>CM077081.1:87743209-88076183 GCA_039513925.1 Platanthera zijinensis | reverse complement strand
AAAAGAAATTCTCCTTCCTGAATAGCTGTTAATCTCAGGGGAGCTTTAACAATATCTGAAAGAATTAATCAAGACTTCTCTTATTTTGCCCTTAAAAAAGAGTAGTCCAAATCAACCTCTCTTCCCCACCTCTGTACAGGGTTTTAATTCCCTTCAAAATTATTCTGGTTGAAAGTATCCTTCCAAAAGACTTGGGTTGGTTTTTGAGCACCTAATCAAAAGCTCATTGGTGGTTGTTACCTGATCAAAACCTGTAATGGATTCCTACCTTGGGTGGTAGAAGAGTGGATGTACCCATGTTTGGGGAACCACTATAAATTTCTTATGTTATCTGTGTGGCTGTGATTTTCCTGTGTGCTTGTGCTGTGATATATTTTTGCTGAGTAGCTTAGTTATCCTCTCTCTAGTTTATTTGTTGCACTTATACACTCATACACTTATATTATAGTAATATATATTTTTTAAAGATTTTTTAATTCCGCAAAAATCAAAATGATTTTAACAACTTTGTTCACCCCCCCCCTAGAGTTTATTAGAGTTTACCCTATCTTTCATTTGTTATTATAGGTTATCTCTAACCATTTCTTTCATGGGTCATCAGTGAGATGATGGCGTTTGCATTGTGAACAAAGTTGAAAGGTGAAGGAAATACTCCAGTCCGGGTAGTTGGAACCGATAAGTTTGGAAAGGGTTCCAAGATTGCCCGACAGAGTAGGAGGAGGAGGGGTAGTCCCGGGAGTAGTAGTAGAGATATCAGAGAGATCCATATAGAAGAACAAAGCGAACAGAAAGGAAGCCATGCGAACAGGGAAAAATAAGCCGCATAGATAAACAAGAGGCTGCACGAAATCATTAGTTCGCGGGTGACCGGGAGGTTGCGAAAATAGGCACGAGCAGAAAATAGAAAGAGGCAGACAAGTGTTAGTGATAACATAGCGATTTAGAAGTGATCAAGCATCTAGCCTCACTGCTAACTCGGTATGAGCCTATCAGGGTCGCAAATAAGATTATGGAGAAATTGGGAGTTTGGATCTGTATGGTATAACTCATATGATGAGCAAATGGGACTGAAGTATTCTAAGGCAAAAGTATTGAGTGCGTTGAGACCAGTCAACGTTTTCGTCGGGTTAAGTGTTAACTCGTCGAATGATGACGTTGAGTGTGTTGAGTTGACTCACAGATTCGTCGAGTATCATGTATTTATTCGTCAACTGTCGCACTTAGTATTGAGTGCGTTGAGTCCACTAAGCGATTTGTCGAATAAAGGAGTTTACTTGACGAGTCTGGGTCTTAGGCATTGAGTGCGTTGAGTGCACTCAGCGCCTTCATCGAGTAAAGGGTTTACTTAACGAATCTGACACTTAGGTGTTGAATGTAATGTATTCACTCAATGCCATTCGATGAATCTGGCCTTTGGCACAGAAGTCATGCGCCGTTCGACGAATACCGTTCAATGAATCTATGCTTTGGCATGGAAAGCTTCGAGAGCTTTGAGTTCGTCGTATATGCTATAAGATACTCAACGATTCATCTGAGTATAAATTGATACTCGACGATTCGTTGTATATCCTGTAGATATTCAATGATTCGTCAAGACAAACTATTGTCTTGCCAAAGATCTATTTTGTCTAAGTCCTGGGTATGCGAATAGTGACTGGAAGCTGTTCTATTTATCTCCTGGAGTATAAATAGGAAGTTTTAGGGTTTACTATTGACGGTTCCTTTTTCTAAGCACACGAGCCGATATTGTGCGAGAAGAAGATAACCTTAGAAACCCGACGGAAGCGTTCCTCAATCCCTTCGCCGATTCCGATCCCGATTTTCACAACCCGCATTTTCACTGCATATAAAAACATATCAGAGTAAGGGAAAATGCGCGTCATGATGCCACATCAGCAGGGGATAACTTCGGACGTTCAGGCAAACACCTACTTAATCATGAAGAAAAATTGTTTATGTTATTTTTAAGGAAAAATATTAGTCAAGTGCAATAGTTAGCCGTATCCCTCCGCTTAATGGCTCATTTAGTCCACGAATCAAAATATAGTTATACACTACGAAAAAATACTTATTTAGATTGACTCCAACATCCTACATGAGTATAAATGCCCCCGAAGGAAAACTCATGCTATGCAAGACTCTAAATTTATAATAGTAGTAAGGATAGCTTTTACGGTCGCTAAATATAACAAGTTAGAGTTTTTAAATTATGCAGTACATGAAGTAATAGTAATAGATTTTATTCTTAAAAATACCTAACATGCATCCCTAGCATAAATCCTCCCAGAGAGCATGTACTCTACATCCACATAGAGAGAAATAAGCAGGTAGCAAGTATCAAATAAGTAACGAAACTGTGGGCGCCAACAACTGACATGAACCCACTTATAGTAAAGTAAGTCTGAACTAGTAACTAAATAAACAACAGTCTACCTCGTTGAGATGAGGTAACAACCACGACCAACAATGCCGCCGAGAAACACCAAAACTAGCTCTGCTACCTGCTACTGCTCTAAACCTAGGGAATTCCAAAGACATAAAACCTCATCAAGAAGGTACAAATAGTACAGAGAATAAATAAGCCAAAATAAACAAAGATTAAGACGTACCAACCCAAGACCAACAATACTTAAATAAAGCATCGAATAGGAAAAGAGAGAAATACTACGTTAATCGTGACGTACTCCAACAAATAAATCAGATTTCCCAAGGCAAAAAGGGAATAAAAAAAAGTAAAAACATAAGGAAGAAAAATTAACTACCTTTACTAAGCACCTGTGGTCGACTCTACCCAAAAAACACGGGCGAGGTGGTCACTCAACTGGACAACCCCCTCACGAATAATTTATCCGCTTAACTGCGAGGGAGTCTCATACTCTCCACCGTACATCGCAGATGCCAAAAAACCCGATAGACTTCCACAAGGTATAATAAAGGAGTCAGACAATGCGGAGGTGGTTTTATCAACTAACTCCCGTAATTTTAGAAATCCAAAGAAACCACAACTCATACATCTCTCGAGATTTGGCTCATCAGATTGTACCTGACATTACTAGATACATGACATGGTTGATCAACCCGTAAGAATGATTTACAATCCTAAATAACTCTAATCCATTCAATAACGAAATCTAAGGTGTTTAAAGCCATCAATAAGATACTTCAAGAATGATCAAACATAACCGGACAAAATCGAGTTCACCATGACAAAGCGTTACAATCTCATGTTATCATTGAGAAGGTTAATCATAACTATAATTTGGAAGAATAAGCGTAGAAAATTTTAAGGAACATGAAAACATAGCCATTACCATCAAATAGGACAAGGAGAAACGAGGGGAAACCATCACTTGCCTTGGTTTTACTGGAAAAGTTCTCTGAATCGCTCCGCGTCGCAGATCAGGGCAAAAGAACACGGGAGGAGTTGAAATCTAAACAAAAATGGTTGAAAAGGGGGTTAGGGCCGAAAAACCCTAACGAGAAAACTCAAGGAAAGGGGAAAAATTTACCACGATAGCGTAGCTCTCGGTGAGAGCTATCCAGATCTATATTCGGATGAAGATTTCGAGAACGGGAGCACCGTCGGCGACCACCGGAAGGTTCACAAAGTATTTTCTCTCTCACGCTCACACCGCTCTTGTTCAGGAGGAAAAAAAATCAGAGAAGATGAAGTTCTGGTTATAAAACCTCAGTCCAAGAAAATATATATATATATATATATATATATATATATATATATATATATATATATATGTAAAAGTACTTGTAAAATTTTTGTCAAAAAACGGGTTATTACGAGCAGTTTCATGGGAATAAAAAATAGAGGTCTAGGATGGTTTCAAATAGAAAAGTGCCAAACATAAAAGTTGTAGATCTCGTCGAGGCGAACAAATTTCATGTTGACCATTGTTTCTAACGAAACAGTTTCGACCCTCAAAACGGTTTCCGAACATAGACGGTATAGAACCACTCGAGAGGAAGCAGACCTACTCGAGAGGTAGGGGTTGGCTCTCGAGAATAACATTTGTTCTAAAGAAAAAATGCTATGGTTATCGATAGGAACATCATTTCTCGAGATGGAGAGGCTAAGGATCTCGAGAATAACATTAGTTCTCAAGAATAATGGCTTAGGGCTTGCGAGAATCAATCAAACAGGCCACCTCTGAGCAGTCTCGGTAGAATCTAAAATAGAGGTCTAAGATGACTCCACATAAAAATATGTCCAATAGGAAAGTTGTATATCTCATCGAAACGAACAAATGTTATGTTGACCGTTTTACCATACAGTGCCTTTTTGACCTTCAAAAATGCGCCTGAACGCAGACAAAATAGGATTACTCGAGAGAAAAGGGGCTTCTCAAGAATGAGAGTAAAGTTCTCGAGAGAAACTCATAGTTCTCGAGAGAAACACATAGTTCTCGAGAACAAAACAGTAGGACTCGAGAGAATGAAGTATTTCTCGAGAATAAGAGAATATTTCTCGTGAATAAACAGTAGTTCTCCAGAACAACAAGGGTTCTCAAGTAGAAATAAAAAATGCAGCTTATTTACAAGCAGTTTTGGGAAAATTGAAAATAGGAGTTTAAGATGGCTTCAAATCAAAACGTGGTCAACATGAAAGTTGTATATATCGTCGAGACGAACAAGTTTTATGTATTCCATTTTTTGATACGACGCTGTTTTGACACTCAAAACGGCACCCGAACACAGGACGAAACGGACCTCTCGAGAAGAGCAAAGGACTTCTCGAGAACAGCAGAGGACTTCTCGAGAACAACATAGAATTCCTCGAGAATAGCAAAGGATTTCTCGAGAACTAGGATTGACTTCTCGAGAACCACATAGGACTTCTTGAAAACATTAAGTCATGACTTCTCGAGAACAACTGGGAGTTCTCGAGAACGAAAGGGGGGATCTCGAGTACAAGCAGGACAAATTGCAGAACTTCCGATTTGACTAATATTTTGGAATGAATCGCTGACTCTACGAATTAGCAGTGTAGACAACATTATAATCCGACGTACCATTCTCAAGATATTAAATCACGCGTCGAGACTCCAAAAATTCTCGGATTGCGACGAAACCATACAAGCAAGTCCAAAAATTTCAAAATGCAAAAAATTTCCTAATTACAACAAGAATTCGGCCGCCTCGACCGCACAAACACAAAAATGCCTTAACAGCATTGTGCCATCAACTTGATGTTAAAAGTAACGTCATGACGTCGTAAATATGACATTTCCCATTTAAATAAAATCATCAAAAAATCGGGGGCGTTACAGTCACTCCCCCTAAAAAGAAGTTTCGTCTCAAAACTTAACACAACTCCAAAACCAAATCAAGACGATTAATAAAACATAATTGCAAACAGAACGACATATCCGAAACTAAGAGAAGAGGTGCGGATGAGATTCTCACATTTCTGATTCTAATTCCCACATCGCGCTCTCGACGTCTTGATTTCTTTAAAGAATCTTGACCATGGGGATGGTCTTTCTTCACAACACAAGCTCTTGAGAATCCAGAATACGAATAGGTTCTTCCATATATGTAAGGTTGGGCCGAATTTGGGGCATCGAGTCGAGGACTTGATGATCATTACGAACACACTTCCGCAACTAGCTCACATGGAACACATCATTGACACCAGGGAAGTCGCAGGCAAATCAAGCCTATAAGCTTACACTCCGATGCATTCAAGAATCTGAAATGGTCCCACGTACCTGGGGTCTAACTTGTGGTTCCTTCCAAACCTTTTAACGCCAGACATCGGGGAAACCTTCAAAAAAACCAAGTCTCCAACGTTAAACTCCAGATCAACCCTTCGTTGATTAGCAAACTTCTCATAACGCTCTTGAGCCACATAGAGCTTTTCTCGAATATGAGTCACGGCAAAATTCATCTCCTCAAGGGCTTCCGGACCGAGCAACGTTCTCTCACCAACTTCAGCCCAAAACAACGGATTTCTATAATGTCTCCTATATAAGGCCTCAAACGGGGCCATCTGCAGACTCTCCTGATAACTATTATTATAAGCAATCTCCATTAGCCTCAGACGCTCATCCCACGCTCCACCGTGGTCAAAAATGTAACATCTAATCATGTCCTCCATGATTTGATTTACTCTTTTTGTTTGTCTA
Organism: Platanthera zijinensis; assembly: GCA_039513925.1. Classification (NCBI taxonomy): domain Eukaryota; kingdom Viridiplantae; phylum Streptophyta; class Magnoliopsida; order Asparagales; family Orchidaceae; genus Platanthera; species Platanthera zijinensis. The sequence continues at coordinate 88,070,043 of CM077081.1, read as the reverse complement.
TTCGTCTGCGGATGGTAGGCGTTGGAATACCTTAAGTCGATACCCAACCCCTCTTGCAAGCTCTTCCAAAAGCGAGATGTAAATCTGGAGTCCCGATCTGATACAATGCTAACAGGCACTCCATGTAACCTGATGACCTCTTCAAGATATAGCTCAGCTATCTTCTTCATTTAATACCCAATCTTAAACAGAACAAAGTGAGCACACTTTGTCAATCTGTCGACTATCACCCAAACAAATTCATGCCCACGAGGAGGTTTTGGTAGACCTGTGATAAAATCCATTGAAATACTCTCTCATTTCCAACTTGGAATATCGAGCGGTGACAATTTACCACCAGGCCTTCTATGATCAGCCTTTACACGCTGACACATATAACATTCTGATAAAAACATTGCGATATCGCTCTTCATCCCTGACCACCAAACAATTTGTTTTAGATCCTTATACATCTTAGTGAAACAAGGGTGATAGGCTACATTAGAATCATGAGATTCAACACAGATCTTGGCTCGAACATCGCCAAAGGCAGGAATATAAAATCTACTATGATATTTTAGAGTACCTAGCTCGTCCAAAGAGAAATCAGGTAACTCTCCTTTCTCAGTTCTCTTCTAGAGGTATAACAAATAATGGTCCTCCTTCTGGTGCATTCTGGTAAGGGAAAACCACGAGGGCTCTTCGACTTTCAAACTAGCAGGCACAGAACTACTCCCAACCTCAATATCCATCAACAAGAATTCTTTCACCAGGGACTATACAGACAGATTGAAGATTTCAGTCGTCTTTCTACTCAAAGCATCAGCTATTACGTTAGCCTTTCCTGGGTGATAAAGGATCTCTACTTCGTATTCGGCTACATACTCCAACCACCTACGCTGGCACAGATTTAACTCCTTTTGATTAAAGACATACTTTAAACTCTTATGATCTGTGTAGATCTTGCACAACGTACCATACAATAAATGTCTCCAAAGCTTCAACGCATAGATTACTGCCGCAAACTCTAAATCATGTGTCGGATAGTTTCATTCATGAACTTTTAATTGCCTTGATCCATACGCAATCACCTTTCCTTCTTGCATCAGAACACAACCAAGTCCAATGTGTGATGCATCCACATATACTGCATACTCAAGTCCTTCAGTAGGCAGAGTTAAAACTGGAGCAGTACACAGTCTCTTTTTCAGCTCTTGAAAGGATTCTTCACATTTATTGCTCCAAATAAATGCGGTGTTCTTCTGTGTTAGTCTGGTTAGAGGAGCAGACAACACAGAGAACCCCTCCACAAACCTTTTATAGTAACCAGCCAGACCTAAAAAGCTCCTAATCTCCTTAGGAGTAGAAGGACTCTTCCATTCCATCACATCAGAAATTTTTGTAGGGTCTACGGAATTACCGTCCTTACTCACAACATGCTCCAAAAAGGACACTTAGGGTAACCAAAATTCACACTTACTCAACTTAGCAATGAGCTTGTGCTCCCTCAAGGTTTCCAAAACCAAACGCAAGTGTTGAGTATGCTCCTCAACACTGCGGGAATACACTAAGACGTCGTCTATGAACACAATAAAAAAATGGTCCAAGAAATCCTTGAACACTCTATTCATTAAATCCATGAATGCAGAAGGTGCATTAGTCAGTCCAAAGGACATCACCAAGAACTCAAAATTCCTGAGCCAGGAACGAAAAGCTATCCGGGGTACATCAGCCTCAGGACTCTCAACTAGTGGTAGCTTGAACGAAGATCAATCTTCGAAAACACAGCGCATCCCCACAACTTATCAAATAGGTCATCAATCAGAGGCAACGAATATCGGTTCTTAATGGTTACCTTAATTAATTCTCGATAATCTACGCAGAGCCTCTTAGAACCATATTTCTTCTTAACGAATAAAATAGGAGCACCCCACAGAGAAGAACTTGGCCTAATAAAACAACACTGCAGCAACTCATCCAGCTGAGTGCGCAATTCTTCTAACTCACGTGGATCCATACGGTAAGGTGCCTTAGCAATTGGACGAGTACCTGGATCGAGGTCTATAACAAAATCCACCTCTCTTTCAGGAGGAAGTATTGGAAGACTATCAGGAAAGACATCTGGAAACTCTCGCACCACCGAGACATCCTCAAGACGTGGTGTAACAAAAGCTATTTCCAGAACAGAAATAGAAACAAAAAACGCCTCGCAACCAGACTCTATAACACGACAAGCACGTACCGTAGATATGACAGGGAAACTCTGTCCTGAAATCCATAGACGCTCATAGGTTGGCCTTCGTCCATCCTGAAATCCAGTCGCTTAGCCTTGCACTGGATGACCGCATCATACTTTGATAGCCAGTGCATGCCCAAAATCACGTCGAAGTCAGCCAGATCTAAAATAATCAAGTCAGCAAAGGCCAAAATATTGCCAAGATAAATAGGGAATCTCAGAACTCCTTGGCTAGATATCACCAAATCACTGGAGGGAAGCTTGACATTGAAGGAGTCTCCCAATTGATCCACATTCAGGTGATGTTTATCAACAAATCTCCGGGCCACAAAGGAATGGGTGGAACCTGAATTGAAAAGAACGCGCGCCCACCTATTCCGGACCTTAAACTCTCCAAAAACCGTAACATACATAACTAAACGAATGACAACTAGGGAAACAACGATAAATAATAAGGATATTTTAAACCTGGGCTAACCTGATATCACTTGCGTAGAGGTTTGAGCTTCCTCGTTCGTCATCACGTTCAGCTTTCCTTTTCCTTTGAATTTGGATGGTGGCGGCGGCAAAGCTCGAAGTGGGGTACACTGCAGTGGGGACTGAGCCTGAGGGCACGACGACTTCATGTGTCCCTTCTTCCCGTACTGAAAGCAAGTCTTTTCTTTCATCCAGCAACGACTCACATCATGACCCTTCCTTGCACAGAACGAGCACACAAGCTCTCCCTTGGGTTCACCTTGAATGGTGTGCACCTGTTGCTGCTTCAGGGTGGCAGTCCTCTTGAAACACCTTTCGTAAGGGTGGCCAGGACGACCATAGAAGCTACACACTTCCTTACTTTTCTTTTTCGAAGAAAGGCCAGACGCCCTGGAGCTACAATCCTCAACACCTTTCCTTTTCTCTTTCATTGCCGCAGCACCACGGTTCTTAGCATTTTCAATCGCCTCCACTTTTAAAGTGGCTTTCACTGCTTCAGCATAACTTTCAGCTCGTTAAGCGTATGTCAAATGCTGGACATCGCTTCTTAATCCTCCCAAGAAATGTTTCTCTCTACCCTCCTAAGAAGCTACAAAATCAGGAGCAAACCTAGTAAATTTTCTAAACTCAATCTCGTACTCGCTCACTGTGAGCTATCTCTGCTTCAGATGCAGGAAGTTATTCATGAGACAGTCTTGCTATACAGAGGGCAGAAACTTTTTCAGCAGTATCTTCTTAAAAGAATCCCAGGAGAAGCCTTCCTTCAGACTCTCCTTTTCACGAATCCACCAACTCTTTGATTGGCCTGTTAACTGATAGGCTGCAATCATAACCTTCTGGGCTTCTAGAATTCCGGAACACGAAAACATCTCTTCGATGGAGATGATCCAATCATATAAAATTATGAAGTCAGCACTCCCGTCATAAGTAGGATGTCTCAATCGCTGAAAATGTGAGATGAAATTCATCTCTGGTGCTAGTGTCACGGGGGGGCACGAAAGGAGCAGGGGCATCAGGTATGGCTTGATCCATGACAGGATCTCACACTAAGGGTTGTTTTGTGGGAGCCGCAGATAACAAGGTCTGAATTTGCAATTGCATCACAACTACTTTCCTTGACAGAGCCTCGTTGCTCTGGCGCAAACTCTCGATCAATGCATCACTCTGCGCACCTGACGACTCACCCTCCGACTGGGGAATCGACCTCGTCGCAATACGCTTTGGAGGCATTTCTAAAAAGGCAAACGAATAACCCATCAAAATCCTAGATCTCGACTAGGGCAAACAAAATTAGTTCAGACCATACTTAAAAGACACTTGCTATAGCTGTCACTTGCTCTGGGATTATATGATGATGATATGTCCTACTCAGGATGATATCTAATCAGCCTATTGACTTATGTGCCTATGATATGAATGCATGGCTTCTTTACTATTATTTAAAATCATGTGTGTACATATATCATTATGTAAATCTTTAGCTTGACATGTTGTGCTTATGTTATGTTATGTTATGTATGCAGTTTATGCATCCTAAAAAGACCTTAATGCATGTTATGAACGATATATCCATGAAATGTTTTGCATCCCATACTACATAACATTGCATGCAATGAAAAAAAGAAAAACGTGCTAATGGGCATTCATGTGGTGAGGTTATGCATCCCAAACAACATAACCCTTATATGTTGTCACCTGTGGTGGATCCATATACAAACACATATTATACATACCATACTATATAATATGCCCCGTATACTTCTAATCATGCTTATGAGTGTAGTGTTCATTCTTAAGCCAAGACATACTGATGACACATCGGTGTGTGTATGATATGACACTAAACAACTAACACTAACAAGGGAAGGTTGCCCGACCAATTATCAAGCAACCTCCCTCTAATACCAACTGTCACAACCCGCATTTTCACCGTATATAAAAACATATCAGAGTAAGGTAAAATGCGCGTCATGATTCCACGTAAGCAGGGGATAACTGCGGACGCTCAGGAAGACACCTACTTAATCATGAAGAAAAGTTGTTTATGTTATTTTTAAGGAAAAAAATTAGTCAAGTGTAATAGTTAGCCATATCCCTCGGCTTAACGACTCATTTAGTCCACGAATCAAAATATAGTTATACGCTGCGGAAAAATACTTATTTAGATTGACTCCAACATCCTACATGAGTAAAAATGTCCCCGAAGGATAACTCATGCTATGCAAGACTCTAAATTTATAATAGTAGTAAGGATAGCTTTTACGGTCGCTAAATATAACAAGTTAGAGTTTTTTAATTATGTGGTGCATGAAGTAATAGTAATAGATTTTATTCTTAAAAATACCTAACAAGCAGCCCTAGCATAAATCCTCCCAGAGAGCAAGTACTCCACATCCACATAGAGAGAAATAAGCAGTTAGCAAGTATCAAATAAGTAATGAAACTGTGGGTGCCAACAACTTCCACGAACCCACTTACAGTAAAGTAAGTCTGAACTAGTAACTAAATAAAAAACAGTCTACCTCATTGAGACGAGGTAACAACCACGACCAACACTGCCGCCCAGAAACACCAAAACTAGCTCTGCTACCTGCTACTGCTCAAAACCTGGGGCATTCCAAAGACAGAACACCTCAGCAAGAAGGTACAAATGGTGTCAGAGAATATATAAGCAAAAATAAACAAAGATCAAGGGGTACCAACCCAAGACCAACACTACTAAAATAAAGCATCGAACAGGAAAAGAGAGAAATACTACGTGAATCGTGACGTACTCCAACAAATACATCAGATTTCCCAAGGCAAAAAGGAAACAAAAAAAATTAAAACATAAGGAAGAAAATTTAACTACCTTTACTAAGCACCTGTGGTCGACTCTACCCCAATAACACAGGCGAGGTGGTCACTCAACTGGACACACCCCTCACAAATAATTTATCCACTTAACTGCGAGGGAGTCTCATACTCTCCACCATATATTGCAGATGCCCAAAAATACGATAGACTTCCACAAGGTATAATAAAGGAGTCAGACAACGCAGAGATGGTTTTATCCACTAACTCCTGTAATTTTTGAAATCCAAAGAAACCACAACACATACATATCTCGAGATTTGGCTCGTCGGATTCTACCTGACATTACTAGATACATGACATGGTTGATCAACCCGTAAGAACGATTTACAATCCTAAATAACTCTAATCTGTTTAATAACGAAATCTATGGAGTTTAAAGCCATCAATGAGACACTTCAAGAATGATCAAACATAACCGAATAAAATCGAGTTCACCATGACCAAACATTACAACCTTATGTGATCATTGAGAAGGTTAATCATAACTATAATTTGGAAGAATAAGCGTAGAAAATTTTAAGGAACATGAAAACATAGCCATTACCATCCAATCGGAAAAGGAGAAACGAGAGGAAACCACCACTTGCCTTGGTTTTACCGGAAAAGTTCTCTGAATCGCTCCGCATCACAGATCGGGGCAAAAGAACACGGGAGGAGTTGAAATCTAAACAAAAATGGCCGAAAAGGGGGTTAGGGCCGAGAAACCTCTAACGAGAAAACTCAAGGAAAGGGGAAAAATTTACCACGATAGCATAGCTCTCGATGAGAGCTTTCCCGATCTATATTCGGATGAAGATTTGGAGCACCGGAGCACCGTCGGCGGCCACCGGAAGGTTGACGAAGTATTTTCTCTCTCACGCTCACGCCACTCTGGTTTGGGAGGAAAAGAATTGGAGAAGATGAAGTTCTGGTTATAAAACCTAAGTCCAAGAATATATATATATATATATATATATATAAGTACTTACAAAATTTTTGTCAAAAAACAGGTTATTACGAGAAGTTTCACGGGAATCCAAAATAGAGGTCTAGGATTGTTTTAAATTGATAAGTTCCCAACATGAAATTTGTAGATCTCGTCGAGATGAACAAATTGAATGTTGACTATTGTTTCGTACAACACCGTTTGAACCCTCAAAACGGTGTCCGAACACAGACAGTACAGAACCACTCGAGAGGAAGCAGACCTACTCGAGAGGGAGGGGTTGGCTCTCGAGAATAACATTGGTTCTCGAGAAAAAATGCTATGGTTCTAGACAAGAACATTATTTCTCGAGATGGAGAGGCTAAGGCTCTCGAGAATAACATTAGTTCTCGAGAATAAAGGCTTAGGGCTTGAGAGAATCAATCAAACAGGCCATCTATGAGCAGTCTCGGGAGAATTAAAAATGGAGGTCAACGATGGCTCCAAATCAAAATGTGCCCAACATGCAAGTTGTAGATCTCGTCGAAACGAACAAATTCATGTTAATTGTTTTTCCATACAGTGTAGTTTTGACCTTCAAAAATGCTCCTGAACACAGACTAAACAGGACTACTCGAGAGGAAAGGGGCTTCTCGAGAAAGAGAGCAAAGTTCTCGAAAGAAACTCATAGTTATCGAGAGAAACACATAGTTCTCGAGAACAAAACTTTAGGACTCGAGAGAATTAAGTATTTCTCGAGAATAAGACCATATTTCTCGAGAATAAATAGTAGTTCTCGAGAACAACAAGGGTTCTCAGGTAGATATCAATAATGCAGCTTATTTATGAGCAGTTTTGGGAAAATTGAAAATAGGAGTTTAAGGTGGCTTTAAATCAAAAAGTGGTCAACATGAAAGTTGTAGATATCGTCGATACAAACAAATTTAATGTTTACAATATGTTTATACAACCACATTTTGACACTCAAAACGTCACCCGAACACAGGCCGAAACGGACCTCTCGAGAAGAGCAAAGGACTTCTCGAGAACAGCAGAGGATTTCTCGAGAACAACATAGAACTTCTCGAGAATAGCAAAGGACTTCTCAAGAACTAGGATAGACTTCTCAAGAACCACATAGGACTTCTCGAAAAAATTAAGTCATGACTTCTTGAGAACAATTGGGAGTTCACGAGAACAAAAGGGGGGATCTCGAGTACAAGCAGGACAAATTGCAAAAGTTCCGATTTGACTAATATTTTGGAATGAATCGCTGACTCTACGAATTAGAAGCGTAGACAACCTTAGAATCCGACGTACCATTCTCTAGATATTAAATCACGCGCTGAGGCTACAAAAATTCTCAGATTGCGACGAAACTTGACAAGCAAGTCCAAACTTTCAAAATGCAAAAAATTTCCCAATTACAATAAGAATTCTGCCAGCTCGACCGCACAAACATGAAAATGCCTTAACAACATTGTGCTATCAACTTGATGTTTAAAGTAACGCCACGAAGTCATAAATATGACGTTTCCCATTTAAATAAAATCATCGAAAAATCGGGGGCGTTACACCGATCCTGGCGAGTGTCGTCGCCGCCTCTCCTCGAACAGACCTAGTATTCTATAAGGAGGATGAGTGTCCTCTTCCGACCTAGAGCTTGTGCGACAAGTTACTGCGGGTTCTCCAAATCGTGTGGATTACTGTAGAGGTGCAGATATTTTTTTCTGTGCTCCAGACTCAAGCCGCTAAGTTACTGGCAGTTTTTCTAGAGCATTTAGGTTGAGTTCAGACTCAATCCCTCAAAGGTAATTTTATTACATCATGCTTTACTTCTTGATTCATGAATATTGTCAAATCCGAAATTTTTTTGGTTTTTCTTGTTATTATTTTTGTTGCTTGCACAAGTGTTGTTCCATCCCTAAAAACCCAACAGTGGTATCAGAGCCAGGTTATGATAATATTCATAGTTTTAGAAGTTGCTAAATCAATGGCGTGTAGATTTTGAATTTTAGAAGTGTTCTAAATGCCCAAACCTAGTCTTGAATGTTGCCAAGAACGCATGTGATTCTTTGAAGTTTACTCCTTAATAGTAACCGTCACTTTATTTGTTTGAGAAACTAAGAAGGTGTTAGATTTTTAATCTCATATGAAGTGACGAGCTTGTCTACCATGTAATTGGATTTGGTGTTGCTCATGTCCTATGCATGTAAATCTGATGATGAAATAGTGTCTTAGATGTTCAGTTTTCGCCCGGCTCATCAAGCGTTTATGATCTTCTTGTGCACATCTGGGATGCATTTGGATTATGATTGCTCAATTTTTTTTTGCTTGATGTGCACACTGGTTAAATATTAACCATGATTAAATAGTTAATCAAGAATTAAAATCCCTTAAGAAATATTAAGTATATTGAAGCCTTCTGATAGATGACACTCTTCCTACCTCGATCGATGAAGTGTGGGCTTGCCAAAGCAAGGTGCATTAATCTATCTTTGTTATGGTGCGAGCGGATTATTGTGATATCCCCCTATCAACATCGGGTTAAGCATAACTAGGTGACCTCAAAGGTTGAGTTCCCAAGAGCATGGGGTTGGCATGCACCATATGATGGATGCGAATAAAGAGTTATTCACCATCCATACAGGAATTGCATAGTGATGCAATTGGCAAGCGTTGCCTACTTAAATAGCTGCATTGTGAGAGAAAAGCCAAAGTTGACTCATTGTGTTAGTGAAATATGGATCTTATCCACTAAGAGAGTTACTCGCCAAACTCTTAAAATTGATATCGAGGGTCATCAGTTTGATAAAAATTGTGAGAGTTATTTTGATTAAAGACCTAATCGAAAAAGAAAAATTATATTTTGAAATGTTGTATTAATTTTTCTTTGCTTGTATTCTTGTAGAATTTCCATGGTAAGTGGTTCACGCTCCACCCTGTCCCTCTAATCCATCCTAGAGAAGGAAAAGCTAAGCGGGACAAATTATTTGGACTGGTACAGGAACCTAAGAATTGTTCTCAAGCAAGAGCGCAAGCTCTTTTTGTTTTGGAAGAGATATCCCCTGATGAGCCTACCAGGAATTTGTCCCGTGCTGATAAAGATGCTTATAAGAAGTATCTCGACGACTCCTTAGACGTCGAATGTCTCATGTTAGTGATTATGAACTCTGAGCTTCAGAAGCAACATGAGAACATGGGTTGCAAAGACATTGATGAGCATCTCAAGAAAATGTTTCATGGGCAAGATTGTCGAGAGAGATTCGATGTCACTAAGGCATTATTCCAGTGTAAGTTGGGAGCTCGTGACCTATTAGTGACTCACGTACTCAAGATGATTGAGTATATCGAGAACCTTAAAAGACTAGGGTTCCATTTAGGATAAGATTTGGCCACAGACCTGATCCTGCAATCATTGTCGGACAGTTATTAGTAGTTCATCTTGAACTATAACATGAACGAAATAGACAAGACACTGCCCGAGCTCCTAGGTATTGCGAACTGCTGAGATTAACAGGAAGAAGTCCAAGCTTGCTAGCATCATATTGATGGTGCATAAAGGCAAGGCCAAGTCCAAGGGCTTCAGGAAGAAAAAGGTGGGACCTAAGTCTGGACAGGAGCCCATGTCTTCAGCACTGAAAAAGAAAGACTTGATGAAAGAGGGAAAGTGCCACCATTGTGACAAGGCTGGTCACTAGAGGAGGAATTTTCCTTTTTATGTGGAGGGTCTGCATAAGATGAGGGGAGGTATGAATTTCGAGTATTTATGTTATAGAGATAAACCTCTCTGCTCCTTCATCCTGGGTATTAGATACTAGATGTGGTTCTCACATTTGTATAAATATATAGGAACTTGGAAGAGGAAGATTGTTGAGTAAAGGAGAGGTGGACCATTGTGTTGGCAATGGAGCAAGAGTTGCTACTGTTGTCGTGGGATTTTATCGTCTTGCTTTGACCAGTGGGCTTGTAATAGAATTAGATAATTGTTATTTTGTTTCTTCCATAACTAGAAATACTATATCCATTTCATGTTTAGACATGGTGGGTTTTTCTTTTATTATTAAGTACAATTGTTGTTCGACATTTAAGAATGATGTTTGTTATGGTGTAGCCCAAATGTTTAATGGTCTGTATGTTTTGAACTTATACCATCCGATCTATAATATTGAAAATACTAAAAGACTTAGAACAAATGACTCGAACCCTACGTATCATTTGCATTGCCGTTTGGGCCTTATAAAAGAGAAACGTATATCCAAGATCCATAAAGATGGACTATTGGGCTCATTTGATTATGAATCATTTGAGAGATGCGAATCTTGTTTGTTAGGTAAGATGACTAAGGTCTCTTTCACTAGCTTCAATGAGAGGGTTGATGATCTCTTTGGTTTAGAACATAGTGATGTATGTGGACCCATGTGTTCATTGGCTAGAGATAGGTTTTTCTACATTGTAACATTTACTGATGATTTCAGTCGATACCGATATGTGTATCATATAAAGTGCAAATCCGAAAACTTTGAAAAGTTCAAAGAGTTTAAAAACGAAGTAAAGACCAGCTGCGTAAGAAGGTTAAAGCACACTAATCTGATAGAGGTGGCGAATACCTAAGTCGTGAGTTCCGTGATCATCTGATAGAGTGTGGTATTGTATCACAGCTCACTCCACCTAAAACACCACAATATAATGGTGTGTCTGAGTGGAGGGATAGTACCTTATTAGACATGGTACGGTCGATGATGAGTCATGCAGATCTGCCTATTTCCTTTTGGGGGTTTGCTCTCGAAACAGCTACTTTAACACTAAATCGTGCTCCAATGAAGGCAGTTCTAAAGACAATATATGAGATATGGACTGGGAAGCATCCCTGTATATCGTTCATTAAGGTTTGGGGCTGTGAGGCATACGTGAGATAGTAAATGCCTGATAAGCTGGAACCCAAGTCAGATAAGTGTTATCTTGTGGGGGTATCCTAGGGAAATCAAAGGGTACTATTTCTACCTACTGTTCGTGGGCAAAGGGTTTGTCGCGAGGACTGGTGTATTTCTTGAGAAAGAGTTCTTAAGTAGAAAGACAGCCAGGATAGAACTTTATGAAATTCAAGAACCACAAAAAGTTAATGATCCAGAATTGGAACCTTAGTTAGGACTACAAGTTGTTGTAGCTGGAGAACCTGCTTAGGAAACACAAGTTCCACGTAGATCTGGTAGACCAAGGTTTGAGCTGAGAGATGGATTTCTAATGTCTCAAATAGATAATGTGTTGCTTATGGATCATAGTGATGAGCCTGCAACCTACCATGAGGATATGTGTGGACCAGACTACGAGAAGCGGCTAAAAGCCATGAAATCTGAGATGGACTCTATGTATGAAAACCAAGTATGGACTTTGGTGGAACCACCTGAAGGGTAAGAGCCATGGGGTGCAAGTGAGTGTTCAAGAGGAAGACCGACATGGATGGGAATGTACAGACATTCAAAGGGCAACTGGTGACTAAGGGTTTCAAGAAAATTCATGGTATTGACTATGATGTGACATTTTCCCCTGTTACTACGGTTAAGTCCATTAGAATTCTGTTTGCTATTATTGCGTATTATGACTATGAGATCTGGCAGATGGATGTCAAAACGGATTTTATTAATGGGAACCTCCTTGAGGAAGTGTATATGACACAACCCGAGGGTTTTTTATCTCAAGGTGAAGCCACTAAAATATGCATGCTGTAGAGATCCATTTATGGATTGAAATAGGCTTCTCGAAGTTGGAATCTTCGTTTTGATGAACAGATAAAAGAGTTTGGTTTTATCAATAATGAGGATGAACTGTGTGTTTATAAATGGATTAGTGGGAGCATAGTTGTCTTCCTGATTTTGTATGTGTTGGGTACATTGAAAAATGTGTAACAGATTTGAAGAAGTCTCATCTTAGTTAATGATATGCATCATTTTGTATTTGATAGATGTTTGAGTTACATTGTGCAGGTTTAAGAATTTGAAGAATATTTTCTAAGTACAAGTGTCGACACTTGTGAAGAAGATGTGTCGACACCCAGAACTTGTGTCGACACTTATGAAGAAGTTGTGTCGACACCCAGAAGCTATGTAGACACTAATGAAGAAGTTGTGTCGATACTCAAAGCTAAGTCGACACCTAAAGAAGGACCTGTGTCAACACCTAGAATTTTGTCGACACCTGAAGCAGAAGTTGTGTCGACATTTAAAGCTGAAGCTATGTCGACATTTAGGAGCTATGTTGACACCAGAAGCAATTGTGTCGACACACAGGGCTTGTGTCGACACATACTCAACGTCGTTTGACAAACACTCAACGCCATCTGTCTACAACAGATATGTCGAGACAAGAAGTTGTTTTGTCGACACACAGGACTTGTGTCGACACATACAACAGAAGAAGTGTCAAGTATCAGAAGTATGACTGTGTCGACACTTGGAGTATTGTGTTGACACCATTAAGACTTGTGTCGACACTTATCCTATATGTGTCGACACATATGAAGCAGTCTGCTGAGTGATTTGTACTGAGTTGGAATAACTTTGAAGAATCTACTGACATGTCTGGTGACTTGACAGCTGTCATATCCAACCGGTCTGACACCTCTGTCAGAACTGTCAGAAGTTTGTTATAAACCGGATCAGCCGGTAACCGTGGAGAAATCTCTATATAAGAGTCAGATCTGTAACAACCAGATGACGATCGATTAAGAAAAAGGAAAAACGAGAGAATTTCTTAATAAGGAACAGGGGAAACCCTTATGAAGGCAGATCACGAGTTGTCTGCAAGTAAGATTCAGATTTCAATCTGAATTTAAGGAAGAAGCTGACCGAAGATCAACTTCAACAACAAGAGAAGAACCACCTTATTTTGGTTCTATCAAGAAGCTTTGAAAAGCTAAGTTAGGTTGGATCAGAAGGGTCAGTTCATTTAAGAACTGATCAAGAAGGGTACACCACTAGAGAAATCTAGCTGGTGAATGTTTATATTTCTTAATACATTCAATTTCTTATAAGATCTATTATTAGATCTGAGTTGTAAGCCTGAAATTATAAAGTCTGTGGTAGGGCAGATAGCCTGAGGTGTAGGACTTATGATAAGTCTGAGTTATAAGCCTAGTTATAAAGGCTGAGGTAGGGATAAGGCCTGAGGTAGGATTCTGAGGAAGAATCTGAGGTAGTACTTGGTTAAGTCTGAGCTGTAGGAATCATTTTCATTCTGAGATTATAAGACTTGCGGATCCGAGCCAGTGGAAGGAAGTTAGGCTGAATCCAGTTATCTACTAGATAGGAGAAGGGGGAAAGTGGATGTACCATATCTTGGGGAACCACTATAGATCTGGTGTATGCTGTGATGTGTTTTATATTCTGTGAATTGAATAATCTATGCTGAAGATTCATCTAACTGTTTTCCTAATAAGAATTTAAGAAGAATTAGAACCTATTCACCGCCCCCCCATCTCTAGGTGTTTAGGCTCTTGAAATAAAGTCTTTCAAGTGGTATCAGAGGGAGGTTTCACAAAGATTGACTTAACAGTCAGAGTTATTCTCCACGGAAAATAACAGATATCAAGAATGAGTTCAAATGAGAATCAAAAGGAATTTGGATCTATGAAATTACCCATCTGCAAGAAAGAATCCTCTAGCATTTGGATGGAAAGGGTAAGGTAGTTTATGGAAGCATCTGATCCAAGAATTTATATCACAGTACAGGAAGGCCCCTTCATTCCAATGAAGGTATCAGTTCTTGATGCAAATATTCAAACTCCAAAGAGTTATTCTGAAATGACCAAGGATGAAATCATCCTTGCAACACGAGACAAAAGAGCACAGAACATTATTGTAAGTACCATAGATGATGCCACATTTCCGAATCTATTCCACTGTAAAACCTCCAAAGAAATGTGGGACACATTGATTGTCTACATGGAGGGCACAGAAGATGTCAGAGAGGATAGGAGGTCTATGTTGAATAGGGAGTATGAGAGATTTATACAAGCTAAATCTGATAGTATAGCTGAATGCTATAAGAAGTTCTTTAGAATAGTGAATGAGCTGATGACCTATGGAAGGGTCTTCAACACTTATGAACTGAATGATAAGTTTCTTAGGTCCCTAACAAAGGATTGGGACACTAAGATTTGTGCCATCAGAGAAGTGGCCAGGCTGGTTGATACACCTACACCCACACTATTTAGAAAGCTGCTATCTTATGAAATGCAGCTTACTGCTAGGAAAGAAGGGGAGAAGGGCAGTAGATCTGAGTTTAAAGAAAAGTCAATAGCCTTCAAGGCTGAAGGCTCTAGAAAGGGTAGGAGAAAATCTCCTTCTCCACCCAGAAGGAGTGCTGAGGCAGAAGAAGGAATTTCTAACAACAGCACATTAGATAGTCATATTTTTGATGAGGACTTTGCTGCCTTTACAAGGAATTTCCAAAGGTTCATGAAGAAAAATAATTGGAAAACCAGGCCATCATCAACATCCTACTCCAAGGATGAATATTACCGGAAGAAGAAGACTCCCAAGGAGGACAGGTATGCCTCTAAACCTGGTAAACAATCTAATACTAAGATTGTGTGTTATTGCTGCAACAGGCCTGGACATATCATAGCTGACTGACAAAAGAAAGGAGTCAAAGAACAAGAAGAAACAGCAAGTCAAAGGCAAGAAGGAGAAGTCTCTAGTTTCTTAGAAGGAGAAGAGTTTGACAGACTCTTCATCTTCAGAATCTGGAGAAGAAGAAGCAGAAGCATATGTTGGGCTATTCTCAACAGAAGAGGATTATAGGGAATTAGAATTCCTACAGATGTTGGAATCCATAAATGGAGTTGAAGAACACTGCTATAAAGGGCCGATGGCTCAATCTAAAGATGATCAGCGCCAGGATCAGTCTGGACCATGTAAGGTATACAATTCTTCTTTAGCTTCAGATTACTTTACTGGATCAGAATAAGAAGTGATGGGTATTGTATCCACAATTACCTGGATTTGAGGAAGCCACCTGTCAAGCTAAGATGAATTCACGATGTATTTGATGAACTATTGTTTTAGTTGTGCTTGCAGTTATTACACGCTAAGTACACACCAATGTCAGGGTGCAGTGGGTCAATATACACGGGTCTGTGCAACGTAATCCCTCGTTGAGCAGATCAGTGTGTTGGCCTACGTGTACTCTCTCTATTGGGGTGTACTTAATTTCAAGTACAGGGCTATGATAAAGCAAGAGCAAACAAGGAGCAAGGATGGGCCAAAGACCAGCTCAAGGAAAGAAAGAGGAGAAATCACCCAAGTATAAATCGACGAGAATCACTAAGTGATTCTCGCTGATTCGGCGAGAATCACTAGTGATTCTCGCCGAGTCGTCGAGAATCACTAGCTGATTCCCGCCGGTTGAAGCCGGCTATCGTGACACAGACAGGGAAATTTTCTAAGGCAGAATCGTCGAGAATCACGTATGATTCTCGCCGATTCGTCGAGAATGACCTTGCATTCTCGACGATTCGGTGAGAATCAAAAGTGATTCCCGCCGATTCTCCCCGGCTTCTGTATCTGTTCAGCCAGATTTTGGCTAAGTAGAAGTCGGCGAGAATCGTAAATGATTCTCGCCGATTCGGCGAGAATCACCTTCGATTCTCGCCGATTTTGACTTGGCAATTTTTCTGAAATTTCTGGACCGGTCCAAGTTACCTGCAGCTGTTTGAACCGGACTTTGGTCCTTACTTTGGTGGGACCCGCAACGGTCATCTTCTTGACCTAAGGTATAAATACTCCGTATGTATGAACAGTAAATAACGAATACACGGGATTTCAAAAAGCACGAGCCGCCGACAAGCCCTAACGCTCTGCCGATCGTCTCCGCCGCTCGTGCGCTTGTCGCCGCTGCTGATCTCAGGTTCTTCCAGATCTCCGGCGACCGAAGCTTAGGATAGCATAGCGTCTCACGCGTCTAACCAGAGATCCCTTGTCTCTTGATTCGTTGATCGGGAAAATCCTACCCCTTCCGAATCGATCGAGACGATCGATCCTAGTGTGACCGTTGGAAGACCTTGCTTCCTTCACTACGAAGTTTGAATCAAGTTGGCACTGCTGCTGCTCTCCGTCGCCGACGCTGATTCCGAGAATCTTGTCGCCGCCTCAAGCCGCCGCCGGTTTCGGGAAAGATTCACTCCAAGTGAGATCTAAGGCTGTGCACTCTTCGTTGACCTCAAGAACACGTCGTCAAATGAAGAGGGTCACCTTACTCTCTAAACGTTGTTTGTATTTATTACAAGCTAGTTTTTTAATTTCCTTGTAACGGACCGATTGGTCCCTAGTTGTAAGGGTTGGGTGCAACCCGGGTTGTGGGAGTGTTGACTCCTACGTGTGGAAGGGTTCCTTCCGTTAGTGCAAGGATTGGATTTCAATCCTGTTGGTGAAGTGACCGAGTCATCCCGTGTTGGGAGATAGGTCGAAGGGGGGAAAGTGGGCGTACCCAAATCGGGGAACCACTATAACTTGCCTGTGTATTTTCTGTGCTTGGTTGTTTTGTTTTCTTGTGCAGGTAAAATCTTAATTCCGCAAATACGCTGCAGAGACACCTATTCCCCCCCCCCCCATAGGTGAAGATAGTTGACACTAGGTGGACTTTCAAGTGGTATCAGAGGGAGGTTACTCATCAAAGGGGTTAACACCTCGAGTAAGTTCCTGCATCTAGTGTCAACAAGAAGATCAGACTCAAGCATGGAGTTGGATTATGATGTCCCTCCTCTAAGACTCCCCTCATGTACAAAGGAGTACTATCCTGTATGGAAGATGAGAGTACTATTTCATCTGGAGGCCATCGACCCTCGAGCATCACTCATTCTGGAAGAGGGTCCCTTCATTCCCATGAAGGCTTCCAGCTCGGGGAAAGATCTCCAAATCCCCAAGTGTCCCAAAGAAATGTCGGAGACAGAGCTCTCACTGTTCAACCTGGATCAGGTGATTCGTCAGATCATCACTGATGTCTGGTCTGGACCATCTCGCTCTAGAGTGGACAAGTGTAGGACAGCCAAGTCCATGTGGCAAACCATCTCAGACCTCATGGAGGGATTAGAGAAAACAGGGACCAGTCGTCAACAAGAGGATGAAGCCTATGTAGGGGTCCTCATTTCTGAAGATGAAGGGCATGATCAATCTGTCAGTATCAGGGCTCCTGTATCCTTGTCAGAGACTGAAGAAGAAGTTGAGTAAAGCAGTTCTGATGAAGTTGACTCAACAGTCTCTGTCGATGTTAACGGTAACCCTGAACAACAAAGCCAGGAGCAGGTAACTTCTTCCTCATGCCCCTCTCCTCTTGAAGTTCCTGAAGACAGGAATAATTCAGAGGGTACTCCTTCCAGAGATGCACGGGATATGGATAGCTTCAATCAAAATATTGAAAATCCTGATTCCCTTGTGAGTGCCCTTCAGAAGAGCAACTTACTTGTGAAGGAGCAAGCTAAGGAGATTGCTCAGCTGAAAATCTTATTGGTTCTCCAGTTGGCATCCAATAAGGTTAAGGACTCTAAAATCTCAGATCTAGAGAGTAGTCTAGAGAATGAGAAGAGGATAGAATCCAATTTTTCCAAGGTTGATGCTATTAAAAGAAAGGAAGAAAATGGGTGGATCTCCCAAATCGTCAAATCATGGAGAAATGGGGAAACTGTGTTCAGACCCCCCACCCCGAGTAGGAAGGGCACTCATCATGCCTTCAGGTATGACCACAGGAATAATCGTGGTCACCGCAAGGTTAATGTGCCCTCATGTGGAGGCACCCAAAATGTAAGGGCTATCATGGCCACCCAGAAGAAAATACCTCAGGCTTCCACCAAGCCCTTTGTATTCTCGGCAACATCACCAACTCCTCATGAATCTACCAGCATCAGCTCACACTGCGCCTCACACCTCCCTAGGACTCTGGAAAGGGGGGATAGAAATAATGTTAGGACTCATGGGGTCCTCGGGAGGGGGCTGACTGAAAAGAAAGCACCTCCTCCCAGGCTTCATGACGCCTGCCATATGCATTCTTTCCGCCCTTCCAATAGTCACGATGGAAGAGTCTATTCTGTAAGCATGTCTGGCTCTATTCCGTTTGGACCTAGAACTATGACTATCTCTGTCATCTGTTCAGGTCACAAACGGTGATACAACATTCATGAGTGTTGGTGTTGTGGCAAAGTGGGTCATTTTGCCATAGACTGCTGGCACAACCAATCTGTATCAATGGCAAGGGGACTTCCACATCCTCGAGGCAATGTTGGTCTTCCCACCAGGATTCCTGAGGGGAGGCATTCAAATTATTATGCTGACAGGAACCTAGGACCCAATACATATTGGGCTCCTAAGGTAAGGTAACATTCTTTGGTGCAGGGTAGTCTAGACTTCCGAGTCATGATGGGAGCTAGACAGAAGATGTTCCAAGAATAATCTAGAACAAGTATCTGGAACGCAAGAACTACTGTCCTCAAATTGAACACCTGGTATGCTCTAACCAGAGGGGCTAAATGATGAATATAACAATTCCAGGTATCATTGATCAGACTAAATAACTGAGTCATATTATATCAACATCTACTTATATATATATATATAAATATATATACACTTTCACATCTAAGTGTGTTCTTCTAAGGACAGATCAAAACGGTAAAAATACACCTTAGATACGTTATTAATGATGTGTCAGTAAATTCTCTGATAAATTCGAGAAGTCATACATTACAAGCTGAAAATTAAAGCTGACACGACATTAGGAGACTCTGAGAATGACAACTAACATCATGAATATTGCATTCGACATAACTTATGAATCCTGCTAGCCAATGTTAGTGAGTTAGGAATCTCAGAGTTGATGTGCCTCCTAAGCGGTGTGGTAGGTTACACCACACGTGGCTTAAGTGATCTTTTCGAATCCTTGACAACCCTGGACAAATAAAATTGAAATTCAGGCAATTCTCATCGAACCGAAGCTCTTCCATATGTATAAACCCGTTTATAGCTTAAATCCCGCCGACCCAGCGAATCCCGCCGACCCAGTAAATCTCGCCGACCCTTCGACTTCCCGACGTCCCTTCTACTTACGATTCTCGCCGATACCCTGTCCAAGTCATCTCCCGCTACTGGTTTCAAAGCTCTCCCGAAGCAGTGTCCCAGCACCTCCCAATACTCACCGAAGCTCATCACTTCCCGATTCCAAGCTTCTTTCCGACTCTTCGTCTTCATCTTCGACTTCGGCTTCATCGTGACCTAACAACCCTCCAGAAGACTCCCTCTTGCAGCCGGAGTCACGCCCTCGCTTAGCCTCGAATCGGCTCGCCGCACCTTACGCAACGTGGTGCCGGAACCTTCACTGCTTCTCCTCCTAAGGTATCCCTAACCGTGCTTTGAGCATTAGTATAGATATTACTCTCAACCTCTTAGTTTCGACGATCCTTAGACTTGGAAATTGGTATTCCCCTTCTTCCTAGTTTGCTATGGCTCCAAGGACCACCGCTGGGCTGGTCACTGGCTGTGAATTAGTTCGAACCGGGTTCTCACATGCCTCGGATGAGTTCAGAAACATCATCATCATGCTGGCAGAGGCTGGACTCACGTTTGTACTGGAACATCCCTACAAAATTCTGGATAAAGAAGTGATGGAGTTCTTTGCAACCGCCAAACTTCGGAATGAAGACTCTATCATCAAGAGTAAGGTTGCAGGTGCAAGGATCAAGATGTCTGCCAGGACACTGACTCAATGCTTGTAGCTTTCCAGTTCTGAGCACGAGGATTATCTGGAGGAACATGATAGAGCCAGGACCCTACTATTCTGTGGGCTAGCTAGGGGCACCAGATCGATAAAGAGAAAAGAAATGAATGAAGAGGGAAAACTCTTGTCCGACATCATTGGGAAAGTACTGATATGCAAACCAGGCTCACACGACCACATCTCAGCCGACATGTTCAAGATTCTTGTGGTGGTGGTCTGCCGAAAGAGATTCAACTGGGGGGCTATGCTTTTCGAGAAGATTAAGGACACCCTCAGATCTCCAAGCTTTGGACGAATCATCAACCTATTTCTCAATCAGTTGAACGGAGATAGGTTCGACATGAGCAAAGGAGTTCCTTTGCATTATTTGAAGAAAATGGACTCCAGCGTCTTTGACAGATGGGAGCGAATCATAGGGCAAGCTGCAGTGGTAGTTGAATAAGAAGAATCTCCTGTCGAGGACAACAGAACTTCAGCAGATTTCGTGGCAGCCCCCAGTGAAGTTCATGATGCATTGATTACAGGAACTGAGGGGGAGCCTGTACTCTCTTCTGCAAACACCATATCTGATATTTCTCAGATAGCAAAAGATGTTGTGGAGGCCGTGCAAGAAGACCGTGAGGAGGAAGTGGCAAATGTGGAAGAGGAAGAGGACGGTGAGGAAGATATAAATTACCTGGGCAATGAGGTGGCTGATGAAGAGGAGGTGGATGCAGTGGAAGAAGACATGCATAATTCTGCAGATCAAGCTGAGCACATGGAGACTGAGGAGGAGGAAGAAGTACTTGAGCGGGAGAAATTGGTGGACTCTCAGAAGGATGCTGAGGTTCCATCTGAGGAACAAGCTCCTAAGCGATCAGATGCAAGGATAGAGGGGGAGCATTCGTTTGTTCCCCCTGTGGAGTCCATACTTCTATCAAGCTCTCCCAGTGCTTCTGAGGGGGAGCCTGACCAGGGTCTGCCTGCAGCTCCTCCACTTCAAGAAAACTTAGCAAATCACACTGTAAATATTGTCCAAGGGATCCTAGATGAGATCAAGAGATCGTTTAAGAAGTCCCACAAATCGGTGCTAAAGAGACTACAAGAATCTGAGGACCTCATGCTCAAGAACATTGTGCAGATCAACCATAAATTAGATGTGATGGAGAAGAAATTTGATGACAAGTATACAGAGGCAGGCACAGCTATAACTCTTCTCATGCCAGGACTCAAAAAGAATACTGATGACCTGGGAGTGGTCAATAATAATGCACATGTTGTGGCGACTAGCATACAGAAATTTGATGCCAATATGGTGCTCCTTAATAAAAATCAACAAGACCTGCTGACTGAGTTTTCTAAAACTCTAAAGCATATAGATGAGTCCCTGCACTCATATGCAAACTCCATTGCCCTCGAAGCCAAAAAGGGGGAGAAGGAATATACTACTAAGATGGAAGGGCTTCAGCACATCATCATTGAAAACTTCGATCAGTCCAATGTTTATGTATATGACAGTTGCCAGTGGTTGCTTAACCAAGCATTAGGCAATAATATACCTGAGGTTAATCCTGTTCATGAAACTACTGAGCACAATACTGTGGATGACGAAGGGGCAAGTGCAGAGGCTGTTCTGTTAAGTGAAGCTGAGATGAAGAAAGCTGCTGAAAGGGCTGAACGACGAACTTGGTTTGATCAAGATGCCTTAGCTAAAGCCAAAGGAAAAAGGCAAATCCAAGAAGGAACTTCAAGGGAAACACCAGCTGAAAAGAGGACCCGATTGACGGAGGAGGATGTGAGAAATGAAAAATGGAGTCCTGTATCAAAAAGTATCATCTTGGACACATTCTTGTTACAGCAGAAGGGGCACATAAATCGAAGTGAGGTATACAGTCAATACGAATGGGAGAGGCACAAAGAATTTGAAGCCAAACGCAACATATTTTTCAGAAATAATACAGTGACAGATAAAGTTCCTCCTCCCAGATATCATCCTAAGCCCAAAGAATATTTCGAAAGACAGAGCAAGAAATTCCTGGCCTAGAAGCTTAAGGATGATCTAGCTAAGGAAAAATAGACTTAGGACCTTTTCGCCCCGCATTGCACATATATGTTTTCATATTATCTTATGAACAAGTATTGTGGTTTACATATATATATATATATGATGTCAAGCTTTGACTCAAGTATTATTATGTCTGTTCTTAATTTCTTAAAGTTTTAATCATTCTCTGGAAGGTGGTATTCATCTTAGCTAGTAGGATTTTGGCTTCGTCAAATAGGGGGAGATTGTTGGGTATTGTATCCACAATTACCTGGATTTGAGGAAGCCACCTGTCAAGATAAGATGAATTCACGATGTATTTGATGAACTATTGTTTTAGTTGTGCTTGCAGTTATTACACGCTAAGTACACACCAATGTCAGGGTGCAGTGGGTCAATATATACGGGTCTGTGCAACGTAATCCCTCGTTGAGCAGATCAGTGTGTTGGCCTACGTGTACTCTCTCTATTGGGGTGTACTTAATTTCAAGTACAGGGCTATGATAAAGCAAGAGCAGACAAGGAGCAAGGATGGGCCAAAGACCAGCTCAAGGAAAGAAAGAGGAGAAATCACCCAAGTATAAATCGACGAGAATCACTAAGTGATTCTCGCCGATTCGGCGAGAATCACTAGTGATTCTCGCCGAGTTGTCGAGAATCACTAGCTGATTCCCGCCGGTTGAAGCCGGCTATCGTGACACAGACAGGGAAATTTTCTAAGGCAGAATCGTCGAGAATCACGTATGATTCTCGCCGATTCGTCGAGAATGACCTTGCATTCTCGACGATTCGGTGAGAATCAAAAGTGATTCCCGTCGATTCTCCCCGGCTTCTGTATCTGTTCTGCCAGATTTCGGCTAAGTAGAAGTCGGCGAGAATCGTAAATGATTCTCACCGATTCGGCGAGAATCACCTTCGATTCTCGCCGATTTTGACTTGGCAATTTTTCTGAAATTTCTGGACCGGTCCAAGTTACCTGCAGCTGTTTGAACCGGACTTTGGTCCTTACTTTGGTAGGACCCGCAACGGTCATCTTCTTGACCTAAGGTATAAATACTCCGTATGTATGAACAGTAAATAACGAATACACGGGATTTCAAAAAGCACGAGCCGCCGACAAGCCCTAACGCTCCGCCGATCGTCTCCGCCGCTCGTGCGCTTGTCGCCGCTGCTGATCTCAGGTTCTTCCAGATCTCCGGCGACCGAAGCTTAGGATAGCATAGCGTCTCACGCGTCTAACCAGAAATCCCTTGTCTCTTGATTCGTTGATCGGGAAAATCCTTCCCCTTCCGAATCGATCGAGACGATCGATCCTAGTGTGACCGTTGGAAGACCTTGCTTCCTTCGCTACGAAGTTTGAATCAAGTTGGCACTGCTGCTGCTCTCCGTCGCCGACACTGATTCCGAGAATCTTGCCGCCGCCTCAAGCCGTCGCCAGTTTCGGGAAAGATTCACTCCAAGTGAGATCTAAGGCTGTGCACTCTTCGTTGACCTCAAGAACACGTCGTCAAATGAAGAGGGTCACCTTACTCTCCAAACGTTGTTTGTATTTCTTACAAGCTAGTTTTTTAATTTCCTTGTAACGGACCGATTGGTCCCTAGTTGTAAGGGTTGGGTGCAACCCGGGTTGTGGGAGTGTTGACTCCTACGTGTGGAAGGGTTCCTTCCGTTAGTGCAAGGATTGGATTTCAATCCTGTTGGTGAAGTGACCGAGTCGTCCCGTGTTGGGAGATAGGTCGAAGGGGGGAAAGTGGACGTACCCAAATCGGGGAACCACTATAACTTGCCTGTGTATTTTCTGTGCTTGGTTGTTTTGTTTTCTTGTGCAGGTAAAATCTTAATTCCGCAAATATGCTGCAGAGACACCTATTCCCCCCCCCCCATAGGTGAAGATAGTTGACACTAGGTGGACTTTCAAGAAGTACCTGCTTCAAGAGAGGTGGATGGATCTGAGTCTGAGGGGGATGTAAACCAACTCATTGATGAGTATGGTGGGTTGTTGTAAGCTCTGAAGAAGAGCAAGTTTCTTGTTAAAGAGCAGGCCAAGGAAATTGAGTCCCTTAAGCTGGCTGCAGCAGATTCAGCAAAGCTGTTAGATCTAAAACTGAATGAGGTTGCCAAACTAATGAACATTACAGTTATTCAGATTGGCACAATCTCTTTCAAAGAGAATCATATCAAGAAACTTGAGGTAACACTTCAGCAAGAGAGAGAGCTAGTGGCTAAATTCTCCAAGCCAAAATTTGTCTTACCCTTGATAAATAATTTTATTCCACATAAAGCGAAGACTGGTCTAGGCTTTAAGGGAAGAACTAGGGCTACCAATTCTCATAGAAAAGGTAAGGCCCCAGTTCAGCCTCTAGCTGCTAAGCCTCCTATTTTCTTTAAGAAGGTGGTGAACTCTACTAATAGGTATGATCATGACACTAAACATTGTCACTGTGAGTATGAAAATCACATGGGCAAGGGTGCAAATACCAATAGGCCACTTTATAGGCATGCCCATCATATTTAAGAGGAATTCTTGAAGTTTGCTGCTCCAACACCAACACCTAACAAGACTACTAGCAACAAAGTAGTAATGTCTGTACCTAAGAAAAGGTATAATAGGTTTGAGTGTTGGTGTTATGGCAAGGTAGGCCACTTTGTCATGGATTGCTGGTTTAACATAAGTGTTAAAACCAAGAGTAGTTTTCCTGTTAGAATAGCTGCAGAATTTCAAACTAACAAGTACCTAGGGCCCACTAGTAAGTTGGGTTCTAAGGGTAAGTAATTCTGTATTTATTGCAGCTGAATCCAAGTAACCAAACCCCTATATGGTACTTGGATAGTGGATGTTCCAGACACATGACTTGAACAGGAAGAATGTTGAAGGACTATATACCCATAGAGAATGGACCCAAAGTAATCTTTGGTGGATCAGAAAAAGGAATCATCAAAGAATTTGGTAACATCTCTAGTGATTCAATTACAATCACTAAACTGGCTTATGTGAAGGGTCTAAAACATAACCTGATTAGCATAAGTCAACTTAGTGATCTAGGTTATGACAACTCTTTTCTCAAAGGGGAGTGCCAAATAAGAAGGTCAAGTGATCAAAAGATCATTTTGACTGGCACTAGGAAAGGAAATGTGTATTGCCTTAACCTAGATTGTGAGTTTAACAACTCACCGATTTGTCTGGTTGCAGGAGAGAAAGCTTCTCTATATGTAAAATGGCACAAGAGGCTAGTACATCTGAACTATACGTCTATAGGACTATTGTTTAGCATGGGATTAGTGAGGAATGGTCCTTAAGTTAAGTGCATCCAAGAGGGTGTGTGTTCAGCTTGCCAAAAGGGCAAGCAGACTAAGTCCTCTTTCCAAGCACTTGACATCAAAGATTCAATGAGAGGTTTGTATCCCATGCATATGGATTTGTTTGGTCCTATGCCAGTTCACAGTCTTGGTAGGAAAGTATATACACTAGTTGTTGTTGATGACTATTCTAGATATACATGGGTTTTCTTCTTGAAGCAGAAATCTGAAACCCCAACTATTTTTCAGATTTTTGTTAGACAAATACAGAATAAATACAACAGTTCAGCGGTCAAAATCAGAAGTTACCATGGAACTGAATTTCAGTCTGAATGTATGACAAAATTCTATGAAGAACTTGGGATTCATCAGGAATTCTCTTCACCTAGAACTCCTCAGCAAAATGGTGTTGCTGAAAGAAAGAATAGGACTCTAATTGAGGCTAGTAGAACACTACTAAATGACACTACTCTCCCTGAATAATTCTTGGCTGAGGAAGTTAATACTTCATGTCATGTGCTCAATAGAGACTCCATCAACAAGGAACACAAGATGACTCCCTACCAGATTTTGAAAGGCAAAAAACCAAACATATCTTACATCAGAATCTGTGGTAGAAAGTGTTTTGTACTAGTGAATGGTAAGCATTACCATACAAAGTTTGCTGCTAAATCCCTAGAAGGGATATTTGTTGGGTACAGCAACCAAAGAAGAGCATACAGAATCTACAACTTGACTACCAAAGTTGTAGAAGAATCTGTACATATTGTAATTGATGAGTCAAAGTTTATTAACAGTGAATTGTCTAGTTCTTCAGTTTGTTCTACAGGTCTAATAGATAGGTTGGACAAGATGACCATCAATGAAGATGTTCCTGCTAGGCTGAATGAAGATAAAGATAACAGCTATCCAGGGGGAGAACAAGTCCTTCTGGATGAAGAAGATAATGTTGAGCATTAAGTTGAGGAAACTGAAGAAAGCCATAATGATGACAGATTTCCTCCAGCAAGGAGACACCTGAAGGATCATCCAGTTCACCAAATCATTGGTAATGCAAGTCAAGGTGTTCTGAAAAGGAGCAGGAGTATGAACACAGCTCTTTGTTCTAGCTTCCTGTCTCAGATAGAACCCAGGAAGATTGAATAAGCAATGCAAGACTCCAACTGGATTGATGCAATGCAAGAAGATCTCAGTCAGTTCAAAAGGTGTAAAGTCTAGGAACTAGTGCCTAAACCTAAGGATCACAACATAATAGGAACTAAGTGGATCTACAAGAACAAGCTTGATGAGAATGGCACTATAGTCAAGAACAAGGCAAGACTGGTAGCAAAAGGCTACAGGAAAGAGCAAAGTATTGACTTCGATCAAACCTTTGCTCTAGTGGCAAGGCTGGAGGCTATAAGGTTGTTATTTACCTATGATGCCTATGAAGGGTTCAAGGTATACCAGATGGATGTGAAATCAGCATTTATGAATGGGGATCTATAAGAGGAAGTCTATGTTGAACAACCCTCGGGTTTTGTAGATTCTCATTTTCCTGGTTATGTATATAGGCTTAGGAAAGCTCTATATGTTTTGAAACAAGCTCCAAGGGCATGGTATGAGACATTATCTGCTTTCCTTATAGAGAATAAATTCTCTCGAGGAAAATAGACAAAACTCTATTCTATAGGGAATCTAAACAAAAGATAATACTAGTCTAGATATATACAGATGACATTATCTTTGGTTCTATTAAAAATAACCTTTGTAAAAAGTTTGCAAAACTCATGCAAGGGAAGTTTGAGATGAGTAGTATGGGTGAGCTGAAGTTCTTATTAGGACTTCAAGTTAGATAGACTGATAGTGGATTGTCCATATCTCAGTCTAAGTTCACCAAGGAGTTGATTAAGAAGTATAGTATGGACTCAGCTTCTACCATGAAAAGTCTAATGGGAACAAGTATTCCTATAGGCAAAGATGAGCAGGGAAACCTGTTTATGAGTCTTTGTATAGAGGGATAATTGGCTTCCTACTCTATTTGACTGCTAGTAGACCTGACATCATTTATTCCACATGTGTGTGTGCTAAGTAACAAACTTGCCCAAAGGAATCTCATTACACTATAGTTAAGAGAATATTGAGATATCTTAAGGGCACACCTAATCTAGGCCTTTGGTACCATAAGAATAGAGATTTCCTACTAACTGGTTTCTCAGATGCAGACTTTGCTGGATGCAAAGAAGAAAGGAAGAGTACCATAAGAACCTGTCAATTACTTGGTGGGAGGCTGGTGTAATGGAGCAGCAAGAAACAAACCAGTGTAGTTATATCAACAGCCGAATCAGATTATATAGCTGCAGGTAGCTGCTGTGCACAATTGATGTGGATAAAGCATTAACTTGAAGACTATGACATCAAGGTAAGTAGAATTTAACTATTTTGTGATTCTACAAGTGTTATTTCTATTGCTAAGAATCCTGTATCACACAGTAGGACCAAGCATATAGAAATTAAGTTTTATTTCATTAGAGAACATGTAGAGAAGGAAAGTATTATCCTAGAATTTGTGAAAACAGATAATCAAATAGCTGATATTTTTACAAAACCTCTGGATAAAACTTAATTAAATTATTTTAAAATTGAATTAGGTATGTTAAACCTAGAATAGGTTAGCACAAGCTTCCCTAAGGAGAATATGTAAGCACCAAATTTCTCTAAAAAATTGTCTAAGTACAAAGTTTGTGTCGACACAATCAAGTTGTGTCGACACAATCAGTATGTTGTGTCGACACACTCAGTATGTAGTGTCGACTCAGTAAAAGGATGTGTCAACACAGAAATAGTATCTGTGTCGACAGAAGAATTGGTGTCGACACAACCTTGTCGAGACCTTATGCATAGAGAATTTTTATGTCGACATATAAGAATTGGTGTCGACACAACTCTGTCGAGACTTTAGTAGACTGTGTCGACACAGACACAACTATGTCGACACTGACACAAGTATGTCGACACATACACAAGTGTGTCGACACAGACACATGTATGTCGACACATAAATGTGTTGACTTAAAATAAGTATGGTTGACTCAGGCATTAGAATGTCGACACATAGCTGTGTCGACTTAACCTAAGTTCTATCGAGACCTAGTTCATTTCTATCGACACGTGTGAAAACATGTCGACTTAGGCACGTATTTTGACTTGCCCTTACAGTTATAATATAAATAGGTGAAGCCAAAATGGTCGACTACGCTTTCAGAATTTTTGTCTCTACACCTTATGTCAACAAAGATCTTCTCTTCTCTTCTATTCCAACTCTTACGTCAATGGCGCCTCATCAAGAAGACAAAGTCAATGAAGGATATGAGCTGGTTCGTGAAGGGTTCACGACAGCTTCAGATGAAATTCAGGGTGTTATTTCCCTAATTTCAGAAAATGGTTTGGAGTACTTGGTCTCAGAATCAACCAAGATTTGGAAAAAGGAGGTTTTGCAGTTCTACTCGTTAGCTACCATGGATTCTGAAGGAAAGACAATCAAAGCTTCTGTTCAAGAATCTCGAGTGAAGCTTATATTAAAGACAATCAGGAAATCTCTTCAGCTTCCCTTGGATAAGGATACTTATGAAATAACTCCATCTCTAACTACAGAAGCATTAAGCTGGTGCGGACTGAGCCCCCATTTAAAGTTTGGATCATCCATAACTAGTAAAGGGATGAATTCCCACGTAAAATTCTTATCAGAAATAGTTGGGAAGGTCATACTATGTAAGACAGGTGGACATGATTGAATTTCAGTCCATATGTTTAACCTGATGATAAGGATTATTTTCAATGTGAAAACTCACTGGTAAGAAGTAGTGTTTGACAAAATTCAAGAAGGAATTAAGAAACCAAACCTGGGAAGAATTCTAAGTTTATGTTTATCTTCTATAATACCAGATGTTCTGAAACAAGTAGCTGGATCTAAAATCAATTATATGAGGAGAATGGATGTAAGAATTCTGTCAAGGTGGGATAGGGTTCTGACCAAGGAAGTAACTACTCCTCAGGAGCAAATTAAGAAAGATAAAAAGAAGAAGAAAGTAGTTCAACAAGATGAATCCTCCAGTGATTCAGAGGAGGAAGTGGTCTTAAGCACTGATGAAGACCAGCAACCAAAAGAAGCTCGAGAACAAGTGAAGGGCAGTGAGACCCAAGAACAATAGATGGACTCCACTCCAGGGGGAGAAAACATTGACACAACTGAGTTGCCTGCCCAACAGGGAGGCATTACTGATGCTGCCTTAAAAAGTGACTTGGCTGCAAATACTGTAATGAATATAGTATCTGAAATCAACAATGCAGCTCAAGAAACTATTAAGATAGAAGCTCAACATGATCCAGTAAGTATCTCCTCAACAGTCTAGTGGTATCTCGTAGTATTATCCTCAGCAATGTTCAAGGAGAAAGTTTTATTTTAAAAGCTAATCTTGTTCCTTCTGAACAGATACAATAGGAATTCACCATGGAAGAACTATTCCCTAATCTTCCTCCAGCAAGGACTGAGCGGGAGCAGATTGTAGTAGAAAAAGATATTCCAAGGACTGAGGGGGAGTTGTCTAAGGATGCCCCAGCTGGTAAGGATACAGTTGATATTCAAAGTACAACTGATTCTTCTGAAGATGAAGAAGCCTCAATGGATAAGAAAAGAAAACGGGTTGCCTTGAGGAAAAAGAGTTTTGGATACAAAAAGCAATTACAAATAGGCACAGAACCATCAGCTCCAAGCATGGACTTCAGCTCACTATTGGTCCAAATGCAAGTGAAACTGGATGAGCAAAGGCAAGCTTTAGAAAAGTATGTGGATGAAACTCATAAAGAAATACAATTTCAATTGGCCCAGGACATCAAGTCAATTAGATTTGAAGTTAATCAAAATAAGAAGGAGATGACAGATTGCTTCCATAAAGGAGGTAATGCTGTGGTATTCCTGGCCAAGCAACAACAAGATATCAAAGTTAAAGTGCATGAAATTGAAGTAAAGCAAGGATATGTACTTGAAAACCAGATAAGAATGAATGACAATCTTCAAGAGTCACACTTTGCTATTATAATACCTCTACCCGTCAAGAGGAATATAATAGAGGGTCCGGCCGGGGCCCCACACCATATTCCACAAACAGGCGGAGACGCTACGAACTAATATCATAACCACGCATCCTAACACAGAGCATTCTAGCAGAAGTTTCACGGTTGAATCTTTGAACTCAAGATCAAGAACACTGTCCACTATAACATAGGAATGCATACAAACATCAAAAGAGTCTGGCCTTAAGGCCTTACAACAATTTCTCTTAACAAGAGTGTGGATTACATACATCGGCACGCAGGCCGGCCACACATGAACAAAAGAAACAAAACAATGCCTTCGAGGGCAGCAATGCAGCTTGGGCTTTAGCCCGCTAAGTCCCGCTCGGGCCAGCACCTCCAGTACCTGTAAGAACCAATCCACCAAGCGGTGGCAAATAGGGCAACGGTCAGCATTCAGCTGACCAATTATAACGACCCTGCCCCTGGCACGGGGCAGCGGAATTCCATCCCTGCATAGCAATCGTCCAATATGATATATAGAAATTCAAGCAAGACGTGCACGACCGCACAGTCACATACCACAAACGCCGGTACGACGGCCCGACGTCCCGTGCACTCATGGCACTCTCGGGTGCACCGGAAACACCGGATCTCACCATTGAGCATTTAGTCTGGCACGCAGGCCCAGGACTCTCATTATGCCGCTGACGAAAGTCCAATGCCTTGGCGCTCTCATGTCGAGCCTACATAACGCAGGTACAGATCAGCCACCCCCCGTTGCTCAAATCGCCTTGCCCAACCAAGTACATCGTACCTGAGGCCACATTTAAAGGCGCGGGTCGGTTTCACCTTGCCTGTTCGGCACGAAGCCTTTTCATACAGTTGCAGCCCAACGCTCAACCGCACACCAAGTGGCAACTCACGATCATAAGAGTTGCACCCAACTCTCACAATTTCCTGGACTTCCTCCAGTACTTTATCCATCATGCATACAAGCAATACTCACGGAGTCTTCTCCGATATGCAAACAAGCATCACTAATCCAGACCAATATGTCCAGATGGGCTTCACACATCATGCCTAGATCCGTACTCCAATTCCGGACTCTAACAAGGGGGACTTCACATATCTACCCCAAGGGACGCCACAACCCACCGCACACTCGCGGGGAAGGGTTTTCCCTATGCAATACAGGAATTAAGGACTTCACATGTCCAAGAAGGAAATCGTTACCCTAGGAACTCGCTTCGGAGCCATGGAGAGAAATTTGAGATGGATGAAAGCCTTCGCAGTAGCGTTGCCTTCGCAAATCCGAACTCGACTTGTGATTTGGACCACCGTAGCTCCACCAGCAGCCGGATTCCACTTCTTCTTCACCTTGCTCTCCCCTCTCTCTTAAAGTTAGAAAGAGAGTAGAAACATAGAAATGAGCCTTTCTCCCTCCTTTCCCGGCCTTATCAGCCCAGGAATGAGCCCCAGCCACAGGATCCTCTTTAAGGAAAATGAATGGCCAAGATCTGCCCGAAAAAGATTATTTTTTTGGCTGACACGGCCTGTGACACGCCCGTGTCACAGGCCGTGTACCCTTAAGCGGCACACGCGGCACTCGCACCGATTGAAAACTACCAGAACACGGGCATCAACACGCCCGTGTCGAACCTGACACGCCCGTGTCAATCATGTGACATGCCTGTGTCACCCCTGTTACACGGTCCTCAACGAGCTCTAAAATCAATCAGAGCAGTACACGGGTAGGCACACGCCCTCGGATACGCCCGTGTCAAATCTGACACGACCGTGTGCAAGGCTTGGTTCCGGGCCGTGTACATCTCTGACTCAGTCCAGCCATTTCTTGAGTGACACGCCCTGGGACATGCCCGTGTCGAAGGCCGTGTCCCAGGCTCGACTATCGTCGACCTCCGATCGTTGACTATCCTGAACACGCCCTGGGACACGCTCGTGTCCCAGGCCGTGTACCCCCGACACGCCCTGGGACACGCCCGTGTCCCAGGCCGTGTCAAACAACCTGCAGCTTAAATCCAATGTTTAGATTTTTGGGGTGTTACAATCCCCCCTCCTTAATAAAATTTCGTCCCGAAATTTGAAGACAGTAGGGAGAAAATAACAAAACATTTATATGTTTCTATTACATATACAACGAGCGAACAAGTTACGAAAATAACTCGGGAAACTCGGCTCGCATGGTCTGCTCACGCTCCCATGTTAGCTCTTCTCGGCCACAATTGTCCCATCGGACTTTGACCATCCCGATCACTTTGTTCCGCAACTGTTTCTCGGCTCGATCCTCGATCCGTATAGGCTTCACCTTTGTCGTTAGCCCATACTCAACCGGCACTCGATCATTATCAATTACTTGAGCTGGATCCTTGACTGCTTTGCGTAGCACCGAGATGTGTAACACATCATGCAATCCACTCAATTCCGATGAAAGAGCTAGCCGATAGGCAGCTTCCCCAACTCGCTCCACCACTTCAAACAGACCAAGGTATCGCGAACTTAGCTTTTTCAACCGCCGAATCCGAGATACGCCTTTGAAGGGCTTAATCTTTAAATAGACCCAGTCACCCACCGCAAACTCCACGTTCCGGTGCTTAGCATTGTCATACTTAGCTTGCCGATCCTGGGCTATTAGGAGCCTCTCTCGAATAGAGCGTATTGTTGAGGTAGCATCCTCGACTTCCTTTTTGCCTAAAAGTTTGGTCTCGCCAGTTTCTGCCCAAGATAGCAGTGTACGACACTTACGACCATACATCGCTTCAAAAGGGGCCATGCCTATACTCGCTTGATGGCTATTATTATAGGCAAACTCCACCATAATAAGATGCTCTTCCCAATTCTTACCGAAGTCCAGGGCGCACATACGGAGCATATCCTCCATCGTTTTGTTGGTTCGTTCAGTTTGGCCATCCGTTTGCGGGTGAAAGGCCGTACTGAATGCTAACTTCGTGCCCAACATTTGATGAACTAATCCCCAATCCTTCGAGGTAAAGCGCCCATCCTGGTCACTTACGATGCTCCGGGGAACACCGTGCAATCGAACAATCTGCTCCACATAGAGCTTTGCCAACGTTTCCACTGAATCGTCCCGCTTGTTCGGTAGAAAGTGAGCCACCTTTGTCAACCGGTCTACAATCACCCAGATTGAGTCATGTCCACGCTGAGATCTCGGCAATCCGTGCACGAAATCCATAGAAATATCCTCAAACATCCATTGCGGAACCGGCAACGACTTCAGGAAACCACTCGGCCGTTGACATTCTGCCTTTACCAAATCACAAGTATGACATTTAGCCACATACGCGGCTATATCCTTCTTCAAACCAGGCCACCAGAACAGTTTCTTCATGTCCTTGTACATTTTTGTGCTCCCAGGGTGAATTGAGTACTTTGTAAAGTGTGCTTCATATAGCAATTCTTCACGCAATTTACCCGCACTAGGGACGCACAATCGGCCATCTTTCCGTAATAAACCGTCATCCCAGGAGAATTGATCACCAGACCCCTCCTTTGCATAGCGTTGGAGACTTTCATCCAACTCCGTTGCTCGCCGAACCCTATCAGCAAGGTCATATTGAACCTCCAACCAGTTCACGCATGCATCGGTCGAAGAATTTCTTTCCACACAAGATATCTCCAAAGCTTCCAACTCCTGGATTAACCGCCCATCATGTATCCGCAACCAATTTGCCCGCACCGGAGTCCGACGACTCAAGGCATCAGCGACCATATTTCACTTTCCGGGAACATAGTGAATGTCGAAGGTATAATCTCCAAGGAATTCCATCCACCACCTTTGTCGCATATTCAATTCCTTTTGATCGAGCAGATACTTTAAGCTTTTATGATCTGTATAAATATCCACCTTCATGCCATAAAGATAATGCGGCCACAACTTTAGTGAAAAGATCACCGCCGCCAACTCCAAGTCATGGACGGGGTAATTACGCTCATGCACTTTCAATTGACATGAGCCATAAGCGATCACCTTGCCAAACTGCAGGAGAACGTAGCCTAAGCCGTTTCCTGACGCATCGCTGTATATTTCAAATCCATCTGTACCACATGGCGACGTCAAAACATGCGCCGTGGTCAAACGACTCTTCAGCTCCACAAAAGCTCGTGCGCACTCCGGCGTCCAAACGAACTTCTAATCCTTTCTCGTCAACGTAGTCAGAGGCAAAGCAATCCGGGAGAAGTTCTCTACGAACCGTCTATAGTAGCCCACCAGTCCAAGGAAACTCCTGACCTCGGCCACTCAAGACAACACTGGCCAATCACGAATGGCACTTATCTTAGTCGGATCCACCGCTATGCCCTCTCCACTTACCACATGGCCTAGAAAAGCCACCGACGAGAGCCAGAACTCACACTTAGAGAACTTGGCATACAGCTTATTCCTTCGCAAGGTATGCAATAGAAATCGCAAATGGTTTGCATGATCGTCCTCTGATTGTGAATATACAAAGATATCATCAATAAACACAATCACAAACAGATCCAGGTATTCGCGGAACGTTTGATGCATGAGATCTATGAAGACCGAAGGCACATTACATAAGCCGAATGGCATCACTGTGAACTCATAATGACCATAGCGTGTGCCAAATACTGTCTTGGGAATATCACTTTCCCTAATCCGCAATTGGTAATACCCAGACTTCAAATCCAACTTCGAATAGACGGTTGAGCCTGCTAGCTGATCGAACAAGTCATCGATCCGTGGAATTGGATACTTGTTTTTCTCCGTCAGCTTGTTCAGTTCGCGATAATCAATACATAGTCGCAAACCACCGTCTTTCTTTTTCACAAAAAGAACAAGCGCGCTCCAAGGTGACATACTTGGGCGTATGTATCCCTGCTCCAACAACTCTTGCAACTGAACTTTCAATTCGGCCATTTCTTTTGGCGCTACCCGATACGGCGAACGGGCCACAGGTTTAGCACCCAGCACCAGCTCGATAGCGAAGTCAATTTCCCTTTGGGGAGGTAACCCCGGAAGGTCCTTTGGAAACACATCAGCATATTCTGACACAATCGGCACTTCACTCACACTGGCCTTCGGCGCCACCGCCTCTATGAGTGTGAAGAACAACTCCGCACCCTTCCGAACTGCCTTAACAACTTGGAGAGCGGATAACAACATCCCACTCATCCCTTGCATACCAATGAACTTGGTCTCTTGCTCAGTATTTTGCCCAAGTGTGACCTCTTTTGAAGTGCAATCTATACATGCACGCTGCTCTGAAAGCCAGTCCATACCAAAGATTATATCAAACTCTTTGATCGGTAATACTAATATTTCCACCTTGAATTCCCGACTTCCTATCTTGACCTCAAGACCACAAGATCAATCCGCGCACATCAAACATCCGTTAGGCAACAACACCTTTACATTGTCTATCGTGGTCCGGATAGGCACCCCGACACGAAAGACAAAGTCCTCAGACAGAAACGAATGTGAAGCACCTGTGTCGAACAGTGCTCGCGCCGGATACTCTCATATAAGGACAAACCTTATAACATTACAATTAAAACAAGCACAGCACATCAAAAATAAGAACATTAAAACCTACGCGCACCTGTGATGACATCCGCCTACTTAATGGCCTCCTGTTGTCTAAGGTTGAAGACCCTGGGCTGCGCGTGCGAGGCAGAAGTCTCCACCACAGACTTCCCCTTCTCCGCATAAGACGCTCCCGTCTTCTTATCACCCTTTGGAAGACCAGATCGGCATTCACGTGTGAAGTGTCCAACCTTCCCGCACGTAAAACAAGCACGAGATCCATACCCAAATGTATCTGTCACAGTCGCAGAAGGAGCTTGTCCAGAAGACTTAGACTTCTTATTCCATCTCTTTCGGTAGCCAAACTTTTCCGGACGCGGCGGCTTAAACTCTGGCTTTGTAACAGCCAAGTTTCCCTTTGCTTGCCCCCGTTTCATGTCCGTCTCTAAAGAACGAGCCGTACAGACTAAGGCTTGGAATCCCTGACTCACAGAACTCGAGAGCAAATACCGCAGCTCATCTCGTAGTCCCGCATAAAATCGACAAGTCTTATGCTCTTCTTCGGCGAAGATCGTGCCCGCATATCTTCCCAAACGGGTGAACTCATGCAGGTAGTCATCCACACTTCGATCTCCCTGTGCTAACCGTTGAAATTCCATTTCCATTGATATCATTTGCTGCATCGGCAGATGTTGTGCTAAGAACAATCGAGAAAATTCTTCCATTGTAATCTCTGCCAATTGCCTGCCGGCCAAGTGATGCATTTCAATCTCATCCCACCACAATCGAGAATCTACTGACATGTCTGGTGACTTGACAGCTGTCATATCCAACCGGTCTTACACCTCTGTCAGAACTGTCAGAAGTTTGTTATAAACCGGATCAGCCGGTAACCGTGGATAAATCTCTATATAAGAGTCAGATCTGTAACAACCAGATGACGATCGATTAAGAAAAAGGAAAAACGAGAGAATTTCTTCAACAAGAACAGGAGAAACCCTTATAAAGGCAGATCTAGAGTTGTCTGCAAGTAAGATTCAGATTTCAATCTGGATTTAAGGAAGAAGATGACTGGAGATCAAATTCAACAACAAGAGAAGATCAACCTTATTTTGGTTCTATCAAGAAGCTTTGAACAGCTAAGTATGGTTGGATCAGAATGGTCAGTTCATTCAAGAACTGATCAAGAAGGGTACACCAATAGAGAAATCTAGCTGGTGAATGTTTCTATTTCTTAATACATTCAATTTCTTGTAAGATCTATTATTAGATCTGAGTTGTAAGCCTGAAATTATAAAGGCTTAGGTAGGGCTGATAGCCTGAGGTGTAGGACTTGTGATAAGTCTGAGTTGTAAGCCTAGTTATAAAGGCTAAGGTAGGGCTAATGCCTGAGGTAGGATTCTGGGGAAGAATCTGAGGTAGGACATGGTTAAGTCTGAGTTGTAGGAATCATTTTGGTTCTGAGACTGTAAGATCTGTAGATCCGAGCCAGTGTAAGGAAGTTAGGCTGAATCCAATTATCTACTGGATAGGCGAAGGGGGAAAGTGGATGTACCCATATCTTGGGGAACTACTATAGATCTGGTGTATGCTGTGATGTGTTTTATATTATGTGTATTGAATAATCTATGCTGAAGATTCATCTAACTGTTTGCCTAAAAGGAATTTAAAAAGGATTAGAACCTATTCACCCCCTCTCTAGGTGTTTAGGCTCTTGAAATTAAGTCTTTCAGTATGTAGATGACATACTGTTGATCGGGAATGACAAACTGACACTGCAAGTTATTAAGAGTAATATAGGGAACTACTTTTAGATAAAGGACTTAGGTTAAGTGACTTATATACTTGTTAATAAGATCTATAGAGATAAACAGAAGAAGTTGTTGGGTTTGACCCAAAGTAGGTACATTGACAAGGTGTTGAAACGGTTCAGCATGCTTGAGTCCAAGAAAGGATTCTTTCCAATGTCTCATGGTGTGAGTCTGTCTAAGGACCAGTGTCCTTAGTCTTGTGAAGATAAGGACCGTATGAAGTTGATTCCATATGGTTCGTTAATTGGGTCAATCATGTATGCAATGATATGTAATAGACCTGATGTCTCTTATGCTTTGAGCATGACTAGCAGGTATCAGTCTGATCCCAGGGAAGGTTACTAGATAGCCATCAAGAATATCCTCAAGTACTTAAGAAGGACTAAGGATATATTATTGGTATTCAGAGGAGAGGAAAAGATCGTTTTAAGTTGTTACATAGATGCTAGCTTCCAAACCAATATAGACGATTCAAAGTCTCAATCAGGTTTTGTGTTTTGCCTGAATGGAGGTATTGTTAGCTGGAAGAGTTCCAAGAAGGATACAATTGCCGATTCTACAACTGAGGCCGAGTATATTACCGCTGCAAAAGCTGCGAAGGAAGCTGTATGGATTAGAAAATTCATCGGTGAATTAGATGTATTTGTTTGCATTGTTCGTCTCGTAGTTCTCTACTGTGACAACAATGGTGCAATTGCACTTGCTTCGAAACCTAGATCTCATCAGCGCTCTAAGCACATACTACGGCGGTTCCATCTAATTTGAGAGATTATCGATCAAGGAGATGTGAGCATATGTAGAGTGCCGACTGAAGAAAACATTACGGATCCACTGACAAAGCCTCTCGCAAAGAGAAAGCAAGAAGGTCATATTATATCAATGGGTATACAATACCTGGATGATCAACTCTAGTTTGATTCTTGTGGATTTAATGTTTGTTGGCTGTTAGATTTTTCATTTGATGAATAAAAGTACTGTATACATTTCATTTCATATATTTGGCAAGTTCTTTTATTGTGTTATTATTTCTATTGTGATAGAATAGTTAACTAAATATAAATGCCCTTAGAATGTTTGCTTCCATAGGTCAAGTAGTGACTTGATGTGAGAACCTATAGTCCTAGAAGCTTCATTCTTAAAGGTACCTAGTCATTGTATCATCTTAGAAGCTAAGGGAGATGATGATGCCTTTAAGACTAGCATGTGTGTTGACTGATGACCCGTCCTCACAGGTCATGATATTGTGATATCGAGTCATCACATGGGTACTTGTTATGAACAAGCTATACTGGACAAACCCATCATGAGAATACTTTGTTGATAGTTATTTAAACGTGTCACAAGTATGGCTCAAGGGGAAATGGTGTTTGTTGTCCATTGAACTGAAGTCACAATACTCATGGAGTGAGGAAGAGCAGGCTTTGATGCTATCAAAAGTCGAGTCTTGAGATAGTTGGATGATAAAGGTGGTTATTGGGTACGTTAAGAATCATTTGGGTTTTTGCGTGTTAGTAGAGATGGGATTTGTCCTCCTATATGACAGGTGTTGCATCCATGGGTGTTGAAATTGAAAAATCGGTCTCTATTAAGTTCACCCTTGGGGAAGGGGTGATCGCGCACCTACTTCTCTCCTGCAAGCAAAATGTCAAGGAAAAAGAACAAAGAATTAACACAAGCGCTCGGCGCGGAGGTCCCACCACACACCAGGAAGATATTAGAGCGCTTCCCCTCCCTTGCTAAGAGTCGAGCTATGGTAACCTCAAAAAGCGCTAGAAGAGTGGGAGACAAGTGAGCATGCCTTCTAAGGTGCCCCTTGAGTCTATTTATAGATTCATGAAATCACCCTGCAAGTAGCCAACCTCCGCTATTCTGAACAACTATGTACAACCCAGTTGGGTCTGCCAACAACATAACTGCGTTGTTCTAGCAGCTATAGGCAGTCAAACATGGGCAAAATGGAAAAGATACATCACAGAAAAACTGGGTGAGTGGCCCTCTAAAACCTCCACTCTCCTGGGGTGAGTAGTGCTCGATGGAGCTGGCACTCGCCGCCCCCACTCACCTAGGGTGGCGAGTGCTCGATGGAGCTAACACTCGCCACCTTCCTCGAACCTCGGAAGACACGGGCCCTACCGGTCCAGCTCGTCTATTTTCTGCCGAGCTCCTTGGGGCGAGTGCGAGACGGCGGGTGCCGAGGTATTCCTTAGCGCCCGAGGCAGATGCAACTTGGTTTTCCCCCCGCCTTCCTTTAGTAGGAGAGCACGAGCCAGGCTGCTCTGAGATGGTTACTCACGAAGCCTAGAGATCTTGAGTTCTACAAACTCAAGGCGACCGCGAGTTGGGCGGAAGATAAATTGAGTTCGACAAACTCCAGACGGGCATGAGGCTTAGGTCGACGAAAGACAAGCTCAACTTGATGAACTCCAGGCGGGCGCGAGCTGGTTGGAAAAATTGTGTTTGACAAACTCCGGGCGGGCGCGGGCTGCGAAGACCAGCTCGCGCAGCTTGTCCACCTAGCTTTAGTGAGAGCGAGTTGGTCATTCTGAGTCTGCCTTCTTGCCGTTTTGACACAGGCGGGCTCCCCTAGTTTCCTCTCCTGGGGTCGTGGGCCCACTCGGCGAACACGGGGTTGTACATAATCCCTGCTCTTTTTGAGCTTGGCCAAGCTCAGAAAGAATCATCCAACCTATGTGTTCAGTGAGTGATTTGCTGAGCTGGATTGAATCTTTTGAGGAGCCCCACCCTCATGCTATAAATACGTCATCAGACCATTTGAAAAATTCCCCCTCCCTTCAACCTTTTCCGCGAACTATAGTCGAGCGATGCCTATATCTGAGGAGATTCGGGCTCGCCTAGCGGCCGCGAGGGAGGGGACTCAGGAGCTGGCCCATGGTGCCGCCACATGGCTTGCGCGCGGATCTCCTGGCCCCCTCTTTAGTCCAAAAAAAGGAAAAAGGGGAGGGAGGTCCCCATCGAACGATCCCCCTGGGTCGAGTTCGGCAGTCGGTGGCGAAGTCTCCCCTGAGGTATGCGGACCCCTCTATCCGACTCATGACTCTGCTTCTGATTTCTCTTTTATGCAGGAATCGGTTCGCGATGATGGAGAGGATATGGGAGAACCGGGGCGTTTTCCCGTGCTGATAACTAAGCGAGTTTCTTGCCCCTCGGCCTAGGAGCTTGTCCCTCCTGCAAAGCCTCCATCGCTGATGCCTCCCGGTCTGGGTAAAACCATTGCTGCTGTAACGCCCCCGGTTTTTCTGTGTTTGTTTAAATTTGTTTTGCATTACGACGACGCGTTGTCGGCCTTTGCCATTATTAGAGCGTGGTATTAACTCTTAAGGTTCCTTGAGTGACCTATTTGTAGCCTGTTTGCAAGATTCCCTAGCTAGCCGGAGTCTGTTTTGGTGACTCAGATGAGCTTCTTAGGGAATGCTTGCACTTTGACTTTGGGAGGTTCTAGCCCGAGTTTTGATCGTCGAATATTGTTTTCGACTTCGCCGTTGTTTTCATAGCATGGGTGTTTAGCTACGGTGCGAGTTTTGTCGAATTCCGAGATATTTTGTTTTCACGTCGTTTCGACATTGTCTTTATTTTATGGGATAACTGGTAGTGTGTTACCAGACTATTGCTATTGTTGTGCATGGCCTTGTGTGGCTAAGCTTGGTAAGGCTGGTGCCTTGTTTTAGACTAAATTGCTTAGCAAATTTTATATATATATATATATATATATATATGTTTGGATGTAAGCTTGGGTGCAAATAACTTTTTCTTTTTTATATAATATAAAGCTATAGTTGTATATATATATTTATATAAGTATATTGTCTAGTTTTATCAAGCTGAGTGGGGGAGCTTTTCAAGCTTTAGGATTATTTTATTTGCTTAGTGGCTGAGTAGAGTTATTTAAGGCTAGTATATTCTAAGATTTGGGCTTGCTGGGTGGAGCTCTGGTTAGGCTATTAGAGTATTATTTTTCACTAGCTGGTGGAGTAAGTTTAAACTTTTATATTGTATTATTAGTCTTGGGTGGAGCATGATATTAAAAAGGCAACAAAGCTTGTCCTTTTATTTCATTTCACTTCCCAAGACCAGCGGCCAGCTTCCTACGGAAGGAAGAAAGAGGCGGAGGTGCTGGTGCTTCGGCCAGCTATTGCTGGAGGTCTAAAGCTCGGTTTAGTCGGGTAATACCAGATTCGGCTTTCTCCCGTCGCGATCTTCCTTCCTAGGTAAGTTGTTCTGGTTCTAGAGCTGTTGTTAGAGAGCTAGGATTTTCGAGTTCTCTTCTTCTTCTTCTTCCCTAAAGCCCTATTCCTGCCGTAGGGGGCCGATCTTGCTGCCAAAGCCAGGAAGTGTTTGCTGCAGCTACTGCATCCTGGTGGTGAGGCAAGTAACTCCTTGTCCTTGCCAATTGTTTTGACTTTTTTTTACTTGATTATTCCTGCGGTGAGTGTTTTTTTGGCTAATCTCTCCCTTATATCCTCAGTTTGGTGTCCAGAGGGTAGCAGGAGGTAGGGTATGGCTGTAGCTGCGGTATAGGTATAGTTTAAGTCAGATGGCTGGATGTAGGGAAAAGTTTTTTGGCTATAGTTTAAGTCAGATAGCTGCTGTTCAGGTATAAGGGTTAGGAGGTAATTTTTTTAGGCCAAATAGAGCTCTCCTGTTAGTAAGCGTTGAGTGGGCTGGGGTCGGGTTAGCTCTAGGGTTTCTGATTATTAGGCTAAGTCAAAAGAGTTGAGTGAGTGTACCTCACTCAACGCCTAAACTATTAGGCTTTTGGCGTTGCGTGTGGTGCCCTCACTCAATGCCAAGGTCGTTTTTGTGGCTAAGTGTTTTGGCGTTGAGTTAGTGGACCTCACTCAATGTCGTGGCTATTTGGCGTTGAGTGAGATGGACTCACTGAACGCCGAAGTTTTTCCCAGCGGCTATGTTATTTGGCGGTTAGTGAGTCGACCTCAATCAATGTCGTGGCTATTTTGGCGTTGAGTGTGGTGAACTCACTCAACGCCAGCGCCTATTTTTGTGGCTAAGTCATTTGGTGTTGAGTGAGTCGATCTCACTCAACACCGTGGCTGTTTTGGCGTTGAGTGTGGTGGACTCACTCAACGCCAAAGCCTGTTTTTGCTCTAAGTCAAAAGAGTTGAGTGAGTGGACCTCACTCAATGCCTTGGCTGTTAGGTTTGACGTTGAGTGTGGTCAACTCACTCAACGTCGAGGCTAGTTTCTACAACTAAGTAGAAAAGCATTGACAGCGTTAAGTGAGTTGAGCTCACTCAACGTCGTCAACCAGCGGAGATTTTGCGGCTAATTCTTTTGGCGTTGAGTGAGTGGAGCTCACTCAACGCCGCGTCGAGTGGACTCGATTCCATCCCTGGCTAACGTTCGGCGCTGAGTCAGTGAAGCTCACTCAATGCCATGTTAGGTTTGGCATTGAGTGAGTGGAGCTCACTCAATGCCGCGCCGAGTGGACTCGACGCTTTTGCCTTAGGTTTGTGTGTTTCCTTAGGATTGTTAGTATGGATTTTTCCCTTAGGAGGGGGGTTTGTGTTCGGCTAGTTTTTGCATGCCGACTCGTGGATTCTGGCAATTGGTGTGGTTTTGTGGGCTCTGTAAGGGGTGAATTGTGTGTATTGAGCTGTAGCCACCACCACCTAGGCCGTGTTGGGCCGGTATGGTTAGGTGTGTGGACTCTGTAGCTGCCACCGTTTGTTTTCACCATTGAGTGTTTTTGGGTCTAGTTGTTGGTGAGGGCTCTGCCACCCACTCTGACCCAAGGTTTTCACCACGACCAATAATTCACAAATATTAGGATTGTTAGTTCCTTTCCTTTCTAGTGACTATTTCTTTTGGCATATGTTTACCTTGGTACTGCTGCAGGTGCTTAGCAGCGCATGTTGCTCTTTATGTTCACACTTAGTGTGGTTTTGCTACTCTTTGGAAAGTGTTTCTTCTTACTTTCATGCCTTTTATTCTATTGTTAGTTTTTTGTTGCTGGGTTAGTAAACCCCTTCTTTTTTTGCTTATGAATCTAATGCTCCACTTCCTTTGATTTTCTTTTACTTGCTGAGGTGTTATTTCTTTGAAAGCCTCAGGTTCAATTTGTAGCTAGTTAGACGGCTAGTGCTCTTATGGAGTTTTCTGATAGCCTCCTGGGTAGCTGAGGTTGCCAATATTCATCCTTGTGAGTTAGTTATATTCCATTCTATATAGACATGCATACTCACCAGTGGGTGCATGTTAGGTTGTTGACGCCCACTAATGGCTTATTTGTGATGTTGGGTATGTTCTTAAACTGCTACTTTTTTCCTATTCGAGGGTGTTCACTTGTTTTCTGGGAAGGATTTATTCTAGGTTGCTTGTTAGTTATTTTAAAACCGTAAAGCATTACTATATGTATCTCATGCACATCATGTTTCTAAAACTAAGACACTATTTTTCCTAATAGCGTAAAGACTATATTTTTTTATACATACTGTACTAACTTTAGAGTCATGCATACCATGAGTCGTCCCTCTGGGACACTTATGTTCATTCAGGATGTCTAAGACAACTTAGCCAAAGTATTTTCCGCTGCGTATAAATATATATTTTTTACTAGGTGATCCATTGTGCTGAGGGATACGACCATTAAGATATAACTGGTTTTCTTTCATATTAAACTATGACTTTTCCTTAAAATCTAAAGTCTAGAGTTTTGCCTGAGCGTGTGTAGTTATCCCCTGCATGACGTGGCATCACAGCGCATATTTTATCCTGCTCTGATATGATTTAATCATTGAGAAAATGTGGGTTATGATAGTTGGTATCAGAGGGAGGTTGCTTGACAATTGGTCGGGCAACCTTTCCCTTGTTTGCATTGATAATCTAGCATCATATCATACACACACCAATATGTCATAAGCACGTCTTGGCTAAAGCAAGAACACTACACTCATAAGCATGAAGAAGTATACGAGGCATATTATGTAGTATGGAATGCATAATATGTGTTTGTATATGGATCCACCATAGGAGTCAAC
This sequence comes from Platanthera zijinensis, assembly GCA_039513925.1. Classification (NCBI taxonomy): domain Eukaryota; kingdom Viridiplantae; phylum Streptophyta; class Magnoliopsida; order Asparagales; family Orchidaceae; genus Platanthera; species Platanthera zijinensis. The sequence goes on along the minus strand of CM077081.1, from coordinate 88,025,104 downwards.
ATGTGAGGGTTATGTAGTATGGGATGCATAACCTCACCACATGAATGCGGCTAGCACGTTTTCTTTTTCCGTTGCACGGGAATGTTTTGTAGTATAAGATGCATAACATTTTCATGTGTATGCCGCCCATGGCATGCATTAAGGCCTTTTTAGAATGCATAGCACAACATGCATATCATAACATTTCATAAGCACAATGTGCCAAGCTAAAGATTTGCATGATGACATATATACACACATGGTTTTGAGTCAAAAAGAATACAAATACATGCATTCATGGTCTAGGCACATGATTTAGTATTATGGTGGTAAACCATCTTAGGTTAAGCATAACATCATCATTGTAAAAAAAAACAAATCCCAAAGAAAGTTTAGCAGTCGAAGTTCATATTTAAGTATGTTGTCTCTATCGGGTAGTTTTGTTCTAGTAGTTGGGCTAGGTTCTAAGTCATGCTAACACGATTAGGATGGCAAGGCGTCCTTCGACGAGATCGACTCCCCTGCATGAGGGTGAGTCGTCAGGTGTGCCGGTTGAGGCGGTTATTGTAGATCTGCCCCAGAGTATGGAGACCCTGTCAGGACAAATTACGGTGATGCAAGCGCAGTTGCAGGCAGTGATGGATTCAGCCTTTGGACGGTAGCCTAGTGAGCAAACCCCCGCAGTGGTTGGGAGTGAAAGCGAGATCAACAAATTGAATAGGATGGCTTCAGGATTGTTAGCTGCTGAAGAGTGTAGAGTCAAAGGTTTCTCTGGTAGCCTCCCAAAGGGCATTCAACAGTACGCCAATATTCCCAGTTCGAGACGAATGAGGGAACATTGGAAGTTTCCCTTAAGGTTGAGTCTATGGGATATTCTAAGGATCGAGGCAAGGTACCAAGGGAGGAAAATAGGAAGTCCGACGAGGGTAAAGGCTATAGACAATGTAGTTTTTCTTCGAGGAAGAGGAGCAAAGGAGTTTGTAGCTTCTATGGCCGGCAAGGCCATCTTTTTAAATGATGTTACCAAAGGTTTGGAGCGCAGAAGAAGGAGTAGGTTCATGTGATCCATGGGATTTCAAAGAGAGATTTGATTTGTTCGGCATGTAAGCAGGTAGGGCATGACATTGCCCATTGCTAGTAAAAGAAGAAGACAAGAAGTTATATCCAGTGTGGACAAGTAGGGCATATCAAGGCCCAGTGCCCGCAGCTCAACCCCGTACAGCTTCTAGTTCCATCGAAAGCATTGCCACCGCCTCAGCGATTGGATAAAGGTAAGGGAAAGCTGAACATGATTTCTTCAGGAGAAGCTTAGACTTCTACCCAGGATATTTCAGGTTAGACTTCTCCCTAGCCGTTTTGTCGTGTTTATTTTTCGGAAGTAGTTTTCACATCTATTTCCTTAGATGCGTGCGCAATCTTATAGGAAGATTTAAGGAAAGGAACCACTGGGCGCGTGTCCTTTTCGATTCTGGCGCTACCGCCCGTTCGTGGCTAGATCTTTCATTGAGCATTAATGCTTGTCGGTCGATCGGCTTGGTGATGCGGTTTGCGTCAGGGTTTTATTTTGGTGCTTTTGTGGGGTCGGACTAAGGTCGTCATAGTTGTACAGTCCTGTTAGGTGATCTTTTTTTTGTTGTGATTGAGGATTTGAAGATGCAAGATCTTTGAGATGTTGATTTGATCCTGGGTTTGTTTTGGATGTCTATATATGATGCAGTTATCCAATACAAGGGTAAGCACTTAGACTTCTTTAAGGACAGCGGTCAACCCGGGAGTGTATATGGATACCCGTGCCAGGGTTCTCTAGTTAGTTCAGTAGTTTGTGCTCGGAGGCTTTTAGATTGCAGTGTTTTTGCTTGTTGGTTTCGGTGTTGGAAACCAAGGTTAGATTGTCGCGTTCGGAGGAGATCTCGGTGTTGTGCGAGTTTGAGGATTGGATTTCTAGCCAATCTTTCTGGCCATCCGTTTGTGAGAGATGTGGAGTTTGTCATTGATTTGGAGCTGGGTACTCATCCTATTATTAAGGCCCTGTATCGTATTACCCGTGTGAGCTGGTTGAGTTGCTAGAGAATGATTTTATAAGGCCAAGAATCAATGATGTGTTTGACAGGGTAGCATGGTAGTAATGGGTTGTCAAACTTTGATCTTCGTTCAAGCTACCATAAATTTAGGATTCGTGAATCAGGTATCCCCTGGACTTCTTTCCGTTCCGAGCATGGCCATTTTGAGTTTTGATGATCGGGGTATTAAAAAATTTTCTGAGCGACTCGTAGTCATGGTTATAGATGAAGTTTTAATATATTCCCGTAATGCTGAGGAGCATGACTAGCATCTGCGTTTAGCTTTATTGGCTTTGAGGGACCTCTAGTAGTCGCCATGTTGAGCAAGAGCGAGTTTTGGTTGCCTCAAGGTTTGTTTCTGGGTCATGTGGATAACAAGAATGAGATTTAAGTCGACCTAGAGGAAATAACAGTTGTTGTGGAATGGAATAGGATTTCAGTTGATGCGGGAGAATGCAGCCTTCGTTGGGAGCGAGAAGTCCGAGGAAGATTTTAAAGAACGAAAAGAATAGATTAAGCACGGATCCAGGTTTTGTCTTTGCCTATGGAAGGCTTTGATTATGATGTTTATGTTGGCGCATCACATGTTGGTCTTGGTTGCATTTTGACGCAAGGCGGGAAGGTGATTGCGTGTTGGTCAAGGAAACTGAAGACTCATGAGAGGAATTACCCTACGCATGATTTAGAGTTTGCAGCCGTGATTTATGCGCTGAAGTCGTGGAGACATCTACTTTATGGAGCACAGTGCAAGATTTTTACTGATCACAAGAGTTTAAAGTACGTCTTCACCCAGAAGGAATTGAATCTGCGCCAGCGGCGATGGTTGGAGTATGTGGCCTACTACGATGTTGAGATTTAGTACTATCCGGGTAAGGCTAATGTGGTGGCCGATGCCCTGAGTCGGAAGACAGGGAAGATTTTTAACCTCTCCGCCAAGCTTTCAGTAGAAGAGTTTCTTTTGATGGATATTTCTATGGGGAGTTGCCAGATTTTTATATTGATGATGCGGGTACCTTGCGGTACTACGACAAGTTTTGCATCCCCGCCGTTGGAGATATCCGGGTGATGGTATGCAGGGAAGCCCATGGATCTAGTGTTGCCTACCATCCAGAATCTACTAAGATGTATCGTGATTTAAAGCAGATTGCTTGGTGGTATGGGATGAAGGGAAACATAGCTAGATTTGTTTCTGAGTGCCACAATTGCAAGCGTGTGAAAGCCGATCATGGAAGGTTTGGTAGCAAGCTGACTCCCTTAGAGTTTCCTACTTGGAAGTGGGAAAGCATCTCGATGGATTTCATTACAGGCTTACCAAGATATCCTAGAGGATATGACTCAGTTTGGGTGATTGTGGATAGATTGACGAAGTGTGCTCACTTCGTACCTTTTAAGATCGACTATCCGATGAGGAAGATAGCTGTATTTGAATGAGGTCATCCGGGTGCATGGTGTGCCAGTCAGTATTATTTTAGACCGAGACTCCCGGTTTACATCTCGCTTCTGAAAGAGTTTGCAAGAAGGGTTAGGTACAGATTTGAGATATTCTACTGCATACTACCCGCAGACTAATGGCCAGACAGAGCGAGTCAATCAGATCATGGAGGACATGATCCGATGATATATTCTAGACCATAGAGGGGTGTGGAATGAGAGTTTGCGGCTTATGGAGTTTGCTTATAACAATAGTTACCAAGAAAGCTTGCAAATGGCTCCTTTCGAAGCATTGTATGGGAGGCACTGTAGGACTCCCTTGTTTTGGGCTGAGGTTGGCGAGGGACCACTGTTGGGTCCAGAGGTGCTCGAAGAGATGGAAATTGCTGCTAAATTTATTCGGAAGAAGCTTCGGATATCTCAAGAGAGATATGAGAAGAACGCCAACCGGCATAGATCTAGCTTGGAATATACTGTCGGGGACTTGGTGTTCTTAAAGGTTTCACCGATGATTGGAGTCAAGAGGTTTGGCACGAATAGGAAGTTGGACCCGAGGTATGTGGGGTCGTTTATGATTGTTGAGCGGGTTGGTGTATCAGCTTACAGGTTGGAGTTGCCCGCAAATTTTCCTGGCGTGCATGATGTCTTTCACGTCAGTCAGCTGCGGAAATGCGTGAAGAGTGGCAGGCAGGTTTTGGATTTTGTGCCTCAGTTTGAGCAGAATCATTCTTATGTGTAGGTGCCTGTCCACATTTTGGATGCTCAGCATCGCGTGTTGCGGAGGAAAACCATTCCTATGGTTTAGATTTTATGAAGGAACAAGGATGTGGAAAGCGTGACTTGGGATCTAGAGTCGGCGATGAGGAAGGCTTACCCTCGTCTGTTTCCCTGACCTTATGCCTCGTATGTTTTGTGCTCTCTTTTATAGCTCTAGCTTAGCTATTTCTTTTCTTTCTTGATAGAAGAATTGAGTGTAAAGTTTCTAGGCGAAACTTTCTTTTAGGGGGAGTGGCTGTAACACCCCCAGTTTTTCTGTGTTTGTTTAAATGTTGTTTGGCGTTACGACGACGCGTTGTAGGCCTTTGCCTTTGTTAGAGCACGGTCTTAGCTCTTTAGGTTCCTTGAGTGACCTATTTGTAGCCTGTTTGCAAGATTCCCTAGCTAGCCGGAGTCTGTTTTGGTGACTCGGCTGAGCTTCTTAGGGAATGCTTGTGATTTGGCTTCGAGAGGTGTTAGCCCGAGTTTTGATCGTCGGATGTTGTTTTTAACTTCGCCGTTGTTTTCATAGCATGGGTGTTTAGCTACGGTGCGAGTTTCGTCGAATTCCGAGATCTTTTGTTTTCGCGTCATTTCGATGTTGTCTTTATTTTATGGGATAACTGGTAGTGTGTTACAAGACTATTGCTATTATTGTGCATGGCAGCTTGGGTGCAAATAGCTTTTTCTTTTTATATAATATAAAGCTATAGCTGTATATATATATATATATATATATATATATATATATATATATATATAAGTATATTGTCTAGTTTTATCCAGCTGAGTGAGGGAGGTTTTCAAGCTTTAGGATTATTTTATTTGCTTAGTGGCTGAGTAGAGTTATTTAAGGCTTTTATATTCTAAGATTTGGGCTTGCTGGGTGGAGCTCGGGTTAGGCTATTAGAGTATTATTTTTCACTAGCTGGTGGAGTAAGTTTAGACTTTTATATTATATTATTAATCTTGGGTGGAGCATGATATTAAAAAGGCAGCAAAGCTTGTCCTTTTATTTCATTTCCCTTCCAAAGACCGGCAGCCAGCTTCCTGCGGAAGGAAGAAAGAGACGGAGGTGCTAGTCTAGAGCTCAGTTTGTTCGGGTAATACCAGATTCGGCTTGCTCCCGTCCCGATCTTCCTTCCTAGGTAAGTTGTTCTGGTTCTAGAGCTGTTGTTAGAGAGCTAGGATTTTCAGGTTCTCTTCTTCTTCTTCCCTAAAGCCCTATTCCTGCCATAGGCGGCCGATCTTGACGCCAAAGCCAGGAAGTGTTTGCTGCAGCCGCTGCATCTTGGCGGTGAGGCAAGTGGCTCCTTGCCCTTACCATTTGTTTTGACATTTTTTAACTTGATTATTCCTGTGGTGAGTGTTATTTTATGGCTAATCTCTCCCTTATATCATCAGTTTGGTGTCCAGAGGGTAGCTGGAGGTAGGGTATGGCTGTAGCTGGTGTACAGGTATAGTTTAAGTCAGATTGCTGGAGGTAGGGTATAGTTTTTTTGCTTTAGTTTAAGTGTGATAGCTGTTGTTCAGGTATAAGGGTTAGGAGATATTTTTTTAGGCCAAATAGAGCTCTCTGGTTAGTAAGCATTAAGTGGGTTGGGGTCGGGTTAGCTCCAGGGTTTCTGATTATTAGGCTAAGTCAAAACCGTTGAGTGAGAGTGTCACAACCCGCATTTTCTCCGAATTTAGGAATTATCAGAGTATGAGAAAACACGCGTCATGATGCCACGTCAAGCAGGGGATAACTGCTGACGCTCAGGCAAAACCATCTACTTTACTTTTTGGAAGAAATTCATGAGTTTAATGATTAGAAAATCAGTTATATTTTAGAGGCCGTATCCCTCGGCTCGGTGGATCATTTAGTCCACGGTTAAAAACTATACTTATGCGCTGTGGAAAAGTACTTTATTCAGGTTTGACTTTCTAAGGGGTGCATAAGAGCCCCAAGAGGACCACATATGCTATGCAAGACTGTACATTTAATTTATATTATATATAAGAAAACGATCTTTATACGTTGTTTGGAAAATAGTGATTTTGTTTTATAAAACATGTTGATCATGCGATATACTTATAATAATAATTGTAGTTTTAAAAATAATTAGCATCCTAGCATAAATCCTCCCCAGAGCAAGTAGATTATCTCCAGAAAATGGTAGCAACAAAAGTAATATATCTAGTACAAAGGTAAAAACTACCAGTGGGTGCCAACAACCTGAAACAATCCCACTGGCACATATGTATGTCTGTAAGAAAAGTACAGAAAAACTACCTCACAAATAAAGCAACAGGATCTCCAAAGTCCAAGAGACCACCAGCAACACAACCGCAACATAGCCACCAAACTGGCAACTGCTCAGAACCTGAGGCATTCAAAAGAAGAAAGAATACCTCAGCAAGCAAAACAAGGAAAAATTGAATGAAAGTGTCAACCAGGGGATAAATGAAAGAGGAAAACACATAGCAGTAAAAGTCACAACTGCCTAATGCAAGACAAAAAGAAATGCACCACGTGCGAGGAAACAACATCAGCCCTGCCCAGAAACTACATCCTACAGAGTATACTAGGCTACCAAGAGCCTAAAGTGCTGCAATCTACAAAGAAATAAACATCTAACACCCTAAACTGTGGGAGGTGGTAGTGGCAAAAACAAACAACATGGATCCGGGTTGGAGGCAAACCCAGTCCCCCAACAACCATTTCCAAGCCAACAAGCTCAAGGGTCTACATGTAAAAGCCCTAGGGACCTTTCACCCCCTTGGCCAACCCGTACCTGGTGCAAGATAGAAGAAAAGGGTGGCAACGGCTAAATTACACAACACCTCCCCCATTAAGAGCTTCAAACCACCACTACTAACCACAACCCACGATTCGGCCTTTAGGAAAGAAAACATGGCCGACAAGGAAACTCAAAACATGAACAAGGAATTCACTCGGGAGCAAAAATCAAGGTAGGGAAAAGGTGTTGAAATGACTCAACACGGCTTGGCGTTGAGTGGGACCCACTAAACGCCTACCTAGACCTTGGCGTTGAGTGAGCTAGCCTCACTCAGCGCCAGAACAAGCATGGCATTGAGTGTAGTTCACTCACTTAATGCCTCCTGCAAAAACAACTATAGCGTTGAGTGTGCTAGCTTTACTGAACGCCAAAACAGGCATGGCATTGAGTGAGGTACACTCACTAAACGCCCTGGTACTTAACTATAAACCGAGAAAGTGGCGTTGAGTGAGGTTGCCTCACTCAATGCCAAAACAGCAATGGCATTGAGTGAAGCTCACTCACTCAACGCACTTACACTTAGCCGCAACAGAGAACTACGGCGTTGAGTGAGTCCACCTCACTCAACGCCAAAACAGCAATGGCGTTGAGTGAGGTTTACTCACTCAACGCCCTGGCACTTAGGCGCAATAAGGCAATTCTGCGGCGTTGAGTGAGCTGACCTCACTTAACGCCAAAATAGCAATGGCATTGTGTGAGGTCGTCTCACTTAACGCCAAAATTTCTGGCCACGAAGAAGTGCTGTGGCGTTGAGTGACTCTACCTCACTCAACGCCAAAGAAGAAATGGCGTTGAGTGAGGTCAACTCTCTCAACGCTACGGGACTTGGCCGCAAACTTGCCTTCGACATTGAGTGAGGCTACCTCACTCAACGCCAAACCAGGAATGGCATTTAGTGAGGTCAACTCACTCAACGCCAAAGACTTTAGCCTGATAAAAGGCTATAGCGCTAAGTGAGCACACCTCACTCAACTCCAAAATACTTGGCTGCAAAGAAGCGACGGCGTTGAGTGAGTCCACCTCACTCAACGCCAAAACCGAAATGGCGTTGAGTGAGGTCGACTCACTCAATACCAAAACACTTAGCTTCTCAGGAAAACCGCGGCGTTGAGTGAGCTTGCCTCACTCAACGCCAAAACAGAAATGGCGTTGAGTGAGGTCGACTCACTCAACGCAAAAGTACTTAGCCGCTAGCAGGGGCTGTGGCGTTGAGTGAGTCCACCTCTCTCAATGCCCTAGTACTTAGCAAAAAAATTCTGACTGGCTACAGCTGCGGTGTTGAGTGTATGCACCACACTCAATGCAAAAACCGCAAAGGCTTTGAGTGTGTGCACCACACTCAACGCCGGCCAGATAGAAACCAAAAAGGCTCTTTCCAATAAACAGAGCAGGCACCCCCTTCTCTCTCGGTCTCTCTCGGCTTCACCCACAATCCACCAACCAAACAGCAATCTGGAGTTTACTAATGGCATTACGTCAGCGGGTTGAGCACCAAGAGCTCAGAGAAGGGGGGCTCATAGGAGAATCTAAGCCCTAAATTCAGCAAGAAAAAGAGAACATGCTTGGCTTCTACTTTAGGGCAAACCGGGAATTTTCAGAATTTCAACAAAACAACAATGGCAAGGGCAAGAACACCACTTGCCTCGATTTCCGGCGAAGCTTGGACGACTTTCCCTCCTCTTTACTTGGCCCTAGAAGCAGCAGCACCTAAAAGCATACTCCCGTACATTAATGGCGGAAAACCTCAAGACCTAAATCTCCAAATCTCCTAAAACTCCACTAAACTCGAATTTATTACCGTCGAAAAGTAGATCTGAGCGAGAGAAAGACAACGCCGCTTTCGGAATCGAAATCCATCCACGAACACTCCCGGAATCACCGTCCGAAAGCTAGGGAATCCCGTTGTTTTCGCCTCTGCTTTCCGCGAACAGGAGCAGCGGTTTTCTGCTTTTGATCTCGGGAAGAAGGAGGAAGGAGAAGTGGGCTCGCCACTTCTTAATAAAGCCTTTATATAAGCTTTAAACGCATTGGTTCAGCAAAACCGAATCCCAACCGCAGGCTCCCTTATTAAATTAAGAGAATTCTAATAGTCTTTACTAATGGCACACCCAAAACGATGTGAAAACCAGACAATCTCGGAATTCGACGAAATTCACACCGTAGCTAAATACACACGCTATGAACACAACGACGAAGTAGAAATAAATTTTCAATTAACAGAACTCGAGTTATACCCACCCAAAGCCAAAACAGAAGCATTCCCCGAGAGGCCATACCGGGTCACCCAAAAATGACTCGGCTTTCTAGGGAGATCTTGCCAATAGGCTACAAAATAGGGCACCCATTTCTAAGGAGTTAAACCACACTCCACAAATGGCATAAGCCACGAAAACGCGTCACTGTAACGCCAAACGAGAATAAAATAGTCGCAGAAAAAATCGGGGGCGTTACAGTCACTCCCCCTAAAAGAAAGTTTCGTCCCGAAACATTACGCACAACACTTCTACCAAAGAAGGAAAAAGTAACAAACAGGATTTACAAGAAGGAAAACATACCGATCAAAATCAGGGAAACAGGTGAGGGTAAGCCTCCCCCATGGCCGACTCCAGCTCCCAAGTCGCGCTCTCCAAATCCTGATTCCTCCAAAAAACTTTCACCATCGGAATGGACTTCTTTCGCAGCACCATTTCCTGAGTATCCAAAATACGGACCGGCACTTCAACAAAAGAGAGGTTGGGCTCCAACTGGGGCATAATGTCCAAGACTTGCCCACTGCTGCGCACACACTTCCTTAATTGGCTTACATGAAAAACATTATGAACACCTGGGAAGTTTGCTGACAATTCCAATATATAAGCTGACACGCCAATCCGCTCAAAAATCTTAAACGGGCCCACATTCCTCGAGTCCAATTTCCGATTCTTACCAAACCTTTTTACACCCACCATCGGGGAAACCTTAAGAAATATAAGGTCCCCTACAGAAAACTCCAAGGCAGACCTACGCTGATTGGCGTTCTTCTCGTATCTCTCCTGAGCTATACGAAGCTTCTCACGAATACGCTTCACTCCGACTTCCATCTCCTCAAGAGCATCTGGACCCAACAAAGGCCTCTCACCAGCCTTAGCCAAAAACAATGGAGTTCTGCATCGCCTCCCATACAAGGCTTCAAAAGGAGCCATCTGCAAGCTTTCCTAATAACTGTTGTTGTATGCAAATTCCATAAGTCACAGCCGCTCATCCCACGCTCCACCGTGGTCTAAAATGTAGCATCGGATCATATCCTCAACTATCTGGTTCACCCACTCCGTCTTCCCATTTGTCTGTGGGTGGTAAGCAGTAGAATACCTAACATCCGTACCCAAACCCTCCTGCAGACTCTGCCAAAAACGAGAAGTAAACCGGGAGTCTCGATCAGAAATGATACTCACAGGCACACCATGCAGTCAGATGACTTCATTCAAGTACAACTCCGCTATCTTCTTCATCGGGTAATCAATCTTATATGGCACGAAGTGAGCACACTTCGTTAGTCTATCCACTATGACCCAGACAGAATCAAATCCCCTCGAGGATTTCGGTAAGCCCGTGATGAAATCCATAGATATACTTTCCCACTTCCAAATCAGAATCTCTAACGAAGTCAACTTGCAACCAGGCCTTCCATGATCGGCCTTCACATGCTTGCAAGTGTGGCACTCCGCAACAAATCGGGCTATATCACCTTTCATGCCATACCACCAGGCAATTTGCTTTAAGTCATGATACATCTTCGTAGATCCTGGATGGTAGGCAATGCTGGATCCATGAGCCTCTCTGCAAATCATACCTCAAATGTCCCCAACGGCGGGGATGCAAAATCTTCCACGGTACTTTAAAGTACCCGCATCATCGATAGCAAAGTCTGGCAACTCCCCCTTCTCAGTCCTGGTGAATAAGTGCAGAAGATCTAGATCGTCCTTTTTGTGCAGTCTGGTCAAATAAATCCAAGATGGCTCTTCTAGTGATAAACTACTCTGCAAGCCACAGCATCCCACTGATATATCCATAAGGAGAAATGCCTCCACTAAACGATCAGCGGTGAGATTAAAGATCTTTCCCGTCTTTCGGCTCAAGGCGTCGGCCACTACATTGGCCTTGCCTGGATGAACTGGATCTCTACGTCATAATCAGCCACATACTCTAGCCACCGCCGCTGGCGCAGATTCAACTCCTTCTGCGTGAACACGTACTTTAGGATCTTATGGTCAGTGAAGATCTTGCACTGAGCCCCATAAAGTAGGTGTCTCCACAGCTTCAACGTATAAATAACCACTGCGAACTCGAGGTCATGCGTAGGATAATTGTTCTCATGAGTCTTCAGTTGCCTTGACCCATAGGCAATCACTTTTCCAACCTGCATTAACACACAACCCAGACCTACATGCGAAGCATCCATGTAAACATCATAATCCACCCCTTCAGTAGGCAGGGTCAGAACGGGAGTAGTGCACAATCTCCTCTTTAACTCCAGGAAGGCTTCTTCGTACCTCTCGCTCCAAACAAAAGCCACATTCTTCTGAGTCAGCTTGGTCAAAGATGCAGCTAGGGAAGAGAAACCCTCCACGAACCTGTTGTAGTAGCCAGCCAACCCTAGGAAACTCCTGATCTGCTTAGGTGTATTCAGCCTACTCCAATCCATCACTACTGCGATCTTTTCTGGGTCGACCGAGATCCCATCCTTGTTCACAACGTGGCATATAAATGAAACCTGAGGCAACAAAAATTCGCACTTGCTCAGCTTGGAGAAAAACTTGTGTTTCCTCAACTCCGATAGAACCAAGCGCAGATTCTGCTCATGCTCCTCAGCACTACGAGAATAAACCAACACGTCATCGATTAAGACCACCACAAACTTGTCCAGGAAATCCTTGAACACCCGGTTCATCATATCCATGAAGGCTGATGGTGCGTTGGTCAAACCAAACAACATCACCAAGAACTCAAAATGTCCATGCCTTGATCTAAACGCAGTCCGTGGAATATCTGCCTCACGGATCATGAGTAGATGATAGCCTGAACGAAGATCGATCTTGGAGAACACCGTGCTACCGCGCAACAGGTCAAATAAGTCATCGATCCTTGGCAGAGGGTACCTATTCTTTATTGTGACTTTGTTCAACTCCGTATAGTCGATGCAAAGCCGCATTGACCCATCTTTCTTCTTCAAAAATAACACAGGAGCACCCCAAGGCGACGAACTCTTCCGGATAAATCCTTTTGACAACATCTCATCCAACTGAACTCACAACTCCTCTAACTCACGAGGGGCCATCCGATACGGCGCCTTAGCAATAGGACACGTACTCGGCTCCAAATCAATCACAAACTCCACATCCTACTCGGGAGGAAGACCAGGAAGATCATCCGGAAAAACATCGGCGAAAACACGAACAACTAGAATCTCCTCCAAGCATGGTACACTTACAGCGGTCCAAACCACTGAGACTAAACAAGCAAAACAATCCAAAAGAAACAGCTTCTGAGCACATACCGCAGAGATGATAGGAGAATCTTGGCATAGATCAGCATACACGCTTTCGGGCTGACTGTCGTCCCTGATGAAGTCCAAGCGCTTCCCTTTGCACTGAATGACTGCATCATACCTAGACAGCCAGTCCATGCCAGAAATAACATCGAAGTCCTCCAGATCAATCATCTTCAGGTCTGCCTTCGCAAGGAAGTCCCCCAACAAAATAGTGCAATCTAACATGCCCAAATCTGACAGCACAGATTCACCATAGGGGAACTTGACACGGAAGGTATCCCGAACTCGATCTAAAGTCAACCGATGTCGCTCCACAAAGGCTCTAGCCACGAACGAGTGGGTAGCGCCGGAGTCAAACAGAACACGCGCCCAGCGGTTCTTCACCTTAAATTTCCCTATAGGAGCATATAAAACTAAGGAACTACCATAAAAATACTGCAAACATTCTAGCAAAACAAGAACAAAACCTTCTGGCTTGAAAGACAACTAACCTGAGATGACCTGAGTCGAATCTTGAGCCTCCTCAGAAGAGATCACATTCAGCTTTCCCTTGCCCTTGTCCACACACTGAGGTGGAGGTAATGCCTGTAGAGGAACTGCATGAAGAACAGGCTGGACCTGAGGACACCTAGACTTGATGTGTCCCTTCTTCCCACAGTGAAAGCAAGACTTTATCCTTGGACCAGCACTAGGCAGCATCATGCCCGGGTTACTTACAAACAGAACAGGAGACATCTCTCCTAAGAGCACCCTTAATCGCATGAACCTGCTCCTTCTTCTAAGCTGCTGTCTTCTTGAAACATCTCTCGATAGGGTGGCCTGATCGGCCACAGAAGCTGCACACCACTTTGCTCTTCTTTCCCGGATCCGCACCGGGTACCTGGGGTTTCTTCTCCTCCACAGACTTCCTCTTGTCCTTCCTCATTTGCTGGCCTCTGCTCTTCGCAGTCTCAATAGCCTCCACCTTCAGAGCAGCCTCCACTACTCCTGCATAAGTCTCTGACCCATAAGAACTGGTCAACTGCTGCACCTCGCTCCTCAAACCACCGAGAAATCGCTTAACTCGATCAGCCTCAATGCTGACCAATCCAGGGGCAAAAAAGCTCAACTTGCTGAACTCTATCTCATACTCACCCACTGTGAGTTGCCTTTTCTTTAGATGGAGGAATTCGTTCATGAGGCGGTCACGCTCGACCGAGGGTAAGAACTTCCTCAACAGCATCTCCTTGAACACCTCCCAAGAGCATCATGCTACCAAGCTCTCCTTCTCTCTCAGCCACCAACTCCTAGCCAAACCTTAATCTGATAGGCGGATATCATCACCCTATGATCATTTGCAATCCCTGAGTACGAGAACATCTCCTCCATGGAGATCAACAAGTCGTTTATCACCATGAAATCTGCCTTCCCGTCATAAGTGGGAGGGCTCAGCCTATAACGGTCCAGGCCCGCCAACCCTGCGGGACCCAGCTGGCACCGCCGGCCTACCAGAGTCCAGACCCGGGCCCACTACTGGTAGTCAGCCTATCACATCAAGCCTGCAAGCCAATGCACCCCAACCCCTCTCCATCCAGGCGGGTTGTTGGTGTCATCACCAATTGAGCTGGCTCAATTGGTGATGACACCAACAACCCGCCTGGATGGAGAGGGGTTGGGGTGCATTGGCTTGCAGGCTTGATGTGATAGGCTGACTACCAGTAGTGGGCCCGGGTCTGGACTCTGTAGGCCGGCGGTGCCAGCTGGGTCCCGCAGGGTTGGCGGGCCTGGACCGTTATACAGCCTCTGAAACTGCAAGATGAAGGCCATCTCTGCTTGCACCACCACTGGAGGTCTTAAGGGTACAGGAGGAGGAGGGACAGCTAACCCCCCTATAGGACCTTGCACTCCCTGAGTCTGACCTGCCACAACCGCCACTAGGGACGGAATCTGGGCCTACATCTCTACCATCTGTCTGCTCATGGCATCGCTACTCTGCCGCAGGCTCTCTGTCACCGCGTCATTCTGAGCTCCAAATGACTCACCCTCAGACAGGGGAGTCGATTGAGTCGCAGGACGTCTCTCCATCCTAAAATCATAACCACACTAGTTAGATCCTAATATAATGGCTAGAACCAACTACAAGTACAAACAATAGATTTATAGATTTAAACTTAAAGCTGCTAAACTTGCTCTGGGAGTTTATCTCTCTTTTTTTTTACAAAAAATTGATGATATGCCCTAACCTAGGATGGTTAACCACCACCATACTACTTCATGTTCCTAGATCGGGAATGCATGACTTTGTATTACTTTTGACTTGAAAGCTTATGTGTGTACCCATGTCATCATGCCAGTCTTTAGCTTGGCACGTTGTGCTTATGCAATGTTATGCTATGCATATTTGTGCTATGCATTCTAAAAAGGCCCTAATGCATGTTATGAGCGGCGTACGCATTAAAATGTTATGCATCCCATACTACATAACATTCTTATGCAACGAAAAATAAAACGAGCTAGTCGCAGCCATGTGGTGAGGTTATGCATCCCATACTACATAACCCTCACATGTTGCCCCTATGGTGGATCCATATACAAACACATATTATGCATCCCATACTACATAATATGCCCCGTATACTTCATTTTATGCTATGAGTGTAGTGTTCGTGCTTTTGCCAAGACGTGCTGATGATATATCGTTGTGTGAATGACATGATGCTGAACTACTAAAGCAATCAAAGGAAGGTTGCTAGACTAACTTGTCAAGCAACCTCCCTCTAATACCAACTGTCACAACCCGCATTTTCTCCGAATTTAGGAATTATCATAGTATGAGAAAACACGCATCATGATGCCACGTCAAGTAGGGGATAACTGCTGATGCACAGGCAAAACCATCTACTTTACTTTATGAAAGAAATTCATGAGTTTAATGATTAGAAAGTCAGTTATATTTTAGAGGCCATATCCCTCGGCTCGGTTGATCACCTAGTCCACAGTTAAAAACTATACTTATGCGTTGCGAAAAAGTACTTTATTCAGGTTTTACTTCCTAAGGGGTGTATAAGAGCCCCAAGATGACCACTTATGCTATGCAAGACTTTACATTTCATTTATATTATATATAAGAAAATGATCTTTATATGTTGTTCGGAAAATAGTGATTTAGTTTTATAAAACATGTTGATCATGAGATATACTTATAATAATAATTGTAGTTTTAAAAATAACTAGCAACCTTGCATAAATCCTCCCCAGAGAAAGTAGACTATCTCCAGAAAATGATAGCAGCAAAAGTAATATATCTAGTACAAAAGTAAAAACTACCAGTGGAGGCCAACAACCTGACACAATCCCACTGGCACATATGTATGTCTGTAAGAAAAATACAGAAAAACTACGTCACAAACAAAGCAACAGGATCTCCAAATTCCAAGAGACCACCAGCAACACCACCGCAATCTAGCCACCAAACTGTCTACTGCTCAAAACCTAAGGTATTCAAAAGAAGAAAGAATACCTCAGCAAGCAAAATAAGGAAAAACTGCAAGAAAGTGTCAACCAGGGGATAAATGAAAGAGGAAAACACATAGCAGTAAAAGTCACAATTGCCCAATGCAAGACAAAAAGAAATGCACCACGTGCGAGGAAACAACATCAACCCTGCCCAGAAACTATATCCTCCAGAGCCTACTAGGCTACCAAGAGCCCAAAGTGCTGCAATCTACTAAGGAAGAAACATCTAACACCCTTAGTTGTGGGAGGTAGTAGTAGCAAAAACAAACAACATGAATCCGGGTTGGAGGCAAACTCAGTCCCCAAACCACCATTTCCAAGCCAACAAGCTCAAGGGTCTACAAGTGAAAGCACTAGGGACCTTCCACCCCCTTGCCCAGCCCGTACCTGGTTCAAGATAGAAGAAAATGGTGGCCACAGCTAAATTACACAACACCTCCCCCATGAAGGCTTCAAACCACCACTACTAACCACGACCCACGATTCGGCCTTTAGGAAAGAAAACATGGCCGACAAGGAAACACAAAACATGAATAAGGAATTCACTCGGGAGCGAATATCAAGGTAGGGAAAAGGTGTTTAAATGAATCAACACGGCTTGGCGTTGAGTGGGACCCACTCAACGCCTACCTAGACCTTGGCGTTGAGTGAGCTAGCCTCACTCAGCGCCAGAACAAGCATGGCGTTGAGTGAAGTTCACTCACTCAATGCATCCTGCAAGAACAACTCTGGCGTTGAGTGAGCTAGCCTCACTCAACGCCAAAATTGGCATGGCGTTGAGTGAGGTACACTCACTCAACGCCCTAGTACTTAACCATAAACAGAGAAAGTGGCGTTGAGTGAGCTGGCCTCACTCAATGCCAAAACAGCAATGGCGTTGAGTGAAGCTTACTCACTCAACGCCCTTAAAATTAGCCGTAATAGAGAACTATGGCGTTGAGTGAGTCCACCTCACTCAATGCCAAAACAGCAATGGCATTGAGTGAGGTTCACTCACTCAACGCCCTGGCACTTAGCCGTAACAAGGCAATTCTGTAGCGTTGAGTGAGCTGACCTCACTCAATGCCAAAACAGCAATGGCGTTGAGTGGGGTCGTCTCACTCAACGCCAGAAGTTCTGGCCGCGAAGAAGGGATGTGGCGCTGAGTGAGTCTACCTCACTCAACGCCAAAGCAGAAATGGCGTTGAGTGAGGTCAACTCTCTCAAAGCCACGGGACTTTGCCGCAAACTTGCCTTCGGCGTTGAGTGAGGCCACCTCACTCAACGCAAAACAAGGAATGGCGTTGAGTGAGGTCAACTCACTCAACGCCAAAGTACTTAGCCTCAGAAAAGACTATGGTGTTGAGTGAGCACACCTCACTCAACGCCAAAGTACTTGGCTGCACAGAAGAGACGGCGTTGAGTGAGTCCACCTCACTCAATGCTAAAACCGAAATGGCATTGAGTGAGGTCGACTCACTCAACGCCAAAACACTTAGCTTCTCAGGAAAACCGCGGCGTTGAGTGAGCTTGCCTTACTCAATGCCAAAATGGAAATTGCGTTGAGTGAGGTCGACTCACTCAACGCCAAAGTACTTAGCCGCTTGCAGGGGCTGTGGCGTTGAGTGAGTCCACCTCACTCAATGCCCTAGTACTTAGCAAAAAAATTCTGACTGGCTACAGCTTCGGCATTGAGTGTATGCACCACACTCAACGCAAAACCCGCAAAGGCTTTGTGTGTGTGCACCACACTCAACACCGGCCAGAGAGAAACCAAAAAGGCTCTTTCCAACAAACACAGCAGGCACCCCCATCTCTCTCTCTCTCGGCTTTACCCGCAAGCCACCAACCAGATAGCAAACTGGAGTTTACTGATGGTATTATGTCGGCGGGTTGAGCACCAACAACACAGAGAAGGGGGCTCATAGGAGAATCAAAGCCCTAAATTCAGTAAGAAAAAGAGAACATGCTTAGCTTCTACCCTAGGGCTAACCGGGAATTTTCAGAATTTAACCAAAACAACAATGGAAATAGCAAGAACACCACTTGCCTCGATTTCCGGTGAAGCTTGGACTGCTTTACCTCTTCTTTACTTGGCACTAGCAGCAGCAGCACCAAAAAGCATACTCCCGTACATTAATGGCGGAAAACCTCAAGACATAAATCTCCAAATCTCCTAAAACTCCACTAAAATTTAATTTCTTACCGTCGAAACGTAGATCTGAGCGAGAGCAAGACAACGCCGCTTTCCGAATCGAAATCCGTCCACGAACACTCCCGGAATCACCGTCCGAAAGCTAGGGCAGCCCGTTGTTTCCGCCTCTGCTTTCCGCGAACAGGAGCAGCGGTTTTCTGCTTTTGCTCTCAGGAAGAAGGAGGAAGGAGAAGTGGGCCTGCCACTTCTTAATAAAGCCTTTATATTAGCTTTAAACGCATCGGTTCAGCAAAACCGAATCCCAACCGTCGGCTCCCTTATTAAATTAAGAGAATTCTAATAGTCTTTACTAATGGCACACCCAAAACGACGCGAAAACCAGACTATCTCAGAATTCAACGAAATTTACACCGTAGCTAAATACCCACGCTATGAACACAATGGCGAAGTTGAAATTAATTTTCGACGAACAGAACTCGAGTGATACATACCCGAAGCCAAAACACAAGCATCTCCCGATAGGCCACACCGGGTCACCCAAAACGACTCGACTTGCTAGGGAGATCTTGCCAATAGGCTACAAAATAGGGAACCAAGTTCTAAAGAGTTAAACCACACTCCACAAATGGCACAAGCCAAGAGAACGCATCACCGTAATGCCAAATAAGAATAAAATAGTCGCAGAAAAAATCGAGGGCATTACAGAGTGTACCTCACTCAACGCCTAGACTGTTAGGCTTCTAGCGTTGAGTGTTGTGCCCTCAATAAACGCTATGGTCGTTTTTGCAGCTAAGTGTTTTGGCGTTGAGTGAGTGGACCTCACTCAACATCATGGCTGTTTGGCGTTGAGTGAGGTGGACTCACTCAACGCCGCAGTTTTTCCAAGCGGCTAAGTCATTTGACGTTGAGTGAGTCGATATCACTCAATGCTATGGCTGTTTTTGCATTGAGTGTAATGGACTCACTCAACGCCAGCGCCTATTTTTACGGCTAAGTCATTTTGCGTTGGGTGAGTCGACCTCACTCAATTTCGTTATTGTTTTGTCATTGAGTGTGGTGGGCTGACTCAACGCCAAAGCCTATTTTTGCTCTAAGTCAAAAGCATTGAGTGAGTGGACCTCACTTAACGCCTTGGCTGTTAGGTTTGGCATTGAGTGTAGTGAACTCACTCAACGCCGAGGCTAGTTTCTGCGGATAAGTATAAAAGTGTTGACAGCATTGAGTGAGTTAAGCTCAGCTCACTCGACGCCATCAACCAGCGGAGATTTTGCAGCTAAGTCTTTTGGCGTTGAGTGAGTGGATCTCACTCAACGCCGCGTCGAGTGGACTCAACGCCGTCCCTGGCTAGCATTCAGTACTGAGTGAGTAAAGCTCACTATACGCCGTGTCAGGTTTGGCATTGAGTGAGTGGATCTCACTCACTCAACGCCGCGCCGAGTGGACTCGATACTTTTGCCTTGGGTTGGTGTGTTTCCTTAGGATTGTTACTATGGTTTTTTCCCTTAGGAGGGGGTGTTTTGTGTTCTGCTAGTTTTTGCATGCCGACTCGTGAATTATGGCAGATGGTGTGGTTTTGTGGGCTCTATAAGGGGTGAATTGTGTGTGCTGAGCTATAGCCACCACAACCTAGGCCGTGTTGGGCTGGTATGGTTATGTGTGTGGACTATATAGCTGCCACCGTTTGTTTTCACCCTTGAGTGTTTTTGGGTCTGGTTATTGGTGAGGGCTCTGCCGCCCACTCCGACCCAAGTTTTTCACCACGACCAATAATTCACAAAGATTAGGACTGTTAGTTCCTTTCCTTTCCAGTGTCTAATTCTTTTGGCATATATTTTCCTTGGTGCTGTTGTAGGTTCTTAGTAGATGTTGGGTCCGGCGTTCCTTCACTTGACCCGTGGCGCTCTGCTACTTATATAAAAAATTAAGTAGCACCCTCTCCAACAGTCCGGGCTTTTGGTGTAGTTGGGTATGCGCTTGATCCTTCAATTGGTATCAGAGGAGGTCACGGGTTCAAGACCGGGGGAGCGCTATTAAATCCTGATTTTTCCTTCTACCTGTGTGGGTCCGGTGGGTCAGGCAACCGTGGACATGTGGTAACCCCACCTCTGAGCCGTGTGGGCCATGTGGTAACCCCACCTCTGAGCCGACGGGTTGTGCTGGACGCCGGGGGGGGGGGATTGTTGGGTCCGGCGTTCCTTCACTTGACCCGTGGCGCTCTGCTACTTATATAAAAAATTAAGTAGCACCCTCTCCAACAGTCTGGGCTTTTGGTGCAGTTGGGTATGCGCTTGATCCTTCAGTAGAGCATGTTGTTCTTTATGTTCACACTTGGTGTGGTTTTGCTACTCTTTGGACAGTGTTTCTTCTTACCGTCATGCCTTTTCTTCTACTGTTAGTTTTTTGTTGCTGGGTTGGAAAACCCCTTCTTTTTTTGCTTATGATTCTAATACTCCACTTCCTTTGATTTTCTTTTACTTGCTGAGGTGTTCTTTTTTTGAATGCCTCAGGTTCAGGTTGTAGACAGTTAGACGGCTAGTGCTCTTGTGGAGTTTGCTAATTGCCTCCTGGGTAGCTGAGTTTCGCAATCGTCATCTTTGTGAGGTATTTATCTTCCTTTCTATATAGACATGCATACTCACTATTGGGTGCATATCAGGTTGTTGACGCTCACTGGTGGCTTACTTGTGATTTTGGGTATGAACTAAAACTGCTACTTTTGCCTATTTGAGGTTGTTCACTTGTTTTTTGGGAAGGATTTATGCTAGGTATCATGCTAGGTATTTTAAAAACCTAAAGCATTACTATATGTATCTCATGCACGTCATGTTTCTAAAACTAAGACACTATTTTTCCTAATAGAGTAAAGACTATATTTTTTTTATATAATGTACTAACTTTATAGTCGTGCATACCATGAGTCGTCCCTCGAGGACACTTATGCTCATTTGGGATGTCTAAGCAACTTAACCAAAGTATTTTCCGCTGCGTATAAATATGTATTTTGGACTAGCTGATCCATTATGCCGAGGGATACTACCATTAAGATATAACTGGTTTTCTTTCATATTAAACTATGAATTTTCCTTAAAATCTAAAGTCTGGAGTTTTGCCTGAGCGTGTGCAGTTATCCCCTACATGACATGACATCATGACACGTATTTTCTCTTGCTTTGATACGATTTAATCGTTGTTAAAATGACGGTTTTGACAGCTGCCCTTGGAGGCGAACCCTTCCAATGCCGTCTGGGTACATCCCGACTAGATATCGATGCGGGAAACATACCGACCCTAGGTGAGCTTTGCACTTTTGCCCGTTTGTCACTGCTCTCGCCTTCTGATTCCTCCCTGCAGGTTTTAACGTGATATCTTCCTCCGACTTCGAGATAAGCGAGGGGCATTCAACTCCTCCTGACATAGATCACATTTTTGAGTACCTGAGTGACCCGCTGAATGCTGAGAAGATGAAGAAGCAGGTGACACGGCTATTTCAAAAACACACGTTACTACTGCAGGAGGTTCAACAGGGTGGACAAAGACAAGGCCGAGGCGGAGGAGTGGTTCGCGGTTCTGTAGGGGGTGAGGCATCTAGCTGACAGGTACAAAGTTACCTCTCTGGGGGGTACACATCACACGAGCCGAGGAACGGCTTAGGCATGCCTCAGAGCAGATCGATTTGGCCCAACGAGAACTATTGGCAGTCTGCGAGTACCATTACCCTCGTATGCCACCCCGATCTGGCACGCGGGGTGGAGGCAGGTGGAAGTTGATCCAGTATTGAGCCGCTTACCCCTTCCCTTATATTGGTTGCCTTGCCCGGGTCACATCTGCATCCTTGGTCGGTTTGCGAAGTAGGGTCGTGAAATGACTTCATTCGGGACATTTTAATATGTTTGTAATAATTTCACACCTGTTTCGCCTACTAATGGGCAATTGTTCCCAGTGTGTTACTTTTACTGTATTAATGCTTAGTTTCATTGGGGAGTGGACGGGGCGCTCTGGATCGCCTATTCCTTCTAAAAACAGGCGTGATGTTATTGAGCTGGCTCGCCCAACCCACCTATTCAATTCAGGCAGGAGCTAGTCGACCGCTCGCTGATTGCGAGCCAGAGCGACTCGCCAACTATTTCAGGCGTTCTCAGGTCGCGAATTGCCCATCTCTTGTGCGGATGTAAGTGAGAGCTACTCGTGGCCATTTAGTCTTCGCGGCACATCGAAAAACTGATAGAAGTCTGGGGCGGGTCTGTAAGTCGAAATGTCAGGGCACTTTTTTCTATCCGCACTTTTCTCGCAGGCGGAATGTTTTCCCGCCGTTTTTCATTCTATAAATAGGCCCTGCCGACCCCTTCTCACCTACTGCATTTATGACTTCCCCTCCCTTCTACTTCCCGCGACTCCCAACTCGCCAGCTTCCTGCGAGAACTTCCTCGTCCCGCTCAACGAGTTTCTCGCGAGATGGGTGGTGGCAGCGACGATGTGGATGGGCGGAGCATGTGCTCCTGGACTTTCTCTGAGCACGGTTTTTTCCATGCCGCCATCACCGAACGTGAGTTCCTTGATGCTGTAGGCAACTTAGTACCACTAGGCTTTATGGCGAGGCGACCTAGGAAGGGGGAGAAGATCAACGACCTCTCAAGAGAGGAGCTCTCCATACCCACGACGCATTTTGAGGCAGGTCTCTGACTTCCTCTATGGATAGAGGTCAGCAAAACACTGAAATACTTCAGGGTCATCCTCGGGCGGATGACTCCCAATTCCATCTCGATGGTGGTCGGGTTTGCCTACTTCCTGTAGGAATAGCGGATCGAGTTCAGCCCTGCGGTCTTCCGCAAACTGTTATCCATCTGGGCGAAAATGGATGGGACTTCCCACTTCTCCAGCAACCATGTCAAGGTGCGGGAGACTGTCAACATGAGCTATAACTTGCAAAAGAAGTTTGTTTTTATCAAAAGGGACTTAGGCAAAGTCCCCTTCTCGCTGATCCAGCTCAGCAAGGCGAGCTACCGCCCCCCAGCCTGGGGGGCTATGAAGAGGAGCTGTGTGGGTTCTTCTCCGGGAAGAACTTCGAAGTCAGCTTTCTGCGTAGGAACCTAGACAATCTCACCACCGTCCCGCCCGGGGAAGGTAATAGATTCATGTTTTCCCCTTTCTCTTTACCACCATTCTTATGCTCTAATCTTTCTTTCCCCAAGGGGAGTAGGACATCCCCTTGAACCCTCACTATGAGAGTGTGTGAATCGCTTCAAATGAGCTCGCCCGCGCCAAGGTTGCATCCGCTGCGCATCGTGAGACCAAGGATTTAGCCGTCCAGAAGCGCCCTAGCCACGAACAGCCTCTGTCAACGCCTAAGA
The DNA here is from genome assembly GCA_039513925.1 of Platanthera zijinensis. Classification (NCBI taxonomy): domain Eukaryota; kingdom Viridiplantae; phylum Streptophyta; class Magnoliopsida; order Asparagales; family Orchidaceae; genus Platanthera; species Platanthera zijinensis. The sequence goes on along the minus strand of CM077081.1, from coordinate 88,001,591 downwards.
AGCCAAAAACTGCGGGAGGCGCGCCCCAACGAGTTAGGAGAAGGGTAAGGCCCCGACGGATAAACCAGTTGGGGATCTCGCTCCCGCGACTACCCCGACAAGCAGCTCCCCTAGCGGGGCGGTTGGTACTTCCGGGCCTCAGAAAGTGATGCATCCAGCCGTGAAGCCGGTGCCGAGGGCGCATCGCAACTTTGGCCTTGGAGAGCAAACTCTTGACGAACTCGGAAACCCCCTACTCCAGTGGGACAGGGAGTCGAACCGGGCCAACATCTCCACTCTGCTGAAGAGCTGGCTGGAGCAGAATACCATCAGCGGGGAGGCCTACTTCTTCTCGTTCAGCCTATACGCGCGGGAGGACGTTGCGGTCTATGACGAGTAGGCCATGCAGTTCTTCGTGCATGAAAGTACGCGAGCCCAGCTCCGCGGCCTGGAGCTAGCCCACATGACGGGAAGGCGGCTAACAAAGCTGGAGAAGAACGTCCCTTCACTTAAAATGCTCGTCGACGAGAAGGAGGAAGCTCACCCGCTCTCCCAGGAGGAGGAGGATTTCAAGAGAAAGTGGGAAGACGTGGTCGATTCCGCCCTTGTCCAGTACCTGGGGGAGTGGTGCGTATCTCGACTCGCACTTATTCCTCATAGGTTACCTTTTCCCCTTCTCAAGCTCATCCTTCTCCTGTCCCTTTTCACAGGACGTGGCAACGGCTAGCCGCATGGGCATCCAGATCGCCTCTCTTGAAAAGGAAAGAGAGGCATCACAGGTGTGGGTGAACGAATTTGAGGCCATGTGGCTCCCCCGCTGTCCTCCAGTAATGGCTGCCAGATCGCGCACTACACCGAGTACGATCAAGAGGTCATGATGTAGAAGAATGTCGTTTGTGCAGCGAAGTACACCCTCCAGATGTTTCGGCAAGCTGACCTTATCAAGAGCGAGGGCGAGGGCCTTTTCGCGAGCGATATGGTACTGACCTTATTTCTTCCGGTGCTGAAGCAGGGCGACGCGTCCTATCAATGCATCTAGGTGGACTCGTCGCTCGAGTGTTCGCCTCACTGAATACTCGCGCCTCGCCTCACTGGCCTCATTAGAGTCTTGCCTTAATATGAGCGCGGGCCGAGCCCTTGTACATTGTAATTTTGTTGATCAAGATAGTGTACTTTCTGATATTATTCTCTAATGTTACTTCTTTGTAATGCAAATCCGTCTTTTTTCTTTTCTGTGTTCGCGGCCTGTTTTGATTCTTTTATTAACTGTCTCCCTTCCCAGAGCTTGCGAGCTAGGTCACATGTTTGTTCGGGATTTAGCTTAGGGACTATAGGAGCATAAGTTAGCCGAACCGCGAATGGCGATACGAGTTATTTGTCCGGATTCTTCGCGCCATTCGCGAGATAGTGGGGGAAAGCCAACTCGGCTCGTGCCTGAGCTGCCTGACTTCACGCAAGTTGAACTCCGTGAGGTTGCGACACAGTCTTGGCTCTCGCAATCTTGGTTGCTTTTCGGGTGTTCGCCGATCCAAAAACTCGAGTCGGCACTTCTGGCTCGTCGACCTGCTAAGGTCATCCCGACAACCCTGCAATTTTTGCTTCTGTAGTTCGAGTGCCTGGGTCCCAGCATTAGACGCCGTGTTCACCAAGACTTTCTGTCGTTCTGGCCAGTTGGGGGCCTAAGTTGATTCCCATGAGTGACATCCAGCCCTGCCAGCTAGGTGAGAGCCTTACATCAAGATCTGCTCGGGGTCTGGGTAGACTCCTCCGAGTGACATCGAGCCCTGCCAGCTAGGTGGGAGGCTGACAGCGGGATCTGCTCGGGGTCTTGGTAGACTCCTATGAGTGACATCCAGCCCTATCATCTAGTTTAGAGCCTGACAGCGGGATCTGCTCGGAGTGTGGGTAGACTCCTCTGAGTGACATCCAGCCCTGCTAGATAGGTGAGAGCCAGACATCAGGATCTGCTCGAGGTCTTGATTAACTCCTATGAGTGACATCCAGCCCTTCCATCTAGGTGGGATCCTGACAACGGGATCTTCTCGGTGTCTAGGTAGACTCCTCCGAATGACATCCAACCATGCTAGCTTGGTGGGAGCCTGACAGCGGGATCTGCTCGAGGTCTAGGTAGACTCCTCCAAGTGACATCCAACCCTGCAGCTTGGTGGGAGCCTGACAGTGGGATTTGCTCGAGGTCTGGGTAGACTCCTCTGAGTGACATCCAACCCTGCCAGCTAGGTGGGAGCCTTGCAGTGGGATCTGCTCGGGGTCTGGGTAGACTCCTCCGAGTGACATCCAGTCCTGCCGGTTAGGTGGGAGCCTGACAGCAGGATCTGCTCAGGGTTTGGGTAGACTCCTCTGAGTGACATCCAACCCATCCAGCTAGGTGAGAGCCTGAAAGCGGGATTTGCTCAGAGTATGGGTAGACTCCTCCGGGTTATATTTGGCCTTACCAGCTAGGTGAGAGCCTGCCAAAGGGATCTGTTCGGGGTCTAGGTAGACACTTCCGAGTGATATCCAGCCCTGCGAGCTAGGTGAGAGACTAATAGCGCAATCTGCTTGGGGTCTAGGTAGACTCCTCCGAGTGACATCCAGTCCTGCTAGTTAGGTAAGAGCCTGAAAACAGGATCTGCTTGGGGTTTGGGTAGACTCCTCCGAGTGACATCCATCCCTGTTAGCTAGGTGAGAGCCTGACAGCGGGATCTACTCGGGGTCTGGATAGATTCCTCCGAGTGACATCCAGCCGTTCTAGCTAGGTGAGAAAATGATAGCGGGATCTACTCGGGGTCTGGTAGACTCCTTTGAGTGACATCCAGCCCTGTAAGCTTGGTGAGAGCCTAACAACAGGATCTGCTCGGGGTTTGGGTAGACTCCTATAAGTGACATCCAGCCCTGTCAGCTTGGTGAGAGCCTGACATTGGGATCTACTCGAGGTATAGATAGACTCCTCTGAGTGACATCCAACCCTACCAGCAAGGAGAGAGCCTGACATCGAGATTTGCTCGGGGTCTGGGTAGACTCGTCTCAATGACATCCAGCCCTGCCAGCTAGGTGGGAGCCTGACAGCGGGATCTGCTCGAGGTCTGGGTAGACTCCTCCAAGTCACATCCAGCCCTGCTAGCTAGGTGAGATCCTAATAGTAGGATCGGCTCGGGATCTAGGTAGACTCCTTCGAGTGACATCTAGCCTTGCCAGCTAGGTGGGAGCCTGACAGCGGGATCTTCTCGGAGTCTGGGGAATGAACACTTCTACTTGAAGAAATCATGGCAGGGGCACATGCACATCGAGAATCTTTTATTAGAAAATGGAACACTACTTATAGGACTCAAGGGTAAAAACATTTTAAGTCATCACCACTCTAGGTGAGACTTAGGGTCTTGCCTTCCAAATTCTGGAGGCGGTACCCTCCTGATCTCAATGCTTCCTGTACAATTTATGGACCTTCCGAGTTGGGGTTGAGCTTCCCAACAGCGGCCGATCTCCCCGCGGCGTCCACCTTTCTCAGGACCAAGTCCCCTTCAATGAACTGTTTGACCCTGACATGCTTGTCAAAGTATTTGGCCATTCTTCTATTCACTTCTTCTTGTAGGATGGAGGAGAGGTCACCTAGCTCCTCCACCATGTCTAGAGAGAGCCATAGTTCCTCTTCATTTTCGGCTCTCCATTCTTCCCTTCCTTCCTCCACCTCAACCACGTGAGGCGTACGTACCTCGAACTCCATCGGTAGTACTGCCTCGCATCCATGGGAGAGTTTGAAGGGGGTTTCTCTCGTGGAGGTGTTGGGGGTGGTTCCAAGGGCCCAAAGGACCGAGGGGAGTTGCTCCACCCAATTACCCTTATAATTTTCAACTTTTTTATTTAGGAGAATCACTATGATTATGTTTGCCTCCTCCACCTGCGCGTTGCTACTTAGGTGATGGACCGAGGAAAATCTGAGATCAATACCGAGTTGCCCTCAAAAGCTGATGAACTCGGCGTTCGCAAACTGAGGCCCATTATCTGTGACAATGTCCTGGGGTAGCTTGTGCTGACAAATGATCTCTCCCCACAAAAAATTCCTGATAACCTGGGAGGTCACCTTAACCAGCGTCTTCATCTCCAATAACTTAGAAAAATAATCTATCATGACGAGTAAGAACCTCCTCTACCCGCTGGCCTGGGGGAAAGGTCCCACCAAGTCCATTCCCCAGATGACGAAGGGCCAGGGGGCCGTGATACTTCTGAGGCGCTGGGCTGGTTATAAATGGAGTGGGGAATATAACTGGCACTTGTGGAACTTCTTCATAAATTCTGCCGTGTCGTAGCCCAATGTGGTCTAGAAATTCCCTTGCCTGACAATCCTTCCCTCCAGGGTCCGACTCCTAGAGTGGCTCCCACACTCCCCGGAGTGAACCTCCGCCAAGATCCTCTTGACCTCCCTCTCGGCCAATCAATGCCCCAACATCCCCGAGAGGGTCTTTAAGTACAGCTGCCCATCGTGCATGAGATAGTACGCCGACTTGTACTTATACTTCTTCTTATCCATCCCGTTTGGGTACTCCTCTATTGAAAGGAAGGTCATGAACGTATCCATCCATGAGGGGTGTTGCTCCACCTCCATCAGCTCTCCTTCTCCGATGGAAGGGCAAAATAGGTCGTAAATGGTGCTCCCACCTAGGGACAATGCTTTGCGAGTCCATCTACCTGCTCGCTCTCCTCTTGGGGCACATACCGGATGGAGAAGGTTTGGAACGTGCCAATGATCCCCTTTACTTTTGCTAATTATAACTAAAGGGTAGGCTCCCTTGCCTTGAACTCCTTGTTGATCTAGGAAGCCACCACCATGGATTCAGTGAGGACCTCCACATCAAGTACCCCCAGCTCCCTGGCCAAACGTAGCCCTGCGATCACCGCCTCATACTCGACCTAGTTGTTGGCGATGGGTAAGTGCACCACCACCGTTTACTCGATCCTCGTTCCCTGAGGGCTCTCCAAGATCACCCCCACCCACAGGGAATTCCTCCCTGAAGCGCCATATACCATTACCTTCCAGGGAACTAGGTGAGTGAGTTCCTCCTTCGCCACTTCAACCACATAGTCAGCAACGAAATCAGCCATTGCTTGGGCCTTGATCGAGAGACGTGGGACAAAGGAGATATTTAACTCGCTCAACTCCACCGACCACTTAGCCAACCTACCCGAATGCTCCACCCCCTCGAAGATGTTGCGGAGGGGGTGGTCAGTCACCACACCGATTGAGTGTGCCTGGAAGTAGGGCCTGAGTCTCCGAGATGAGATGACCAGAGCAATGGCCAGCTTCTCCAAGATGAGATATCGAAGTTATGCCTTCCTCAGTACTCGACTCACATAATATATATGGAGTTGATTCTTTCCCTCTTACCGAACCAGGACGGAGCTCAAGGACTCTGCTCCGACCCCAAAATATAAAGATAGGTCCTCTCCTCCTTTGGCCCTTGAAGAAAGGGGGCCTGAGTCAACTGCCTCTTTAAGGCCTGGAATGCCTCCTCGCACACCCTAGTCCATTCGAACTTCTGCCCCCATCAAAGTTTTTAAGAAGGGAGAGCACTTCTCTCCGCCCCGAGAGAGGAACCTGCTTAATCCTGGGAGCTTCCCTGTCAACCGTTGCACCTCCTTAGTGTTTCTAGGTGATCCCAACTCCATGATTTCCCTCACCTTGTCAGGGTCAGGCTGTTCACCTGTAGGGGTAAAGAGATAGCCTAGGAACTTACCCCTACTTGCCTCGAAGAAACACTTTAGGGGGTTCAACCGCATCTTATATTTGCGTAATGTGGTGAAGGTCTCCTCCTGGTCCCGGAGATGAGAATCCACGTCTCGACTCTTGATCATGAGGTCATCCACATATACCTCCATATTCCTCCCCTTCTGCTCTCAAAAGACCCTATCCATCATTTTTGGTACGTTTCCCTTACATTCTTTAGCCCAAAGGGCATCATTTTATAGAAGTAACACACATCCCCTGTGATGAAGGAGACATCCTTGATGTCTGGTGCGTTCATCCTGATCTGGTGGTGTTGGTACCCTAGTTTGATTTGAGTTTAGTCTTGCCTTTGTTAGTCCCTTGACCCAAGAAATACCTATGGTCAATGGTTAGAAGTCTAGCTGTAGAGTCCTCACTTTTCCAGATTGAGAATTTGGTTCAGTAGGTTTTTCGTTCGACTATAGTCGAACGCCGCTCGACTATAGTCTATCGGCTGATCGACGATCGTCTATCAGTTGGTCGACGCTTTGTCTGCGTTGATAGTTCGACTATCTGTTCTGATAGATCGACTATCTGATAGTTCGACTATCTGTTGATAGGTCGACTATCTGTTTTGCGTTGATAGTTCGACTATCTGTTGATAGTTCGACTATCTGCTTGGCTAGGTAGTTCGACTATCTGTTCTGATAGATCGACTATCTGATAGTTCGACTATCTGTTGATAGGTCGACAATCTGTTCCGCCTTGATAGTTCGACTATCTGTTGATAGATCGACTATCTGTTTCGTCTTGATAGTTCGACTATCTGTTAATAGTTCGACTATCTGTTGCCTTTGATAGTTCGACTATCTGTCCTGATAGTTTGACTATCTGATAGTTCGACTATCTGCTGATAGATCGACTATCTGGTTTGTTTTGATAGTTCGACTATCTGTTGATAGATCGACTATCTGTTTTCTGAGGTAGGTCGACTATCTGCTTGATAGGTCGACTATCTCTGTGCGCTTGATAGTTCGACTATCTGTCCTAGATAGATCGACTATCTGATAGTTCGAATATCTGCTCTGATAGTTTGACTATCTGCCGGGGTAGTTCGACTATCTTCTTCGATAGGTCGACTATCTGGATCGTTCGACTATCTGCCCGATAGCTCGACGATCTCCGTGCATCGTTCGACGATCTTCGAGGGTCGTTCGACGTTTTCTGTCTGCCTTTGTATTTTGTATTTATTTATTATATTTAATTAATTAATACATTTTCTGGCACATTATTTTAAGCTGTATGATAAAATTACCAGGCAATATTTGCTCCATCTCTTTTGCCTGAGTCAAATCTTTTTAAGATAAAGTTGTTTGTCTTATTAGCTGTCATTATAAATTACTTTATCTGTTGTCAGCCCTTTATAGCCGTTAGACTAAAAAGTCTTCTTTTTGCTATAAAGAGATTATTTCTGATGTGACTTTATTTAGTCCTTCTGTTATTTGATTTAAGCCTGCAGCTTCTTAGAAAGAGGTTTATTCCTTTTATAGAATGTTTTGCTGCAGAGATTGCTTTGTCTTCTTGATATTTACAGCCCAGGTCTCAAGGCTCAGAAGAAGACAAATAATTCAAATGGAAGAGAGCCGTTGCTTGCTGATGTTATATAAAGGACCCTTTGAAGAAGGATTCAAGCTAGCTAATAGCTAACCAGTTGTTCATTCAAGCTCTCAAGCCTTCATCAAGAAAAAGCTTTCTGCTCTCAGCAATTTCCATCTAACTGAGAAGTGTTAAGATCTTCATTTCTTCTTCACCTGAGTTCTCCTGCATTCAGGAAGTTCAAACTCAGAGTTCCTTTGAAGAAGAAGAAGAAGATAGCTGCTTGAAGATCTTTGATTTTGTTATTTATTTTCTTCCTGTAGCTTTTCCTTCAGAACTTTCTGAAGAGTTTTTTCTGCACTGAAGCAAGACTTCACCTGGACATCTTTATGCCAGGGGGAGCCTTGATTCTTTAGAGCTTTCTAGCTCAGTGTAAGTTTTTGTGCTTCTCTAATCTATTGTAAAATAGAGAAGACATCTTAACCTTCTTCCCCCTCCTGTACAGGGTTATTACTCCCTTCAAAAGTATCCCTTGGTGGCAGGGCACCTGATCAAAAACCTGTGCTTGGTTTTTTAGACACCTGATCAAAAGTCTAAAGGGTTTCTGAATCTACCTGAAGCAGATTCTGTTGGTGGCAGGGCACCTGATCAAAAACCTGAGTGGATTCCTACCGTGTGGGTAGAAGAGTGGACGTACCCAAGTTGTTTGGGGAACCACTATAAATTTCCTGGTGTCGTCTGGATTCCATTGTTTAATTCCTGTATTGTGGCTGTGATTAGATATAACTAGGTTGCTAGTTGCTGATTAGGTTTTTCCAAGCCTTAACTGTAATTACAGTTAGCTTGAGTTTGTGCACATCACTTGTGTTAGGCTATAGGGTTAAATCTATATCTATAATCTTTCATTCCGCACTTCACTCCAAGGGAGTTGGGTAGACCATTAAGTTTTGTCTAGTGCAAAATTTGACAACTCTATTCACCCCCCCTCTAGAGTAGTATCTATCCCTTCACTTTCAATTGGTATCAGAGGGAGGTTGACAGACTGTATAGGCTAACACCTAAGTCACAAGATCCTGATAGATACCAAGAGCTTATAGATATTCACTATCATGGCCCAGTCCAAGGATTATTCTAGCACCAGACCTCCAGCATGCAACTTAGCTAAGTTTGGCATCTGGAAGGCAAGGATTAAATTATATATGAATTCTATTGATGAAAGTATTTTTGCTTCTATTTTATCAGGTCCCCCAAGAGCACCTGCTGCTGCTACTGCCTCATCATCTGATATGAGTGCAGTGCCTCCTCCAGATTATAATGATGAATACAAGAAGGCCAAAATTGCAGATGCTAAGGCAATGAACATACTGGCTCAGACAATGTCTGATGAGGTGTTCCAGAAGGTTGCTGATTGCTCTTCAGCAAAGGCCATGTGGGACACACTGAACCAGATTGTAGCTGGTTCAGCTGATGAAAGGAAGGACAGAAGGTCCAACCTGATCTCACAGTATGAGAACTTCAAGAAAACTGATGCTGAATCAGTTGAAGCTATGTACACCAGGCTCAGCTCAATCATCAATGAGCTGAGGACCCTGGACAAGGACATATCATTGACAGAGGTCAATGATAAGATTCTTATGTGCTTCCCTAGCACATGGGATCTAAGAATCTGGCCCATCAAGGAAGCCAGAAGTACAAATTAGATCTCCACTGAAGCCCTTCTCGGCAAGCTCAAGTCGTTTGAGCAAGTGCTGAAGACCAGAGAAGCAGAAGCTGAAGCCAAGACCCCCACTCCAACAAGAAAAGAGCAATCTCTAGCTCTTAAGGCTGCAGATGTTTCTGAAGGCAGCCAATCTAATGAGGAACTAATGGCACTATTTGCCAAGAGGTTTCTCAAGATGGGAAGAAAGGAGTTCAGAAAGAAGTCTTCACGCTATGAAGACAAACCAAGGTATGATCGCTCTCCTGCTAAAGAAATTATCTGTTATGGTTGCAGGAAGCCTGGACACATCTTGCCAGAGTGTCCAGAGGAGAAGAACAAAGACAAGAGAAAAGAAAAGGAACAACACAGGAAGCACTCCAAGCCATCCTCCTACAAAAACAAGAAGAAGGAGAGAGGTTTCATTGCTGAAACCTGGAGTGATTCTAATGAAGAATCCTCCTCATCAAGCTCCAGTGAAGATGAGGAAGAGAAGAAGGCAAAAGAAGTTTGCCTGATGGCAATAGATGCCTGCAGCAACCACTCTGCTGCAGAGAGTTCTGATTCTGATGAAGAGATGCCTACAGAAGATGAGGTACTTTCTTCTTATGATTTTACTTCAGAAGAATTTAAAGTAGAATTTAAATCTTTATGCTTAGATTTAATTAGCTCAGAAAAGGAAATAAAAGAACTTAGAAATAGGTTAGCTGACTCAGAATCAATAGCCTCTGAAAACATTAGGTTAAAGGAAGATCTCACTACTTGTAGTGAAGAAATTAAATTTCTTAAAATAGAGTTAGCTAAGTCTAAGAGATTAGAAGAATCCCTTAATGGTAGAAGCCTTAAGTTATTAGAAATTACCAGCATGACTAACACTAGGTCAGGTAATGATAAACTAGGCTTAGGAGCTTCTCCCAGTGAACCCCCAGTCCTTCTTAAAAATAATCTTTCAACTCCAGTGAACTTCATTTCAGCTAGTGGAAAGAAGAACACTGAGCAAGTAAATCTGGTTAATAAAACCTTAAATAAAGCTAAGAGAGAAAAGAGAAAGAAGTTCTTTAAAGAAATACAAAGAGCGTCGAACGCCGCTCGACGATCGGAAGCTCCATGGTCGAACGAAGCTCGACGATCTGAGCGCCCATCGTCGAACGTCGATCGACGATTTCAATATGATTTTCAAAATCACAATCAATTCCATAGAAACCTAAATGAGAATAGAAACCCTAGGTTTGTTGACCCATCATCAGCATGGAGAATCCCACCTAGGAGATCTCACCCACTAGGTTATCACCCTCAGCCTGCATTCTCATATATTTCCAGTTTTTCTTATGTGAAAAACAAGGGACCCAAGTTTACCTGGGTCCACTCTGTCTAAATAATTGTCTTGCAGGTGAAGGCCTATCCAATCACTCAAAATAAGTGGTATTTGGATAGTGGATGCTCTAAGCATATGACATGAAATAAAGATCTACTGTCAAAGTTCAAAGCTAAGCTCGGCCCAAAGGTTATCTTTGGAGACTCCAGCTGTGGTCAGACAGAAGGCTATGGCAAGATCATAATTGGAGCAGTTACTTTCAAGAGAGTTGCTTATGTCAATGGACTGAAGCATAATCTGATTTCAGTCAGCCAGCTATGTGATGCTGGCTACCAGGTTTCATTTTCTAATTTCTCTTGCAATATTACTTTAAATAATAATGTTGCTTTAGTAGGTATTAGAATAGGTAATATCTATTTAGTAGATTTCAATTCATCTCACTCTGAAATCTACCTGTTTAATGAAGTAACCCTTAATAATAATTCCCTGTGGCATAAAAGGCTTAGTCATGTAAACCTTAAAAATATATCTTGGTTATCTAAGCACAACCTTGTTAGAGGTTTACCTTCTTGCCCCTACAAGAAGGAGAACCTATGCAAGGCTTGTCAGCTAGGCAAGCAAACCAAGAATTCTTTTAAATCTGTAAATAAAAGTGATTCTCCTAGAATCCTGTATTTATTATATTTGGACCTTTTTGGCCCAATAAATGTACAGAGTTTAGGAGGGAAGTTTTACACTTTAGTAATTGTAGATGACTTCTCTAGGTTCAGTTGTGTTTTCTTTTTGAGAACTAAGTCTGATAACTTCAAAGCCCTTACAGACTTTCTACTATGTGTGCAGACTGAGTACTCTACTCATGTGGCCTTGATCAGAAGTGATCATGGTACTGAGTTTGACTCTCTTCTCATGCAAGAATTCTGTGAGAGAGAAGGTATCAAACATAGCTTCTCAGCTCCTAGAACTCCTCAACAAAATGGGGTAGTTGAAAGGAAGAATAGAACACTCATTGAAGCTGCTAGTACATTGTTGGCAGATGCTAACATGCCTCTATCCTATTGGGCAGAAGCTGTTAGTACAGCCAACTATGTCTTGAATAGAAGTTTGATACACAAACTTAAGTGTAAAACTCCTTATGAGTTGCTCAAAGGAAAGAAACCAAAAATTAATTATTTTAGAGTTTTTGGCTGTATTGTTTATATTCATAATAATAATAAAGAATATATTAGAAAGTTTGAAGCAAAAGCTTCAATGGGAATCATGCTTGGATATTCCCAAGTAAGCAAAGCTTATAGGGTCTACAACAAATCAACCTGTAAGATTGAAGAATCTGTGCATGTGACTTTTGATGAGTCTCAGATGTTTTACAAGGAGAAAGAAAATTCTCCTTCCTCAAGTTCTTTGCAGGTACATGATGCCCCTCAAGAAATTCTTCAACTATCAACTCTTCAGATCACTGAATCAGACAGTGATGAAGACATTGCTGAAGCTGTTGAAGCTGTTGTTGTTCCACCAACAGTAGATCAAATTCCTCCTGAGGAATTAATCCCAACTGTTGCTGAAGATCACATCCCACCTGTTGATATTGTCACACTTAGAGATCACCCCACATCTCAAGTGATTGGAGACATATCAGCTGGTGTACAAACAAGACACCAATTAAGACAGGATGTGATGCATGCTTGTTTCCTCTCACAGGTTGAGCCCCTCACCTTTAAAGATGCAGAGCTAGATCCCCACTGGATCATTGCAATGCAAGAGGAGCTCAATCAGTTTGAGAGATGTAAAGTTTGGACTTTGGTTCCAAGACCTAAAGGCCAACTGATCATAGGCACCAAGTGGGTGTATTGAAACAAGTTAGATGCAAATGGAATTATAGTAAGGAATAAAGCTAGGCTTGTAGCTCAGGGCTACAGACAGGAGGAAGGTATAGACTATGACCAAACCTTTGCTCCTGTTGCAAGGCTAGAAGCAATAAGGATCTTCTTGGCCTATGCAGCCTACATGAAGTTTAAGGTGTTCCAAATGGATGTCAAAAGTGCATTCATAAATGGTGAGCTTAAGGAAGAGGTGTTTGTTGAACAACCACCAGGGTTTGTTTCTTCAACTCCGCCCTCACATGTTTTTAAGTTGCAGAAAGCTCTTTATGGACTAAAGCAAGCTCCTAGGGCCTGGTATGAGACCTTAGCTAGTTTCCTGTTAGAGCACAACTTTACTAGGGGAGTAGTTGATAGAACCCTTTTCGTCAAGCATCACAAGGACACAATCCTGTTAGTTCAGGTGTATGTAGATGATATTATTTTTGGCTCCACTGATCCCAAACTTTGCAAAAGGTTCTCTGACCTGATGCACTCTAAGTTTGAGATGAGTAGCATGGGTGTGCTGTCTTACTTTCTTGGTCTCCAAGTTAAGCAAGATGCTGATGGTATCTTCATCTCCCAATCCAAATATGCCAAGGAATTGGTAAAGAAATTTGGGATGGCTGATGCTTCAGCAATGCCTACACCCATGGCTACTAATGTAGTTATTGATTCTGATGATCACGGCAAGCCAGTTGATCAAAAGAATTATAGGGCCATTGTTGGTTCCCTATTATATCTAACTGTAAGTAGGCCAGATATAATGTTTGCTACATGCCTTTGTGCTAGATTTCAGGTCAACCCCAAGGAATCTCATCTGATTCTTCTAAAGAGAATCCTGAGATACCTGAAGGGATGTCCAGATCTAGGACTTTGGTACCCAGCTGAGTCAGAGTTTTAATTAATTGGATATTCTGATTCTGATTATGCTGGTTGCAGAGTTGACAGGAAGAGCACCTCAGGAACTTGTCAGTTCCTGGGAGAGAGATTGGTCTCTTGGTTCTGTAAGAAGCAGGCTTCTGTCTCAACTTCAACTACAGAGGCTGAATATATAGCAGCTGCCAGTTGTTGTTCACAGATCCTGTGGATTCAAAACCAGCTTGTGGATTATGGTTAATCACACAAGAACACCAAGATCATGTGTGATAGTACCAGTGCTATCTCAATTGCACAAAATCCAGTGCACCACTCTAGAACGAAGCACATTGAGATTAGGCACCATTTCCTGAGAGATTGTGTGGAAAAGAACAAGATCTGTCTTGAGTTCATATCCACTGAGTTTCAGAGAGGTGATATATTCACCAAGCCTTTAGATGAACAGAAGCATCTGTTCTTTTTAGTTCAACTAGGTATGATTAATGGACGAGACTAAGTGTGACTATATCTGCCTATGTTGAAATCTGCTTGAAGATCGTCGAACGATGATCGAAGATCGTCGAACGGATTAAGCCTATCGTCGACCTCTGGTTAATGATAACATATCTATTTGAAGATCGTCGATCGACGTTCGACCATCGTCGAACAGGTTGAGCTCATCGTCGATCTCTGGATGACGAAAGCCTGTTGTTTGAGAAGCCAGAAATAGTCGAACAATGGTTCGACTACTCTGCTTCTGAGCCGATCGTCGAACGGCCGTTCGACTATCGGGTCAAGTATCTTTTTAATAGATCGACTATTCCCGGTCTAATATAAAGCCGATAGTCGACCTAGGTTAAAAGATTTTGTGTTTTATCGTCGACGGAGCGTGCCCTTTCGCATTCTGCTTTCCCGCTTGCGATTTCCGGGCATTTCGTCTTCTTCGTTCTCTGCAGCTTTCTCGAGCTTTCTCCAGCGAATCCATGGCGGTCTCTCCAGCAGTTCTAGCCGTCGTGAAGTTTGATGCAGGATTTAGCGTGGATTTCGACGCATTCAGCAGCTGCGATGCAGGAATCGTAGAAGTTCTACAGCTTTGCAGGGATCAGGGTTTAGAGAAGTTAATGTCTGCAAGGATTAAGATAAACATCCCAGAAATCAAAGAATGGGCTTTCACGTCGTCTTCCACAGACGAATCGATGACTGGTACCATCGGCGGAGAAGAGGTAATCCTGACTCCGGCCGTTTTATCTGATGTTTTTGGATTAGTTAATGGTGACGAGGATTATGAGCAAGATGCTCAGGAATTCGGAAGAATGCTAGTTGAGCTGGGACATGCTGAGGGAATTCCCACGAAGCTGCTCAAAGTGAATTTTCCTTTCAAAATCAAGTTCCTCGCTGAGTTGGTAGGAAAAGTGCTCCTGGGTAAGCACTCTGCTCACGACAATATAACAAGGCAACAATTCGCACTGATGTGTGCGATTGTTAATCGGAAAAGGATCAATTGGGCAGCAGTGATGTTTGATTTAATCAGGAAAAAGACTGGTAAGAAGGAAGTCACCCTAGGAAGGGTCATTAGAATCTTCCTTAAAGAAAAATACCCCCAGCTGCTGAGTTCAACTGCAACAACAATCAATGCGAGCAAGAAGATGGATCCCCACCTGTTCTCAAAATGGAAGAGAACTTTTGTGAAACCCGCTCTCACAGGGGTTTCTCCAGCAACATCTGAGGACACCAGGACTGATTCAGTCACTCCTCACCTTGTCGAAGCTGGCTCAGCTCTTCCCTCTTCTTCTGCTGTGTTGTCTTCCTCAGTTGAAGTTCCATCAACTTCAGCTGAAGTACGACCTTCTTCTTCTTCTGCTCCAGAAACAACCACGGTTGTTCCTCTTTCCCCTCCAGCATCTCCTCTACCTGCTCATCTGGCTAGGATATCTGCTCCTAGCTTTGATTTGCTAGGCTCTGAGAGGATTCCTACTCCTCCTCCGTCTCCCATTCATTACCAAGTTAATTCTCCAATTAACTCTCCAGCTCCATCTCCAGTTCGATCCCCTGTCCACACCATTTCTCATCCCAGCACCACTCCCATATGTAACATCCCATTTCCGGCTAGACCCCTAGGAATCGGATGGTTGTGGTAGAATCCCAGGGAGCCTAAAACTTGAAATAAATCAACCAAGAAATCGGGTCACGGGTCAGTCACGCCCGTGACCCGCCATGTCACGCCCGTGACATAGGGCGTGACCACGCTCGACGATCGTCGATTCCAGTTCGACGCCGTCGACCCAGAATTTGGCCACACGGGCCAGTCACGCCCGTGACCCGCTATGTCACGCCCGTGACATAGGGCGTGACACGCTCGACGATCGTCGATTCCAGTTCGACGCCGTCGACCCAGAATTTGCCACGGACCAGTCACGCCCGTGACCCAGGTGTCACGCCCGTGACCACCCTTCGACGATCGTCGATCTCAGTTCGACGATCGTCGAACCCAGAACTGGCTAACCGAGCCTGTCACGCCCGTGACCCATGTGTCACGCCCGTGACCAAGGCCGAAACGACAGCCAGGTTGGAAATTTTGGTAACCGATGCCATAATAAATTCTGACCATGGGAATGAAAAATCAAGAGTATTTATGGGTCGTTCCCTACTTTAATTATGGTAATAATTAAGGAAGAATGGGTCCAATAGGAAATTTCCACCTGGCAAACACCTCTTCATCTCCAACTTTTCAACTGCCATTCGTTATAACCGAAACGTCATAAGGTGTTATTAATGGCCGCCAACGTTTCATCTTCAACGTTTCACCCTTTCCCCTCCCCATTTGCTCATCTATAAAAGATTCCTGAAAGCAAGAGGAAAAGGTTACACTCCCTCAACTGTTTCAGACTTCCTCCTTGCTGTTGAAGAATTTCCGGCGACGCCACCACCGCGCAAATGGCTTCCCGACGCTCTGCACGCCTTCAACCCGCGAACAAGGTCCTCCCCTCCCTCTTCTTCCGCGGATAGATCTTAGGAATCGTTAGGAGAGATATCGGGCTCAAAAGAGCCAGATCGGGTGAGCCTATTGGTGGTTTTCCAAAAATTTCATGGTGGCGGGTTCGCCAGAAACCGCCTCTCCGGCGGCCGTGCCGCCGCCCGACGATAGCCCTCGCCTCAACGGAGGTGATGGTGGTGGTGGCCGGCCAGGGAGATGGCCGGATGGCCGGGAAATAGTTTAGAAAAGCTACAGGATATTAGGTTTTCAGGCTCTGGTTTCGGGCTGTAGAAGAAGATGAACAGTGTCTTCTATTTAGATTTTATTTTTAAATCAATTTTTGAATGAGATATCGGTCATGTTAAATATTTTGGGAAAAATACCTAGAGGCTCCTACGGGAAAAATGATCAACATAGGAAATGTAGCCCTTGAAGTCTACTTTAATTCAAAATTAATTTCATTCGATTTGGGATCCTGGTTATACCACAGCACCCTTTTTGGTGAGGTCTATCCAGAGGGCTGCCTTGACCTTAGAAAAATTCCCCACTCCAATCCAGTCATCCAAATGACTTGAAATTTGGGAAGTGGTCTAATCTTACATATATCTAGGTGCTATCCAAAAATGAGAATTTTTGGAGAATATTTTTCTATAATTTTTAGAAAAATTCAATAATCCTAACCGATTTTAATTAGATTGTTAAATAACTTCCAAACCCTCCCAAATTTTGGTGAGTGGTCCCTGGGTTCACCATAAGGTTCTGTATAATTTTTCATCTCATTTGGAGATGGTTTGGATCAGAATTGATCAACCCAAAGTTTTGCCCTAATAAGAGGTCTTAGGTTAAAAATGCACTTTTGAAGTTTGAGTGGTGAGATCACCTCAACAGAGGCTGAGATTTTTACCACTGGCTAGTAATATTCTCTAGCACCCCCTCATGGAGTTTGAGGTGGATCTCGGTAAGTTTGCCCTAAGGCCCAAGGCCCAACCCTAAGGATGGAACTTGGGGGTTTGTGAAGGTCATGTGGTCAAATGACCTTGGATTGACCCGAGATTGGGTGATGAGAACCATAGGGCTAATATTGTTCTCTGGATGAAATCTTAGTAGATTTGGAGATCGTTGGGACATCTAAAAATCTAACCCTAGTTTAGGGCGCAAAACTTGTAGAGATAGGAAATGACACCAAATCACATTAAAAAGTGATGAGAAATGGGTAGAGTTGATTATAGGGGTAGTACAAGCTCTGGATATTTTTTTATGAATTTTATGATCACTATTTTGGGTACTTCCTTAGCGATTTAGTAGTTGTATGATTTGCTTAGAAAATTTATTATGGAGTACAACCTTCCTGGAAATTGATGAAATTTAGGCGGAGAACCTTTATTACGGTTTTAAAACTCTGTGAATTTTTATGGGATTTTTAGAAGCTTAATTCTAAGGCTTGCTTCATTAGGTATTATTTATCATGGATATTGGATTAAATCTATTTTGGTGCTTAACAAGCTGGTAAAATTATGATTCTTTGCACAATGATCTTTTCTGTACCATACTATTAATCAGTAATTTTCCTGTAATTTTATGATGAGTAATTTCAGTACTTCCTTCTTTAAAAGGGAATAATGAGATTATAATGGATAAATTAATTAGAGGCTATATACCTTTTGTAAAATCCTGCAAATTAGTATTTGATGATACCTTACAGTTATTTAGTGATCACAATTTTTGGGTGGCCATACCTTAAGAATATCATGTAGTTCATGTTAAAAATTACCCATGGCCAATCTTTGAGAAAAATAAAATAAATATCAGATTAATTAGGAAAATTATAAATTTCTGGATTTAAGCTAATTAAGTCATGATAGATCTCCAGTAAATTTTATAGGAGATTTGGAAGACAATTTGGAGTACCTCCCCTTGTGTGCCTCATATAGCTTAGGATGGTCTGCATTTAGTAAAACCACGGAATTCTGATAATCGATGGATGGTAGGGCAAGTTAAGATTGAGTTCTTTATCAGAAGTCAGGATAAGTAGAATGTGGGACTGGTTAGGATAAGGGAGTACGGGAACGACGAAAGATCGTCCGTCCCGGGAAGAAGAGGAAGAGTCTTAATACTCTAGGGTTAGAACTAAAGCAACAGAAAGGGGATTGGGTAAAGGGTAGACAACCAATAATAATAAGTGCCTTGCGAAAGGGAACTTCGGGCCGTAATGCACCGTCTTGGTTCCTAGTGCCCCTTGAGAGCCCTTCACGGGGAATACCGGGGGCAGTCCTGGGCTAACGTAAACCATAAGAGTAATAAATTAAAAGAGCAACTAGTATAACTAGGATTGCACACACTCACTCCCCGGTAGCTAGGAAAGTAGAATATAGGATTACTTGCCATCGGACAGTAGCTCTGAAGGTAGATGCACGGACAGTACTGTCCGGGGGGCCGCGGGCTCGAGGGTCGGAGTACGGAGAAAAGTGGTGGGTCATCGGTACTAGGCGATCGATCACACCGACAGCGGTACGATGACTCGGAGAAAAGTCTGGAGGGTACATCCAGCAGCAGTACGCGGATACTCTAGGTTGTGTTCTTCTAGGGGCGTACGGAAGGGCTAGGCCTGGTAGTGTGGTTACCCGCCTAGGAGTGGGGGGCCCGACCCACTGTCTCCGTTTGCCACTACGGAGGTTCCTGGGGGTGAAGCTAGCCTCCCGAACAGGGGGAACTAAAGGTCTGTGCGCATAGAGTCGTGTGCGTGGGTTGCACTTGCATGAATCATGGCATAGCATATCACTACACTCATATTTGCATACAACCGACACCCCAACGTATAAATCGGTATGGGACTTTTTATACGATGGGAGCCTTGCAGAAGATCCCTTAACTTATAAGTTTGTATGGGCATTCATATAAGTTAAGGTTACTTACATACTTACTTACTTGTGCTTACTTACTATTCTCTGGCTGTCTTTCATACAATTTGCTATATATTAATTGTTCTACCTATTACAACATTTATACTGTTCACCTGATATAACTTGCTAGTTAGGTCCACCGTCACTTGCTTGACTATTCTCCACTTTTGTAGCTTCCCTTTCCTCCTCTCCGCCCGGTGCTTAGGAACCGTGGTGGGAGGGGTAGGGGATGATAGGGCTTAGTCTTTATGACTAATGGTTTTCGAACCAAACATTACAGGAGCTCCGGATGGGAGACAGGGACCAGCACCAGCGGAGTACGGTGCGCATGGAGGTGGGACAGTCTAGCACCGGTGCACCTGCGACCAGCTCCGTGAGTGATTAGCATTTTCTTAGCTTCCGCGATGAGAGACTTGTAGTGAGGACTCTGATGTACCGGGCATGAGCCCTTTTTATTTCCAGACTATTTATACTTTGATGATTTTTCTGTGGACACTCCCTTCGTGGAGTTTTATTTCATGTGATATTCTCCTTTGGTGGACTTGCTTCTTTCTTGCTTGCTACATGTTGCGATCGAAAAGGCCGGCAGAATCGGCGCGTTGTAGTGGAAACCTTCCCGGGTGCGAAGGTGTCACCGCAAAGCGGCAATTCTGGGCTAAGACCCCGGCGGTTGAAAAAGAAAAAAAAAGGGGGTCTTACAAGTGGTATCAGAGGAAACCTCGATCGAAAGAGAAGTAGTCCACAAAAACCTTGGGCCACCCCCGTGCGAGCTTAGTTTGCGGACAAACTAGCAGCGGAAGCAGTGGTGGGCCCATAAGGGAAATCACATGTGAAAGTCCATCATAACTCTTCTTAAATTCCATTCATTTCGCTCGCTAACAAATGGAATTTTTGCTTGTAGCCTGCGACGAACCCTACATCGCAGCAGGGGACACCTCAGGCTCCGAATGTGGTCCCGACTCCGCCAGCACCCGTTCCGTTCCAGCAGACGGAGATGGGGCAAACATTGACGGCCATCCTGGAGGCCTTCAGAGCTCAGCAAGCCCCGGCCCCACAGCCAAACCCCGGGGCCAATTGGATGACTGTCTTCCGGGGACTTTCCCCTCCATCCTACCAGGGGACGGAGTCTGCAGTACGTACGGAGGAGTGGTTGGACACTATTTACGAGATGCTGGCAGGGATTCGATGCCCCACGGAGGAGGCAGTCGCTTTGGCAGTCTCCTGCTTAGAGTCACATGGAAAGAGATGGTGGAAATCTCAGCTGGACACCACCTTCGCAGGGATGGACTGTGCTGATATTGCTTGGGAGGAGTTTAGGGCAGCGCTCTTGGGACATTTTGTGCCTCGGTCGGCGAGAGATGACCTAGAGGATAGATTCCTGCGATTGAGGCAGGGGAACAGGACCGTGGTGGAGTACTATCAGGAGTTCACTCATCTGGCCCGTTATGCGGACGCTTACCAGTTAGACGATGCTGGCTACGCCCGGAGGTTTTATAAGGGGCTGCAGGATGACATGAGGCAGGCCCTCCTTTTTGTTTCAGAGGGGAGTCTGGCCAGGATTCTGGAGATGGCTAAGAAGAGAGAGGCGGATCAGCTCACAGTGAAGAATCGGAAGAGACCGGCTGATGATTCAGTGATTGGAGGTCGTAGAGACCGTCCTCGGGGCCAGGTTATTGGAGAGAGAAGGAACGGGGATCAGCCCCGTCAGGAGTTTGGGCAGGAGCAGAGGACTCAGGGGGTATTGGCTCCCCAGCCTATACAGATGCTGGAAATGCCAAGGACGGCAGGGCAGCCACCGGTATGCTATCAGTGCAACCAGCCAGGGCATATCAAGCGGAACTGTCCTGTGGGGCGAGCACCCCCACCAGCACATCAGGGCGCTCCACCTCCCCGACAGTTTGGCGGACGAGGACAGGACCGAGGACGGGGATTCCAGGATCGAGGTCGTAGGCCAGAGAGAGAGCAGGTGTATGCTCTAGACCTGACACAGCCTCGGGACCCGGAGTAGGTTATCACAGGTATGGCCGTACTTTTCAGATTTTTCTTTATATAAACTACTATTTTAAACATAACCTGGTTAGAAATTAAGAGAAGATAAACTACAATAAGAATACTAAGACATTTAATTACCCCAGGCATAGTGTTCGTGAGCGGCAAGCCCGCTCACACCCTCTTCGACACTGGTGCGTCGCAATCCTTCGTGTCGGAGGATTTCGTGAAAGGACTGGCAGGAGTGGAGCCATTCACCGGGAAGATGATGAGGGTGCGCCTACCCGACGGGTCAGAGATATTGACCTCTGCTCATTGTAATATGGAAGCAAGAATCGGCGGAAAGGCGTTTGAGGCACCAGCGACGGTTCTGAAGATGCCAGATTATGATCTGATCCTGGGCATGACTTGGCTCTATTGGAACCATGCCCAGATCGATTGCGTGGCGAAGAGGATCACCGTGAGGCACGGCAACTCCTTCATTGTTATCGAAGGTATTATACCAGCACCCCGTACCTTGCTATCGTCTGTGCAGGCCGTTAAGGCCCACCTGCAGGGGGAAGAGGTTTATCAGGTCCTCTTTGAGGCGGTCGTAGCCAAGGATTCCATTGCAGATATTCCGGTAGTGCGGGACTTCGCCGACGTGTTTCCAGAGAAGCTACCAGGGCTACCCCCGCACAGAGAGAGGGACTTTCAGATTCAGCTCGTACCGGGAGCTAAGCAGGTATCCAGAGCTCCCTATCGAATGGCCCCAAAGGAGTTGGTGGAATTCCGGAGTCAGCTTCAGGAGTTAGTGGAGGCCGGGTTCGTCCGACCTAGCTCTTCACCATGGGGAGCTCCGGTGCTGTTCGTTAAGAAGAAAGACGGGACCCTTCGACTGTGCATAGATTACCGGGCTCTGAACAGGTTGACGGTCCGGAACACTTATCCCTTACCACGGATAGATGAGCTTTTTGACCAACTGGAAGGAGCCCATTGGTTCTCAAAGCTGGATCTGAGGTCAGGATACTACCAGCTTCGCATTCGGGAGGAGGACATCCCGAAGACGGCGTTCAGCAGCAGATACGGATTGTACGAGTTTACCGTGATGCCGTTCGGGCTCACGAATGCACCCTCCGCATTCATGACTTTGATGAATCAGGTGTTCGAGGAGTATCTGGATGTCTTCGTCATTGTATTCATCGACGACATCCTCATCTATTCAAGGACGGAGGAGGAGCACGCGAGACATCTGGCCTTGACCTTGGAGAAGCTGCGTGAGC
The DNA here is from genome assembly GCA_039513925.1 of Platanthera zijinensis. Lineage (NCBI taxonomy): Eukaryota > Viridiplantae > Streptophyta > Magnoliopsida > Asparagales > Orchidaceae > Platanthera > Platanthera zijinensis. Next base: position 87,979,471 of record CM077081.1, on the reverse strand, counting down.
ACGAGATGTATGCCAAGTACAGCAAGTGCCAGTTCTGGCTAAAGGAGGTGGCCTTTCTGGGCCATGTCATCAGTGGAGCAGGTCTGGCAGTGGATCCGGCAAAGATCCAGGCAGTACGGGATTGGCCACCACTAAAGTCGGCCACGGATGTTCGGAGTTTCTTGGGACTTGCCGGTTACTACCGGAAGTTCGTAAAGGGGTTCTCTCAGATTGCCCTTCCTCTTACGTCTCTGACGAAGAAGGAGTCCCCTTTTATTTGGACGCCACGGTGCGAATCTGCCTTCCAGGAGCTGAAGGATCATCTCACCTCGGCCCCCATCCTTGCTCTCCCATCAGGGAGGGAGGGATTCCAGGTATATGCAGATGCTTCCTATCAGGGGATGGGCGCCGTCCTTATGCAGAATGGGCACGTAATCGCCTATGCCTCCCGTCAGTTGAAGCAGCACGAGCAGAACTACCCCGTGCACGACTTGGAGATGGGGGCAGTCATTTTTGCCCTTAAGATCTGGCGGCACTATCTCTACGGGGTACATTGTGATATCTTCTCCGACCACAAGAATCTGAAGTACGTCGACACCCAGAAGGAGTTAAACATCAGGCAGAGACGCTGGGTGGAGTTTCTTTCGGACTACCAGTATACCATGCACTACCACCCGGGGAAGGCGAACGTGGTTGCGGATGCTCTGAGCCGGAGAGCGAGTACGACTGGAGTAGGCGCGCAGCTGATGGCCTTGGAGTTGATTAGATCATTCGAGGAGATGCAGATTTCGCTGGTATCTGAGGATGACCCGGAGCTGTACATGGAGTACCTGGGGTCGATGGCTACTACAGATGACATCCGAGACCGCATCAGAGATGGGCAGATGCTGGACGAGAGAGCTGAGCCGATATTCCGGGCCTTGGAGGAAGGCATGACAGGAGATTACACTTTGAGGGATGGGCTTCTGTGTTTCCGGGGCAGAGTCTACATACCAGCAGGAGGACGGATCCGGGAGGACATTTTGACGGAAGCTCACTGCAGCCGGTATTCGGTACACCCGGGGATCACCAAGATGGTAAAGGATTTAAAGAGGATGATGTACTGGCCGGGTATGAAGAAAGATATTACATATTTTGTGACGCATTGTGAGGCCTGCCAGCTCGTGAAGGCGGAGTGTAGGAACCCAGCAGGATTGCTGCAGCCGCTTCCAGTGCCGGAGTGGAAGTTTGAGGATATAGCCATGGACTTTATACATGGGCTACCTAGATCCCGTGCGGGGAACGACTCGATCTGGGTGATAGTGGACAGGCTGACAAAGGTAGCCAGATTCATCCCAGTGGCGAAGGACACACCGGTCAGAGTATTAGTACGGAGGTTCATCGAGCAGTTTGTGCGTTATCATGGGGTGCCCAAGACTATCGTTTCGGATCGGGATGGGCGGTTTACATCCAGGGAATGGAGGTCAGTCCAGGCCCATCTGGGTTCTCGGTTGACTTTCAGCACAGCTTTCCACCCTCAGACCGACGGACAGACAGAGCGCACAAACCGTACGCTGGAGGATCTGCTACGACTGTGTATTTTGGACCGTGGCGAGCCTTGGGAGAGATTGCTGCCACTGGTCGAGTTTTCGTACAACAACGCTCATCAGTCCAGTATAGGCATGGCTCCATACGAAGCGTTGTACGGAAGGAGGTGCAGAACCCCACTATCATGGGTTCAGGATGAGGATCCGCAAGCACTGGGCTCGGATTTTGTGGGAGATACAGATGCTCAGATTAGATTGATCCGAGACAGGATGTTGGAAGCCCAGAGCAGACAGGCGAAATACTACGATGCGAGGCATCGTCAAGTGGAGTTCCAGGTGGGGGACCGAGTTTTCTTGAAGATACGGCCGATGCACGGAGTCTCGCGGGTTCGCGGGCGGAGGAAGCTCAGTCCAAGATATATGGGGCCCTACAGGATCCTGGAGCGGATCGGCCCCTTAGCCTATAGACTGGAACTACCGCCGGAGTTAGCGGGATTGCATGACGTCTTCCACGTCTCCTCACTTCGGAGGGCTCTGCTACGCCCTGAGCAGCTGATTCCCTCGGCAGATGGCCCGGTGGCTTCGGATCGGTCAGTCAACGTGGAGCCTATCAGGATTGACGATACGGCAGTGCGGGTCTTGCGGAGGAAGAAGGTCCCGTTAGTCAAGGTTCTGTGGAACAATCATGGGCAGGAGGAGCATACATGGGAGCCACAGGACTTGATGCGGCAAAAATATCCGGAACTTTTCCGTCAGGTATACCTCAAACCCCTCTGGACGATCAATTTGCCTTCCTGTTTTAAACCAATGGAATTGAAATTTCAAGAATAGGGGCTAATCTTTTGTTTATTGGGGTGTATATACCTAGTTAGGTGGGCGAATTAACCTTAGATTCGAAACCGCACAAGCAAACGTAACGTAGGGAGGTAATCATTCGGTTCTCATGGGATGTTACAAGTTTATTTTCCCGATTTAAGTCCCGTAGGCTTAACCTTGATTTCGGGGACGAAATCTTTGTTTTGTTTATTGGGATTTGTAACATCTCATTTCCGGCTAGACCCCTAGGAATCGGATGGTTGTGGTAGAATCCCAGGGAGCCTAAAACTTGAAATAAATCGACCAAGAAATCGGGTCACGGGTCAGTCACGCCCGTGACCCGCCATGTCACGCCCGTGACATAGGGCATGACCACGCTCGACGATCGTCGATTCCAGTTCGACGCCGTCGACCCAGAATTTGGCCACACGGGCCAGTCACGCCCGTGACCCGCTATGTCACGCCCGTGACATAGGGCGTGACACGCTCGACGATCGTCGATTCCAGTTCGACGCCGTCGACCCAGAATTTGCCACGGACCAGTCACGCCCGTGACCCAGGTTTCACGCCCGTGACCACCCTTCGACGATCGTCGATCTCAGTTCGACGATCGTCGAACCCAGAACTGGCTAACCGAGCCTGTCACGCTCGTGACCCATGTGTCACACCCGTGACCAAGGCCGAAACGACAGCCAGGTTGGAAATTTTGGTAACCGACGCCATAATAAATTCTGACCATGGGAATGAAAAATCAAGAGTATTTATGGGTCGTTCCCTACTTTAATTATGGTAATAATTAAGGAAGAATGGGTCCAATAGGAAATTGCCACCTGGCAAACACCTCTTCATCTCCAACTTTTCAACTGCCATTCGTTATAACCGAAACGTCATAAGGTGTTATTAATGGCCGCCAACGTTTCATCTTCAACGTTTCACCCTTTCCCCTCCCCATTTGCTCATCTATAAAAGATTCCTGAAAGCAAGAGGAAAAGGTTACACTCCCTCAACTGTTTCAGACTTCCTCCTTGCTGTTGAAGAATTTCCGGCGACGCCACCACCGCGCAAATGGCTTCCCGACGCTCTGCACGCCTTCAACCCGCGAACAAGGTCCTCCCCTCCCTCTTCTTCCGCGGATAGATCTTAGGAATCGTTAGGAGAGATATCGGGCTCAAAAGAGCCAGATCGGGTGAGCCTATTGGTGGTTTTCCAAAAATTTCATGGTGGCGGGTTCGCCGGAAACCGCCTCTCCGGCGGCCGTGCCGCCGCCCGACGATAGCCCTCGCCTCAACGGAGGTGATGGTGGTGGTGGCCGGCCAGGGAGATGGCCGGATGGCCGGGAAATAGTTTAGAAAAGCTACAGGATATTAGGTTTTCAGGCTCTGGTTTCGGGCTGTAGAAGAAGATGAACAGTGTCTTCTATTTAGATTTTATTTTTAAATCAATTTCTGAATGAGATATCGGTCATGTTAAATATTTTGGGAAAAATACCTAGAGGCTCCTACGGGAAAAATGATCAACATAGGAAATGTATCCCTTGAAGTCTACTTTAATTCAAAATTAATTTCATTCGATTTGGGATCCTGGTTAGACCACAGTACCCTTTTTGGTGAGGTCTATCCAGAGGGCTGCCTTGACCTTAGAAAAATTCCCCACTCCAATCCAGTCATCCAAATGACTTGAAATTTGGGAAGTGGTCTAATCTTACATATATCTAGGTGCTATCCAAAAATGAGAATTTTTGGAGAATATTTTTCTATAGTTTTTAGAAAAATTCAATAATCCTAACCGATTTTAATTAGATTGTTAAATAACTTCCAAACCCTCCCAAATTTTGGTGAGTGGTCCCTGGGTTCACCATAAGGTTCTGTATAATTTTTCATCTCATTTGGAGATGGTTTGGATCAGAATTGATCAACCCAAAGTTTTGCCCTAATAAGAGGTCTTAGGTTAAAAATGCACTTTTGAAGTTTGAGTGGTGAGATCACCTCAACAGAGGCTGAGATTTTTACCACTGGCTAGTAATATTCTCTAGCACCCCCTCATGGAGTTTGAGGTGGATCTCGGTAAGTTTGCCCTAAGGCCCAAGGCCCAACCCTAAGGATGGAACTTGGGGGTTTGTGAAGGTCATGTGGTCAAATGACCTTGGATTGACCCGAGATTGGGTGATGAGAACCATAGGGCTAATATTGTTCTCTGGATGAAATCTTAGTAGATTTGGAGATCGGTTGGACATCTAAAAATCTAACCCTAGTTTAGGGCGCAAAACTTGTAGAGATAGGAAATGACACCAAATCACATTAAAAAGTGATGAGAAATGGGTAGAGTTGATTATAGGGGTAGTACAAGCTCTGGATATTTTTTTATGAATTTTATGATCACTATTTTGGGTACTTCCTTAGCGATTTAGTAGTTGTATGATTTGCTTAGAAAATTTATTATGGAGTACAACCTTCCTGGAAATTGATGAAATTTAGGCGGAGAACCTTTATTACGGTTTTAAAACTCTGTGAATTTTTATGGGATTTTTAGAAGCTTAATTCTAAGGCTTGCTTCATTAGGTATTATTTATCATGGATATTGGATTAAATCTATTTTGGTGCTTAGCAAGCTGGTAAAATTATGATTCTTTGCACAATGATCTTTTCTGTACCATACTATTAATCAGTAATTTTCCTGTAATTTTATGATGAGTAATTTCAGTACTTCCTTCTTTAAAAGGGAATAATGAGATTATAATGGATAAATTAATTAGAGGCTATATACCTTTTGTAAAATCCTGCAAATTAGTATTTGATGATACCTTACAGTTATTTAGTGATCACAATTTTTGGGTGGCCATAACTTAAGAATATCATGTAGTTCATGTTAAAAATTACCCATGGCCAATCTTTGAGAAAAATAAAATAAATATCAGATTAATTAGGAAAATTATAAATTTCTGGATTTAAGCTAATTAAGTCATGATAGATCTCCAGTAAATTTTATAGGAGATTTGGAAGACAATTTGGAGTACCTCCCCTTGTGTGCCTCATATAGCTTAGGATGGTCTGCATTTAGTAAAACCACGGAATTCTGATAATCGATGGATGGTAGGGCAAGTTAAGATTGAGTTCTTTATCAGAAGTCAGGATAAGTAGAATGTGGGACTGGTTAGGATAAGGGAGTACGGGAACGACGAAAGATCGTCCGTCCCGGGAAGAAGAGGAAGAGTCTTAATACTCTAGGGTTAGAACTAAAGCAACAGAAAGGGGATTGGGTAAAGGGTAGACAACCAATAATAATAAGTGCCTTGCGAAAGGGAACTTCGGGCCGTAATGCACCGTCTTGGTTCCTAGTGCCCCTTGAGAGCCCTTCACGGGGAATACCGGGGGCAGTCCTGGGCTAACGTAAACCATAAGAGTAATAAATTAAAAGAGCAACTAGTATAACTAGGATTGCACACACTCACTCCCCGGTAGCTAGGAAAGTAGAATATAGGATTACTTGCCATCGGACAGTAGCTCTGAAGGTAGATGCACGGACAGTACTGTCCGGGGGGCCGCGGGCTCGAGGGTCGGAGTACGGAGAAAAGTGGTGGGTCATCGGTACTAGGCGATCGATCACACCGACAGCGGTACGATGACTCGGAGAAAAGTCTGGAGGGTACATCCAGCAGCAGTACGCGGATACTCTAGGTTGTGTTCTTCTAGGGGCGTACGGAAGGGCTAGGCCTGGTAGTGTGGTTACCCGCCTAGGAGTGGGGGGCCCGACCCACTGTCTCCGTTTGCCACTACGGAGGTTCCTAGGGGTGAAGCTAGCCTCCCGAACAGGGGGAACTAAAGGTCTGTGCGCATAGAGTCGTGTGCGTGGGTTGCACTTGCATGAATCATGGCATAGCATATCACTACACTCATATTTGCATACAACCGACACCCCAACGTATAAATCGGTATGGGACTTTTTATACGATGGGAGCCTTGCAGAAGATCCCTTAACTTATAAGTTTGTATGGGCATTCATATAAGTTAAGGTTACTTACATACTTACTTACTTGTGCTTACTTACTATTCTCTGGCTGTCTTTCATACAATTTGCTATATATTAATTGTTCTACCTATTACAACATTTATACTGTTCACCTGATATAACTTGCTAGTTAGGTCCACCGTCACTTGCTTGACTATTCTCCACTTTTGTAGCTTCCCTTTCCTCCTCTCCGCCCGGTGCTTAGGAACCGTGGTGGGAGGGGTAGGGGATGATAGGGCTTAGTCTTTATGACTAATGGTTTTCGAACCAAACATTACAGGAGCTCCGGATGGGAGACAGGGACCAGCACCAGCGGAGTACGGTGCGCATGGAGGTGGGACAGTCTAGCACCGGTGCACCTGCGACCAGCTCCGTGAGTGATTAGCATTTTCTTAGCTTCCGCGATGAGAGACTTGTAGTGAGGACTCTGATGTACCGGGCATGAGCCCTTTTTATTTCCAGACTATTTATACTTTGATGATTTTTCTGTGGACACTCCCTTCGTGGAGTTTTATTTCATGTGATATTCTCCTTTGGTGGACTTGCTTCTTTCTTGCTTGCTACATGTTGCGATCGAAAAGGCCGGCAGAATCGGCGCGTTGTAGTGGAAACCTTCCCGGGTGCGAAGGTGTCACCGCAAAGCGGCAATTCTGGGCTAAGACCCCGGCGGTTGAAAAAGAAAAAAAAAGGGGGTCTTACACCATATCTGCTGCAGCTCCATCCACTTCACATCCTTCATCTATTGAGATCTCTCCTGAATTCATCTCCCGCATTGTGGAGTTGATTACCCCCTCAATCAAAACTATGATTGAAGAGGCAATCGCTCCCCTTGCAGCCTCCATTGATATCTTATCTGCCTCCATCAAATCCCTTTCAAAATCTGCTGAGCCATCTTCCTCAAGGGGCCTGGTTTCAGTATCCACTGAAATCAGGCAGGGGGAGATGTTCCATGAAGATGCCTCAGACCATCCTGCCTCCCCTCCAACTATAAAAGATACAGTCATGTCTGCCCAGGAAGAATCTGCTCAAGCTGAGATAGAAATAGTTCCAGATACTGTAATGACTTTCCTGGAAGAATCTGCTCCTGCTGAGAAAGAAATAGCTCCAGTTTTGTCTGATAAGGAAATAGCAGATGGAATCTTGCTATCTGAAATTGCAGTTAAAGTCTGCTTAGAAGATCTTACCACTCCTGTGATTGCTAGATTCTTAGAAGGAATTATAACTTCATATCTGAATGAATCATGGGAAATGGTCAAATATGAAGGTAACTCATTCATTCGTTTTGTTGATGAGTCGATTAATTTGATAGTTTGTGAATTCCTGGAAGGAATGATTTCTGTTTATTTAGCAGATCTGTATTCATAATTCTACAGATGTTATTAGAGAAGATTTATCTGCTCAGATAGTAGAAATTGTCTCAGAGGCTGCCCCAAGTATTCCTGATACTCAAGTAGATCCTGAATTGGAATCCTTTTTAGATGATAGAGAAGAGGAGTCTGAAAATCAAGATGAATCCAAAGAAGACACTCCAGTTCTGAGTATGGAAGAAGTTCAAGCAAGAGCTGCCTGGGATTTAAGAGTACAATCTTTAAAAGAGAAAGAAAAAGATCTGCAAGTTGAAAAGTCAACCATCTGGGATGACTCTCCAGGGTTGGACTTAGATTCCCTTCTGGCTCTGGATGCCATGGAAGAGGAAAAAGAAAAATCTGCTCTTAAGCTTAAAGAAAAGGCTATTTCAGAAGCCTATGATCCTTATGAAAATCCTCCCTCATCTCATTCTGATGATGATGATTCTGATGTTTCTGAGAAGTCAAAGAGAAAGAAAGCTGCTTCAAAGAAAAGAAAAGCTCCTCCTCCTCCTCCCAGTAAGGATAATGATATTCCCTATTACATTTTGAAGGGCATTGACCCTAAATCCAAGGAATTTCAGCACTGGATGTGGTTTTCAAAGAATCAGCAGAAAGAAAGAAAAAGAACTAAGAGGTATGATAGTCCTGCTTCAAGATGGACTCCCAGAGGTCCCCCTCCTCCACCTCCTGGTGCAGGAGCCTCTGGGAAACTATCAGCTAATCCTGCTGCCTCTTCTGGAAGATCTGCTACTTTTCAGCCCCAGCCAAGACAAAGTTATCATAGCTCGCAAGGCAAATCGTTTTCTGGCTCTCAAAGACAAATGAAGGAGGCTGTGGTTCAATGACCTACCTTTTCCCCCCCTCCGTCTCCAAAGAAAAGAATTCCATCTCCAACACCAGTTCAGTCTGAGGAAACTGTTTCAAAAGGTAAATAGTTCACTTTGTGTTAAAAATATCTAGCAAGAACCTCTCTGCTAAGTTTGCTTCTAATGTCTTATCTAGTTATTCAAGATAAAATAGCTGATGCTGCTTCTCCTGAGCCTGTGTATGAAAATCCTGAGCTTGATCCTAACTTTAGGATGGCTCGCCTTCAAGAACTAGTAGGAGCAGCTCAAATAAGAAAAGCTAGAGCAGAAGGAAAAGATACGACTGGTCTAACTACCATGTCTGCTTACAGAAAGAAAGAGTTTGAAAAGTTCCAGGTTAATCCTGAGATTTTTGATCCATCAAAATATATGGAAAAACATCCTGAAGCAGTAGTCCCAAGAACTGCAGAGCTGAAGATCATTGGTGCGCAGGACCTGAAAATGTCAAAGAAAGAATCTGATGATCCCTTAAGGAAAATCTCTTTTGTTTCTAGCTCTTCTGTATCTAAGCCTGACTCTGTTGATCCATAGTTTGATTAACTGCTGTGCTATATTTGTTTATCTGTTTGATAATCTGCTAGTTAATTGTTAACTATTTTCTGTATTATTTTGTTGCTCTTTAGCTAGCTTTATGTTTTAGATGTTGAGAGACTTAACTCAAATAGGGGGAGATTGTTGGTACCCTAGTTTGATTTGAGTTTAGTCTTGCCTTTGTTAGTCCCTTGACCCAAGAAATACCTATGGTCAATGGTTAGAAGTCTAGCTGTAGAGTCCTCACTTTTCCAGATTGAGAATTTGGTTAAGTAGGTTTTTCGTTCGACTATAGTCGAACGCCACTCGATTATCGTCTATCGGCTGATCGACGATCGTCTATCAGTTGGTCGACGCTTTGTATGCGTTGATAGTTCGACTATCTGTTCTGATAGATCGACTATCTGATAGTTCGACTATCTGTTGATAGGTCGACTATCTGTTTTGCGTTGATAGTTCGACTATCTGTTGATAGTTCGACTATCTGCTTGGCTAGGTAGTTCGACTATCTGTTCTGATAGATCGACTATCTGATAGTTCGACTATCTGTTGATAGGTCGACTATCTGTTCCGCCTTGATAGTTTGACTATCTGTTGATAGATCGACTATCTGTTTCGTCTTGATAGTTCGACTATCTGTTGATAGTTCGACTATCTGTTGCCTTTGATAGTTCGACTATCTGTCCTGATAGTTTGACTATCTGATAGTTCGACTATCTGCTGATAGATCGACTATCTGGTTTGTTTTGATAGTTCGACTATCTGTTGATAGATCAACTATCTGTTTTCTGAGGTAGGTCGACTATCTGCTTGATAGGTCGACTATCTCTGTGCGCTTGATAGTTCGACTATCTGTCCTAGATAGATCGACTATCTGATAGTTCGACTATCTGCTCTGATAGTTCGACTATCTGCCGGGGTAGTTCGACTATCTTCTTCGATAGGTCGACTATCTGGATCGTTCGACTATCTGCCCGATAGCTCGACGATCTCCGTGCGACGTTCGACGATCTTCGAGGGTCGTTCGACGTTTTCTGTCTGCCTTTGTATTTTGTATTTATTTATTATATTTAATTAATTAATACATTTTCTGGCACATTATTTTAAGCTGTATGATAAAATTACCAGGCAATATTTGCTCCATCTCTTTTGCCTGAGTCAAATCTTTTTAAGATAAAGTTGTTTGTCTTATTAGCTGTCATTATAAATTACTTTATCTGTTGTCAGCCCTTTATAGCCGTTAGACTGAAAAGTCTTCTTTTTGCTATAAAGAGATTATTTCTGATGTGACTTTATTTAGTCCTTCTGTTATTTGATTTAAGCCTGCAGCTTCTTAGAAAGAGGTTTATTCCTTTTATAGAATGTTTTGCTGCAGAGATTGCTTTGTCTTCTTGATATTTACAGCCCAGGTCTCAAGGCTCAGAAGAAGACAAATAATTCAAATGGAAGAGAGCCGTTGCTTGTTGATGTTATATAAAGGACCCTTTGAAGAAGGATTCAAGCTAGCTAATAGCTAACCAGTTGTTCATTCAAGCTCTCAAGCCTTCATCAAGAAAAAGCTTTCTGCTCTCAGCAATTTCCATCTAACTAAGAAGTGTTAAGATCTTCATTTCTTCTTCACCTGAGTTCTCCTGCTTTCAGGAAGTTCAAACTCAGAGTTCCTTTGAAGAAGAAGAAGAAGATAGCTGCTTGAAGATCTTTGATTTTGTTATTTATTTTCTTCCTGTAGCTTTTCCTTCAGAACTTTCTGAAGAGTTTTTTCTGCACTGAAGCAAGACTTCACCTGGACATCTTTGAGCCAGGGGGAGCCTTGATTCTTTAGAGCTTTCTAGCTCAGTGCAAGTTTTTGTGCTTCTCTAATCTATTGTAAAATAGAGAAGACATCTTAACCTTCTTCCCCCTCCTGTACATGGTTATTACTCCCTTCAAAAGTATCCCTTGGTGGCAGGGCACCTGATCAAAAACCTGTGCTTGGTTTTTTAGACACCTGATCAAAAGTCTAAAGGGTTTCTGAATCTACCTGAAGCAGATTCTATTGGTGGCAGGGCACCTAATCAAAAACCTGAGTGGATTCCTACCGTGTGGGTAGAAGAGTGGACGTACCCAAGTTGTTTGGGGAACCACTATAAATTTCCTTGTGTCGTCTGGATTCCATTGTTTAATTCCTGTATTATGGCTGTGATTAGATATAACTAGGTTGCTAGTTGCTGATTAGGTTTTTCCAAGCCTTAACTGTAATTACAGTTAGCTTGAGTTTGTGCACATCACTTGTGTTAGGCTATAGGGTTAAATCTATATCTATAATCTTTCATTCCGCACTTCACTCCAAGGGAGTTGGGTAGACCATTAAGTTTTGTCTAGTGCAAAATTTGACAACTCTATTCACCCCCCCTCTAGAGTAGTATCTATCCCTTCACTTTCAGGTGGTAACCTAAAAATGCATCTAGAAAACTCATTACAGGAAAACCAACGGCTGAGTCAACCAGCGCGTCGATCCGAGGCAAAGGATAACAGTCCTTAGGACATGATTTATTAAGTAAAGAAAAATCAATACGCATACGCCACTAGACGTCTCCTTTTTTAACCATTACTACATTGGAGACCCAACCGGGGTATTGGATCTCGGATAGAAAGCCAGCCTTTAGGAGCTTGACCACTTACTCCCTGATTAGCTCGACTAGCTTGTCCACAACAGACCTCTTCTTTTGCTGGATGGGGTGATGCTCTAGGTCCAAGTTAAGGAGGTGGTAGGAGGCGTCCGAATCGATCCCTAGCATCTCTGTGGCTCTCCAGTCAAAGACATCCACGTTCTTTTTGATTCACTCCAGCATCCTCTCCTGATCTGCCAGGGTAAGCCCCCCGCTGATGCGGACCTTTTACAGCCTACCTCCGAGGGTGAGAACCTCCATCTCCTCCACCTCTTCTACAGCCTCCAAACAAGAATGCTCTCCCCATTCTCCAGCATCCTACCCTCCTCTGGCAGAAATCTCCTCCTCTACCTCCTTTATGGACATTTCCTAGGCTGGCTCCAGGACTTCCTCCGCCACCTCCACCCAGGTGAGGACTTCCTCCGCCTCCATCTCTACTCCTGCCTCCTAATCCGCCTCCTCCATCCATCGCTACATCTCCTCGGCCCCCTGCTGCCATGAGATAGAGTTCACTATCGTGACATAACACTCCCTTGCCACCTTGGGGTCACCCCGAACTCGGACTAGGATCTACTAGGCGTTGAACTTTAGGAATTGGTGGAAGGATGAAGGAACGTAGTAGAAGGCACTGATGAGGGGTCTCCCAAAGATGGCGTTGTAGCTGCTGGGGGCGTCCATAATGACGAACCTGCAGGTGCAGGACTGCCCCCCTCCCAGAGTTATATGTAGGCCAACTCCTCCTTCAACCTCCTTCCTCTCCCCTGAGAACTTGAACAAGGGTCCATCTGAGGCCAACACACTCTTGTACTCCACCTTCATCACGTCAAACGCCTTCTTGAAGATGACGTTGATCAAGCTCCCATTTTTGCTGAGGATCCGGGATACGGTGAAGTTCTCGACCACTGTCTGGATGACCAGCGCATTGCAGAAGGGGTCCTTATGGTCTGGCATATCCTTCCTTGAGAAGGTGACATTCTCCCCCGGGGGTGGGGTCTGGGATGTGGAGCCAATACTTTGGCGATACATGGTGTGGAGACTTGCCTTGCAGGAAGCCTCGACCCCCACCCCTCATGGATCACTCTGATCCCTCCTCGGACCCCAACATCTGCCCGATCTTGGTACTTGTCCTCCTCCACTCGAGGAAGGACTTTTTCAATCAACACATCCTAGCGGTCTTGTTGCTGCTGATGCTCCCTATTTACTCTCATCTTGAAGAACTCCGGGCACGTGGCCATGGCATTCCACTCCTCTTGATGGAAGTCGCAGTAGGGAAACTCCACTCTAACCTCTCTTCTCCTCCTCTAAGCCGCTCTCCTCCTCTCCCCCATAGTTATAGCCATAGCCTAGTTCTGGTCGGGGAGAGGTGGTCTCTGGCCCTGCCTCCCACCTGGAGGATAAAATTGGCATTAGCCCCCTAGCAATTGTCTCCCCCGTGGAAACCTCTCCGCGGCCCGTGGTCTTGCCACTTCGGCTTCCAACCTAGTCGATGGTTCGGCTCCTAACGCCCCCACATGGGCTGCTGCTGCTGCTGTTCCCTCTATCAGGGTTCAGCTCTTCTCACCTCTTTACCTTTACAACCTCTTGGCATCTCTTCCGCCGTGGCCCACCTGGCCAGCTTTTGGGCAAACTCCAGATTCGACGCCTCCCCGTCGACTTCTCTCCCCGCCCTCTTTATTAGATCTTTATAGGAGAGGGGCGGCAGCCTCTTCAACTCCATTCTGAAGAAACCCTGTTTCAGCCCCAGGGTGAAGGCCATCGTCAGGGTGTGCCCATGCATCTCTTGGACCTTGGTCACCTCCTCCTAGAACTGGTCCACGTAGCTCCCCAAGGTCTCGTTCACCCCCTGCTTGATGTGGAACAGGGACTCTGACTCCCTCTTCCTCCTCTTGGAGGTGGTGAATCTCAACAGGAACCCCCGGTGCAGGTCCTCGAAATAGTAAATGGAGCTGGCCGGTAGTTTGTGAAACCACTCTCTCGCCTTCTCCTTGAGAGTGATGGAGAAGAGCCTGCACTTGAACCCATCCGACATCTGTCAGATCGAGACCACGTCCTAAAACAACTAGACGTGTTGGGCCGGGTCTCCCTTCCTGACGTAGCAGGACATCTCGGGCTCCCTGAACCCCTCTAGAACCGAGACAGAAGAAACCAGCTTGCTGAAGGGGCAGCCTCCCCCTACTATACGAGTTGGGGGGTCTCGTACCCCCATCTCGCCGAACCTGCCACCGCTGGCCGAGCCCTAGAATAGTACTCGCCCGACGAGCTCGCCCCTCTTCCTTCCTCTACAACCTCTTTCCTAGCTCCCCTGCCGGGAGCGTCTTCGCCAAGGGCCGGGTCTACGAGCACCAACACCGCTGGAGTCGAGCTCTCGGCACGTGTGCCGAGTGCGAACATGATGAGGCCAAGAACCTCTCGCCGTAATTCTTCAAAACTCCCCACCGTGGCGAGAGACGGGGGGGGGGGGGGGGGTGGCGAGTCGGACCTATCCGAGCCTTATCCTTTTCATCCCGTCATCGAGCCTACTGAAGATTTTCGGTGCTGACCACGCTCCACGCTCACCGCACTAGAATATTGAAACCCATAATCGGTCTCTGTGGAGTTCACCCTTGTGGAAGGGGTGACCGCGCACCTACTTCTCTCCTGCTAGCAAAATGACAAGGAAAAAGAACAAAGAACTTACACGAGGGCTCAGCTCGGAGGTACCACCACACACTTGGAAGATCTTAGTGTGCTTCCCCTCCCTAGCCAAGAGCGGAGCTAAGGCAACCTCAGAAAGAGCTAGAAGACTGGGAGATGAGTGAGCATGCCTTCTGAGGTGCCCTTTGGGTCAATTTATAGATTTCTGAAATCGGTCAGCAAGTAGAGAACCTCCGTTGTTCTGAGCAGCTATGTGCAGCCCAGCTGGGTATGCCAACATCATAAATCTGCTGTTTTAGCAGGCTATAGGTAGACCAACGTTGGCAAAATGGCAAAAATGCATCACAAAAAACTGGGTGAGTGGCCCTCTAAAACCTCCACTCGCCTGGGGCGAGCAATGCTCGATGAAGTTGGCACTCGCTGCCACCACTCTCCTGGGGCGGTGAGTGATCGATAGAGCTGGCACTCGCCGCCTTCCCCAAACCTCGGCAGATACGAGCCCGATCGATCCATCTCGCTTATTGTCTGCCGAGCTCCCTACGGTGAGTGCTAGACAGCAGGTGCCGAGGCATTCCTCGGCACAAGTGGCAGACACGACCTGGTTTTACCCACTCCTTCCTTTAGTAGGCGAGTGTGAGCCAGGCTGCTCTGAGATAGTTACTCCCGAAGCATAGAGATATTGAGTTCGATGAACTCCAGGCGGGCGTGAGCTGGGCAGAAGAGAAATTGAGTTCGACAAACTCCAGGCAGGAGCGAGGCTTAGGTTGACAAAATTCAAGCTCAGCTCGACAAACTCCAGGCGGGCGCAAGCTTGGTGAAGAAATTTAGTTCGACGAACTTCGGGCGGGCGCGGGTTGTGTGGACCAGCTCGTGCAGCTTGTCGGCCTAGCTTTGGCGAGAGCGAGTTGGTCATTCTGAGTCTGATTGCTTGCTGTTCTGACGCGGGCGGGCTCGTCTAGTTTGCTCTCTTGGGGTCTTTGGCCCACTCGGCAAACACGGGGTTGTACAATGGGACCTTTGATGGAATGGGACTAAAAAAATGCATTGCCATGCTTAGCTTAGTCAAAATATTATATTGGGCTCACCAATTTCTGAAAATCAATTGTAGATCAGGAAACTGGGATTGAACGATTATGAGGGTGACACGGTCTATACCTCTAGTACTATCCGGATGTAAGGGACGAAGGGACATGACAACATTGTAACATTGGTCACAATGGCTTATGAGTTTATAAACTCTTACTGTTTGAGAAGCAATGATGTATTGCTAGATGCCGCTCATTATTTGTGAAGCTTTTTTTTGATACTTTCTAGATTAAGTGCGAGATTGTTGATGCTACCATAGTGATCTGGAAGTGACCAAGCATGTAGCCTCATTTCCAACCCCGTATGAGCCTATCAGGGTTGCACATAAGATTGTTGAGAAATTGGGAGTTTGGATATATATGGTATAGCTCATATGGTGAGCAAATAGGACTGAAATATTCTAAGTCAAAAAACATTGAGTGCATTGAGACCATTCAACGCTTTTATCGGGTTAAGTGTTAACTCGTCGAATGATTGTGTTGAGTATGCTGAGTTGACTCACCGATTCGTTGAGTATCAAGTGTTGATTCGTCGACTGTCGCACTTAAGCATTGAGTGTGTTGAGTCCACTCAGCGATTCATCGAATAAAGGAGTTTACTTTACGAGTATGGTTCTTAGGCATTGAGTGCGCTGAGTGCACTCAATGCCTTCATCGAGTAAAGGGTTTACTTGATGAATCTTTCACTTAGTCATTGAGTGTATTGTAATAACTCAATGCCATTCGACGAATCTGGCCTTTGGCGCAAAAGTCATGCGCCGTTCGACGAATGCAATTCAATGAATACCGTTCGACAAGTCTGGCCTTTGTCACGGAAAGCGTTGAGAGCTTTGAGTTCGTCGTATATGTTATAAGATACTCAATGATTCATCGAGTATAAATTGATACTCGATAATTCGTCGTATATCCTGTGGATATTCGAAAATTCATCCAGACAAACTGTTGTATGGCCGAAGGTCTATTTTGTCTAAGTCCTGGTTCTACGAATAGCGACGGGAAGCTGTTCTATTTATCTCGTGGAATATAAATAGGAAGTTTTAGGGTTTACTGTTGACGGATCCTTCTTCTAAGCACACGACGAGGCGATACTATGCGAAAAGAAGATAACCCTTGAAACCCAATGGAAGTGTTCCGTCAATCTCGTCGTTGATTCCGATCCCGATCCCGATCTCGACGAGTGTCGTCGCCGCCTCTGTGGAGTCACTGAGTGTCCTCTTCCGACCTAGAGCTTGTGCGACAAGTTGCTATGAGTTCTCTTGATCATGTGGATTACTATATAGGTGCGGATATACTTTCTGCGCTCCAGACTCAAGTCGCTAAGTGACCGGTAGTTTTTCTGGAGCATCTAGGTTGAGTTCAGACTCAATCCCTCAAAGGTAATTTTATTACAGCTTTTTTTACTTCTTAATTCAAGAGTATTCTCAAATCCGAACTCATTTGGGTTTCTTTTGTTATTATTTGCGCTGCGTGCACAAGTGTTGTGCCATCCCCAAAAACCCAACAACAAGGAGTCATGCGAACAGGAAAATAGGAAACCACACAAATAGAAGAGGCCGCGAGAAAGTAGGAGATTACGGAGCGAAAAGGAGCTCGCGAAGATAAGTCGTGAGCAGAAAACGAAAAGCCGCGTGAACAAAGACGAGGCCACGCAAAAGAAAAAGAGCAGAGAGAAATTGAGGTCGCGAAGACTAGGGGTGTAAGTTGAGTTGAGCTGGCTCGAAAGCTCGATGAGGCGGCTCGAAAAAAGCTTGACACAAGCTCGAGACTATGGAGCTCGAGCTCGAGCTCTATTACGCGTCGAGCTCGAGCTCAGCTAGTGTTGTTCATGAGCTCGCGATCTGGCTCGCGAGATTTTTATTTATATATTTTTAAAAAATATTAAAAAATATAAAAATATATAAAGAAATAAGAAAATAATGCTCATGAGCTAAAAAGCTTGCGAGCAGCTCGAGCTCGCGAGCTCGAAACTTGAGCTCGAAACTCGAGCTCGAGCTCGATAAGGAAGCATTGAGCTCAAGCTTGAGCTAGGATAAATGAGCTCGTCGAGCTCGAGATCAAACATGAAATGAAATGCTTGAGCTCGAGCTTGGAGATTTTTCCAAGCTCAACTCATTTGTTCCCCTAGTGAAGACAGGTCGCGAATAGAGAGAGAGAGAACGCAAACAGAGAGGTCATACAAACTGAAAGTGAAGGGATAGATACTACTCTAGAGGGGGGGTGAATAGAGTAATCAAATTTTGCACAATACAAAACTTAACTGTCTACCCAACTCCCTTGGAGTGAAGTGCGGAATGAAGAGATTATAGATTTGATTTAACCTTAAAGCCTAATACAAGTGTTGTGTGCAAACACAAGCTAACTGTAATTACAGTTAAGCTTGGAAAAACCTAAACAGCAACTAGCAGCCTAGTTATATCTATTCACAGCCATAGTACATGAATTAAACAGTTGAATCCAGACGACACAAGGAGATTTATAGTGGTTCCCCAAACAACTTGGGTACGTCCACTCTTCTACCCACACGGTAGGAATCCACTCAGGTTTTTGATCAGGTGCCCTGCCACCAACAGAATCTGATTCAGGTAGATTCAGAAACCCTTTAGACTTTTGATCAGGTGTCTAAAAACCAAGCACAGGTTTTTGATCAGGTGCCCTGCCACCAAGGGATACTTTTGAAGGGAGTAATAACCCTGTACAGGAGGGGGAAGAAGGTTAAGATGTCTTCTCTATTTTTCAATAGATTAGAGAAGCACAAAAAGCTTGCACTGAGCTAGAATGCTCTAAAGAATCAAGGCTCCCCCTGGCTCAAAGATGTCCAGGTGAAGTCTTGCTTCAGTGCAGAAACTCTTCAGAAAATACTGAAGGAAAGAGCTACAAGAAGAAAATAAACAATAAAAAGAAACAGTCTTCAAGCAGCAATCTTCTTCTTCTTCTTCTTCAAAGAAACTCTGAGTTGGACTTCCTGAAAGCAGGAGAACTCAGGTGAAGAAGAGATGAAGATCTTAACACTTCTCAGTTAGATGGATTTTTGCTGAGAGCAGGAAGCTTGAGCTTGATGAAGGCTTGAGTGCTTTTGAATATGTGTGTAGCACTTTTGTTCACTAAAAAACTAGCTTGAATCCTTCTGCAAAGGGTTCTTTAAATATTAGCAGCAAGCAACGGCTCTCTTCCATTTGAATTCTTTGTCTTCTTGTGAGCCTTGAGACCTGGGCTGTAAATATCAAGAAGACAGAAATATCTCTGCAGCAATACATTCCATAAAAAGGAATAAATCTCTTTCTAAGAAGCTGCAGGTTTAAATCAAATAAACAGAGGACTAAATAAAGTCACATCAGAAATAAACTCTTTATAGCAAAGAAGAAGACTTTTCAGTCCAACGGCTATAAAGGGGTTGACAGCAGATAAAGTAATTTAAATGACAGCTAATAAGACAAACAACTTTATCTTAAAAAGATTTGAACTCAGGCAAATAGAATGAAGTAAATAATGCCTGGAAACTTTATCATACAGCTTGAAATAAAGTGCCAGAAAATGTATTAAATAATTAAATATAATAAATAAATACAAAATACACAAGCAGGCAGAAAGCGTCGAACGACCTTCGGAGATCGTCGACCGACGCTCGGAGATCGTCGATCTATCGAGCAGATAGTCGAACGATCCAGATAGTCGACCTATCAAAGAAGATAGTCGAACTACCCCGGGAGATAGTCGATCTATCTGAGCAGATAGTCGAACTACCAGATAGTCGATCTATCAGGACAGATAGTCGAACTATCAAGCGCACAGAGATAGTCGACCTATCAAGCAGATAGTCGACCTACCTCAGAAAACAGATAGTCGACCTATCAACAGATAGTCGACCTATCAGCGCAGAACAGATAGTCGATCTATCAACAGATAGTCGAACTGTCAGCGCAGACCAAAGCGTCGACCAACTGATAGACGATCGTCGATCAGTCGATAGACGATAGTCGAACGGCGTTCGACTATGGTCGAACGAAAAACCTACTTAACCAAATTCTCAATTTGGAAAAGCGAGGACTCTACAGCTAGACTCCTAACCATTGACCATAGATAATTCTTGGGTCAAGGAGCACAAAGGAGAGGACTGAACTCAAATCAAACTAGGGTACCAACAATCTCCCCCTATTTGAGTTAAGTCTCTCACAAACTAAAAACAGCTAGCAATAGAATACTAAAAATAATTTCAACAGATAGATAACAATAAATCTGGCAGATTGTCAATCAGATAAATAAATATAACACAGCAGTTTAAATCAAACTATCAAGAATCTTTAGAGTCAGGTAATGGATCAGAAGAACTAGAGACAAAAGAAATTTTTCGAAGAGGGTCATCTGATTCCTTCTTTGATATCTTCAGATCCTGAGCCCCAAGAATCTTTAGCTCTGTAGCTCTGGGAACAACAGCTTCAGGATGTTTTTCCATATACTTTGCTGGATCAAATATCTCAGGATTGACTTGGAATTTCTCAAATTCTTTCTTTCTATATGCTGACATTGTAGTAAAACCAGATGTATCTTTACCTTCAGCTCTTGCTTTTCTTATTTGGGCTGCCCCTACAAGCTCTTGAAAGCGAGCCATCCTAAAATTAGGATCGAGCTCGGGATTTTCATATACTGGCTCTGGAGAAGCAGCAGCTATTATATCTAGATAGAAACATTAGAATAAGCTTAGCAAAAGGGGCTTGCTAGAAGGTTTTAAAACACTGTAAACTATTTACCTTTTGAAATACATTTCTCAGATTGAACTGGAGAAGGAGGTGGGGAAAAAGTTGGTCTTTGGGCCACAACCTCCTTCATCTGCCTTTGAGATCCATAAGATGATTTGCTTTGCGAACTTTGATGACCTTGTCTTGGTTGGTGCTGAGCAGATTCTGATTTTCCATGGGCGGCAGATTGATTAGCAGGTAGATTCCCAGAGGCTCCTGCACCGGGAGGTGGAGGGGGACCTTTGGGAGTCCATCTGGAGACTGGACTATCATACCTTTTAGTTCTCTTCCTTTCTTTTTGCTGGTTTTTCGAGAACCACATCCAATGCTTAAAATCTTTAGATTTGGGGTCAATGCCCTTCAGAATGTAGTAGGGAGTGTCATTGTCCTTGTTTGGAGGTGGAGGAGGAGCTTTTCTCTTCTTAACAGCAGATTTCTTTTTCTTTGAATTTTCAGAAATATCAGACTCATCATCATCATCAGAATTGGATGATGGAGGATTCTCATAGGGATCATAGGCTTCTGAGACAGCCTTTTCTTTAAGCTTTAATGCCGACTTCTCTTTTTCTTCTTCAATAACATCCATAGCCATAAGAGAGTCTAAATCTAAACCAGGAGAATCATCCCAGATGGATGACTTCTCAAATTGCAAATCTTTCTCTTTTTCTTTTAAAGATTTTACTCTTAAGTCCCAAGCAGCCCTTGCTTGAATTTCTTCCAAACTTAAAACAGGAGAATCAACTTTGATTTCCTCTTGATTTTCATCCTCTTTATCATCTAAAAACACATCCAATTCTGGATCTAATTGAGTATCAGAATCACTTGGAGCAACCACAGAAACAACTGCTATTTTCTGGGCAGTTACATTCTCTTTAATAATATCTGTAAAAATTACGAATACAGATCTGCTAAATAAACTTGAATCATACCTTCAAGGTATTCACAGACTAACAAATTAATAGATTCATCAACAAAGCGAATGAAAGCTTTACCTTCATATTTAACCATTTCCCATGACTTGTCCAGATATGAGGTTATGATTCCTTCTAGATATCTTGCAATCACTGGGGTGGTGAGATCATCTAGGCATATTTGGACTTCAATCTCAGATAGAAACTTTGTTATAATTTCGTCTATAAATTTTGCAATCTCAGGAGTTGAAATATCTTCTAGGCATACCTTTACAGCAAATTCTGATTTCAAGATTGCATCTGCTATATCCTTCTCAGTCAAAACTGGAGCAACCTCTTGCTCAGCAGGGGCCTTCTCTTCCTCAGCAGACATAACCACATCTGTAACTTCTTCTGGCTCAACTTGAGCAGATTCTGGAAGAGCAGACAACACTGAATCTTTTACAACTTGAGGAGAGGCAGGGAGGCCTGAGACATCTTCATTGGACATCTCCCCCTGCCTGATTTCAGTGGGTACTGAAACCAGGCCCAAAGAGGAAGATGGCTCAGCTGATTTGGAAATGGATTGGATGGAGGCAGTTAGACGGTCAATGGAAGCAGCAAGGGGAGCGATTGCCTCGTCAATCATGATTTTGATTGATGGGGTAATCAACTCCACAATGCGGGAGAGGAATTCAGGGGTAATTTCAAAAGATGATGAATTTGAGGTGGATGGAGCTGCAGCAAATATGGTAGATGTGCTGGGATGAGGAGTGGTGAGAGCAGGGGATCGAGCAGGAGATCTCTGAGGAGATGAGTTAATTGGGGAATTAACATGACTGGGGGACGGAGGAGGAGAGGGAAATCTCTCAGAACCTAACAAATCAAAACTAGGAATAGATAACCCAGTTTGATTAGAAGGAATGGGAGAGACTGGAGAGGAAGGAGAAACAACCATAGCTGTTTCAGGTGCAGCAGAAGAGGAGGGTCGTACCTCAGCTGAAGTTGATGGTACTTCAACTGAGGTAGACGGCAAAACAGAGGATGAGGAAGGGATAGCTGAGCCAGCTTCACTAGGTTGAGGAGCGACTGAGACAGTCCTTGTGTCCTCTGATGTGGCTGGAGCAGATTTCACAAAAGTCCTCTTCCACTTAGAGAATAAGTGGGGATCCATCTTCTTGCTGGCGTTGATAGTGATTGCGGCAGAACTCAGCAGCTGGGGGAATTTCTCCTTCAGGAAAATTCCAATAACCCTTCCCAGGGTAACTTCCTTCTTTCCTGTCTTCTTCCTGATCAAATCAAACAGAACGGCTGCCCAATCGATCCTCTTTCGATTGACAATTGCACACATAAGTGCAAATTGTTGCCTTGTTATGTTGTCATGGGCGGAGTGCTTGCCCAGAATCACCTTTCCAACTATCTCAGCGAGGAACTTAATCTTGAAGGGAAAATTTACCTTGAGCAACTTGGTGGGAATGCCCTCAGCATGTCCCAGCTCGACAAGCATCCTTCCGAACTCCTGAGCATCTTGCTCATAGTCCACATCACCAATAACTAAACCGAAGACATCAGAAAGAACGGCCGGAGTCAGGGCAACTTCTACTCCGCCGATGGTGCCGATCATCGCTTCGTCTGTGGAAGACGACGTGAAAGCCCATTCTTTTATTTCTGGAATATTAATCTTGATCCTCTCAGACATCAGCTTCTCTAAACCTTGATCTTTGCAAAGCTGCAGAACCTCTACTATGCTGGCATCGCAAACGCTGAAAGCTTCGAAATCTACACTGAACCCGGCATCAAACTTTACTACGGCTAAAACAGCTGGAGAAATCGCCATGAATCTGCTGGAGAAACGCGAGAAGGAGGAGGAAGACGAAGAGGACGGAGCAGCAGAAAATCGCAAGCGGGAAATCAGAATGCGAAAGGGCACGCTCCGTCGACGATAAAGCAACAGATCTTTTAACCTAGGTCGACTATCGGCTTTATATTGAACCGGATATAGTCGGTCTATTAAAAAGATCTTGACCCGATGGTCGAACGGTCGTTCGACGATCGGCTCAGAAGCAGAGTAGTCGGACAATCGTTCGACTATTTCTGGCTTCTCAAACAACAGGCTGTCGTCGTCCAGAGATCGACGATGAGCCCAAGCCGTTCGACGATGGTCGAACGTCGATCGACGATCTTCAAACAGATAAGCTATCATTAACCAGAGGTCGACGATAGGCTTAAACCGTTCGACTATCTTCGAACGTCGTTCGACTATCTTCAAACAGACCTCAACATAGGCAGATATCGTCACACTTAGTCTCGTCCATTTATCATGCCTAGTTGGACTAAAAAGAACAGATGCTTCTGTTCATCTAAAGGCTTGGTGAATATATCACCTCTCTGAAACTCAGTGGATATGAACTCAAGACAGATCTTGTTCTTTTCCACACAATCTCTCAGGAAATGGTGCCTAATCTCAATGTGCTTTGTTCTAGAGTGGTGCACTGGATTTTGTGCAATTGAGATAGCACTGGTACTATCACACATGATCTTGGTGTTCTTGTGTGAGTAACCATAATCCACAAGCTGGTTTTGAATCCACAGGATCTGTGAACAACAACTAGCAGCAGCTATATATTCAGCCTCTGCAGTTGAAGTTGAGACAGAAGCCTGCTTCTTACAGAACCAAGAGACCAATCTCTCTCCCAGGAACTGGCAAGTTCCTGAGGTGCTCTTCCTGTCAACTCTGCAACCAGCATAATCAGAATCAGAATATCCAATTAATTCAAACTCTGACTCAGCTGGGTACCAAAGTCCTAGATCTGGACATCCTTTCAGGTATCTCAGGATTCTCTTTAGAAGAATCAGATGAGATTCCTTGGGGTTGACCTGGAATCTAGCACAAAGGCATGTAGCAAACATTATATCTGGCCTACTTGCAGTTAGATATAATAGGGAACCAACAATGGCCCTATAATTCTTTTGATCAACTGGCTTGCCGTGATCATCAGAATCAATAACTACATTAGTAGCCATGGGTGTAGGCATTGCTGAAGCATCAGCCATCCCAAATTTCTTTACCAATTCCTTGGCATATTTGGATTGGGAGATGAAGATACCATCAGCATCTTGCTTAACTTGGAGACCAAGAAAGTAAGACAGCACACCCATGCTACTCATCTCAAACTTAGAGTGCATCAAGTTGGAAAACTTTTTGCAAAGTTTGGGATCAGTGGAGCCAAAGATAATATCATCTACATACACCTGAACTAACAGGATTGTGTCCTTGTGATGCTTAACGAAAAGGGTTCTATCAACTACTCCCCTAGTGAAGTTGTGCTCTAACAGGAAACTAGCTAAGGTCTCATACCAGGCCCTAGGAGCTTGCTTTAGTCCATAAAGAGCTTTTTGCAACTTAAAAACATGAGAGGGCTGTGTTGATGAAACAAACCCTGGTGGTTGTTCAACAAACACTTCTTCCTTAAGCTCACCATTCAGGAATGCACTTTTGACATCCATTTGGAACACCTTAAACTTCATGTAGGCTGCATAGGCCAAGAAGATCCTTATTGCTTCTAGCCTTGCAACAGGAGCAAAGGTTTGGTCATAGTCTATACCTTCCTCCTGTCTGTAGCCCTGAGCTACAAGCCTAGCTTTATTCCTTACAATTATTCCATTTGCATCTAACTTGTTTCTATACACCCACTTGGTGCCTATGATCAGTTGGCCTTTAGGTCTTGGAACCAAAGTCCAAACTTTACATCTCTCAAACTGATTGAGCTCCTCTTGCATTGCAATGATCCAGTGGGGATCTAGCTCTGCATCTTTAAAGGTGAGGGGCTCAACCTGTGAGAGGAAACAAGCATGCATCACATCCTGTCTTAATTGATGTCTTGTTTGCACACCAGCTGATAAGTCTCCAATCACTTGAGATGTGGGATGATCTCTAAGTGTGACAATATCAGCAGGTGGGATGTGATCTTCAGCAACAGTTGGGATTAATTCCTCAGGAGGAATTTGATCTACTGTTGGTGGAACAACAACAGCTTCAACAGCTTCAGCAATGTCTTCATCACTGTCTGATTCAGTGATCTGAAGAGTTGAAAGTTGAAGGATTTCTTGAGGGGCATCATGTACCTGCAAAGAACTGGAGGAAGGAGAATTTTCTTTCTCCTTGTAAAACATCTGAGACTCA
Organism: Platanthera zijinensis; assembly: GCA_039513925.1. Lineage (NCBI taxonomy): Eukaryota > Viridiplantae > Streptophyta > Magnoliopsida > Asparagales > Orchidaceae > Platanthera > Platanthera zijinensis. The sequence continues at coordinate 87,954,226 of CM077081.1, read as the reverse complement.
TCAAAAGTCACATGCACAGATTCTTCTATCTTACAGGTTGATTTGTTATAAACCCTATAAGCTTTGCTTACTTGGGAATATCCAAGCATGATTCCCATTGAAGCTTTTGCTTCAAACTTTCTAATATATTCTTTATTATTATTATGAATATACACAATACAGCCAAAAATTCTAAAGTAATTAATTTTTGGTTTCTTTCCTTTAAGCAACTCATAAGGAGTTTTACACTTAAGTTTGTGTATCAAACTTCTATTCAAGACATAGTTGGCTGTACTAACAGCTTCTGCCCAATAGGATAGAGGCATGTTAGCATCTGCCAACAATGTGCTAGCAGCTTCAATTAGTGTTCTATTCTTCCTTTCAACTACCCCATTTTGTTGGGGAGTTCTAGGAGCTGAGAAGCTATGTTTGATACCTTCTCTCTCACAGAATTCTTGCATGAGAAGAGAGTCAAACTCAGTACCATGATCACTTCTGATCAAGGCCACATGAGTAGAGTACTCAGTCTGCACACAATGTAGAAAGTCTGTAAGGGCTTTGAAGTTATCAGACTTAGTTCTCAAAAAGAAAACCCAACTGAACCTAGAGAAGTCATCTACAATTACTAAGGTGTAATACTTCCCTCCTAAACTCTGTACATTTATTGGGCCAAAAAGGTCCAAATGTAATAAATACAGGATTCTAGGAGAATCACTTTTATTTACTGATTTAAATGAGTTCTTGGTTTGCTTGCCTAGCTGACAAGCCTTGCATAGACTCTCCTTCTTGTAGGGGCAAGAAGGTAAGCCTCTAACAAGGTTGTGCTTAGATAACCTAGATATATTTTTCAGGTTTACATGACTAAGCCTTTTATGCCATAAAGAATTATTATTAAGGGTTAATTCATTAAACAAGCAGATTTCAGAATGAGGTGAATTAAAATCTACTAAATAAATATTGCCTATTCTATTACCTATTAAAACAACATCATTATTTAAAGTAATACTGCAAGAGGAGTTAGAAAAAGAAACCTGGTAGCCAGCATCACATAGCTGGCTAACTGAGATCAGATTATGCTTCAGTCCATTGACATAAGCAACTCTCTTGAATGTAACAGCTCCAATCGTGATCTTGCCGTATCCTTCTGTTTGACCACAGCTGGAGTCTCCAAAGATAACCTTTGGGCCGAGCTTAGCTTTGTACTTTGATAGAAGCTCTTTGTTTCCTGTCATATGCTTAGAGCATCCACTATCCAAATACCACTTGTTTTGAGTGATTGGATAGGCCTTCACCTGCATATCAATTATTTAGACAGAGTGGACCCAGGTAACCTTGGGTCCCTTGTTTTTCACATAAGAAAAACTGGAAATATAAGAAAATGCAGGCTGAGGGTGATAGCCTAGTGGGTGAGATCTCCTAGGTGGGATTCTCCATGCAGATGATGGGTCAACAAACCTAGGGTTTCTATTTTCATTTAGGTTTCTATGATACTGATTATGATTTCGAAAATCATGTTGAAATCGTCGATCAACGTTCGACGATGGGCGCTCCGATCGTCGACCTTCGTTCGACCATGGAGCTTCCGATCGTCGATCGGCGTTCGACGCTCTTTGCATTTCTTTGAAAAATTTCTTTCTCTTTTCTCTCTTAGCCTTATTTAATGTTTTATTTACAAGGTTTACTTGCTCAGTGTTCTTCTTTCCACTAGCTGAAATGAAGTTCACTGGAGTTGAAAGGTTATTTTTAAGCAAGACTGGGGGTTCACTGGGAGAAGCTCCTAAGCCTAATTTATCATTTCCTGTCCTAGTGTTTGCCATGCTGGTAATTTCTAATAGCTTAAGGCTTCTACCATTAAGGGATTCTTCTAGTCTCTTAGACTTAGCTAATTCTACTTTAAGAAATTTAATTTCTTCACTACAAGTAGTGAGATCTTCCTTTAACCTAATGTTTTCAGAGGCTATTAGTTCAGAGTCAGCTAGCCTATTTCTAAGTTCTTTTATCTCCTTTTCTGAACTAATTAAATCTAAACATAAAGATTTAAATTCTAACTTAAATTCTTCAGAAGTAAAATCATAAGATGAAAGTACCTCATCTTCAGTAGGCATTTCTTCATCTGAGTCAGAACTCTCTGCAGCAGAGTGGTTGCTGCAGGCATCTATTGCCATGAGGCAAACTTCTTTTGCCTTCTTTTCTTCTTCATCCTCACTAGAGCTTGAGGATGAGGATTCTTCATCAGAATCACTCCAGGTTTCAGCAATGAAACCTCTCTCCTTTTTCTTGTTCTTGTAGGAGGATGGTTTGGAGTGCTTCCTGTGCTGCTCCTTTTCTTTTCTCTTTTCTTTGTTTTTCTCCTCTGGACACTCTGGCAAGATGTGTCCAGGCTTCCTGCACCCATAACAAATAATTTCTTTAGTTGGAGTACGATCATACCTTGGCTTTTCTTCATACTTTGAAGATTTTCTTCTGAATTCTTTTCTCCCCATTTTGAGAAATCTCTTGGCAAACAATGCCATGAGCTCCTCATTTGATTGGCTGCCTTCTGAGGCTTCAGCAGCTTTAAGAGCTAGAGATTGCTCTTTTCTTGTTGGAGTGGGGGTCTTGGCTTCTGCTTCAGCTTCTCTTGTCTTCAGCACTTGCTCAAAAGATTTGAGCTTGCCGAGAAGGGCTTCAGTTGATATCTCATTGGTGCTTCTGGCTTCCTTGATTGGCCAGATCCTCAAATCCCATGTGCTGGGGAAGCACATAAGGATCTTGTCATTGACCTCTGTCAATGAGATATCCTTGTCAAGGGTCCTCAGCTCATTGATGATTGAGCTGAGCCTGGTGTACATCGCTTCAACTGATTCAGCATCAGTCTTTTTGAAGTTCTCATACTGTGAGATAAGGTTGGACCTCCTGTCCTTCCTTTCATCAGCTGAACCAGCTACAATCTGGTTCAGTGTGTCCCACATGGCTTTAGCTGAAGAGCAATCAGCAACCTTCTGGAACACTTCATCAGACATAGTCTGAGCTAGTATGTTCATTGCTTTGGCATCAGCAATTTTTGCCTTCTTGTACTCATCATTATAGTCTGGAGGAGGCACTGCACTCATATCAGATGATGAGGCAGTGGCAGCAGCAGGTGCTCTTGGGGGACTTGACAAAATAGAAGCAAAAATACTCTCATCAATAGAGTTCATATATAATTTAATCCTTGCCTTCCAGATGCCAAACTTTGCTAAGTTGCATGCTGGAGGTCTGGTGCTTGAATAATCCTTAGACTGGGCCATGATAGTGAATATCTATAAACTCTTGGTATCTATCAGGATCTTGTGACTTAGGTGTTAGCCTATACAGTCAGTCAACCTCCCTCTGATACCAATTGAAAGTGAAGGGATAGATACTACTCTAGAGGGGGGGTGAATAGAGTAATCAAATTTTGCACAATACAAAACTTAACTGTCTACCCAACTCCCTTGGAGTGAAGTGCGGAATGAAGAGATTATAGATTTGATTTAACCTTAAAGCCTAATACAAGTGTTGTGTGCAAACACAAGCTAACTGTAATTACAGTTAAGCTTGGAAAAACCTAAACAGCAACTAGCAGCCTAGTTATATCTATTCACAGCCACAGTACATGAATTAAACAGTTGAATCCAGACGACACAAGGAGATTTATAGTGGTTCCCCAAACAACTTGGGTACGTCCACTCTTCTACCCACACGGTAGGAATCCACTCAGGTTTTTGATCAGGTGCCCTGCCACCAACAGAATCTGATTCAGGTAGATTCAGAAACCCTTTAGACTTTTGATCAGGTGTCTAAAAACCAAGCACAGGTTTTTGATCAGGTGCCCTGCCACCAAGGGATACTTTTGAAGGGAGTAATAACCCTGTACAGGAGGGGGAAGAAGGTTAAGATGTCTTCTCTATTTTTCAATAGATTAGAGAAGCACAAAAAGCTTGCACTGAGCTAGAATGCTCTAAAGAATCAAGGCTCCCCCTGGCTCAAAGATGTCCAGGTGAAGTCTTGCTTCAGTGCAGAAACTCTTCAGAAAATACTGAAGGAAAGAGCTACAAGAAGAAAATAAACAATAAAAAGAAACAGTCTTCAAGCAGCAATCTTCTTCTTCTTCTTCTTCAAAGAAACTCTGAGTTGGACTTCCTGAAAGCAGGAGAACTCAGGTGAAGAAGAGATGAAGATCTTAACACTTCTCAGTTAGATGGATTTTTGCTGAGAGCAGGAAGCTTGAGCTTGATGAAGGCTTGAGTGCTTTTGAATATGTGTGTAGCACTTTTGTTCACTAAAAAACTAGCTTGAATCCTTCTGCAAAGGGTTCTTTAAATATTAGCAGCAAGCAACGGCTCTCTTCCATTTGAATTCTTTGTCTTCTTGTGAGCCTTGAGACCTGGGCTGTAAATATCAAGAAGACAGAAATATCTCTGCAGCAATACATTCCATAAAAAGGAATAAATCTCTTTCTAAGAAGCTGCAGGTTTAAATCAAATAAACAGAGGACTAAATAAAGTCACATCAGAAATAAACTCTTTATAGCAAAGAAGAAGACTTTTCAGTCCAACGGCTATAAAGGGGTTGACAGCAGATAAAGTAATTTAAATGACAGCTAATAAGACAAACAACTTTATCTTAAAAAGTTTTGAACTCAGGCAAATAGAATGAAGTAAATAATGCCTGGAAACTTTATCATACAGCTTGAAATAAAGTGCCAGAAAATGTATTAAATAATTAAATATAATAAATAAATACAAAATACACAAGCAGGCAGAAAGCGTCGAACGACCTTCGGAGATCGTCGACCGACGCTCGGAGATCGTCGATCTATCGAGCAGATAGTCGAACGATCCAGATAGTCGACCTATCAAAGAAGATAGTCGAACTACCCCGGGAGATAGTCGATCTATCTGAGCAGATAGTCGAACTACCAGATAGTCGATCTATCAGGACAGATAGTCGAACTATCAAGCGCACAGAGATAGTCGACCTATCAAGCAGATAGTCGACCTACCTCAGAAAACAGATAGTCGACCTATCAACAGATAGTCGACCTATCAGCGCAGAACAGATAGTCGATCTATCAACAGATAGTCGAACTGTCAGCGCAGACCAAAGCGTCGACCAACTGATAGACGATCGTCGATCAGTCGATAGACGATAGTCGAACGGCGTTCGACTATGGTCGAACGAAAAACCTACTTAACCAAATTCTCAATTTGGAAAAGCGAGGACTCTACAGCTAGACTCCTAACCATTGACCATAGATAATTCTTGGGTCAAGGAGCACAAAGGAGAGGACTGAACTCAAATCAAACTAGGGTACCAACACAAACAAAGGGCAATGACAAGGAAGAGAAGGAAACCGCACAGATAGGGTACAAGAAGGAGGGGACAAACCATGCAGACAAAAGTGCTCATAGAATCAAGCGAAAAAGATCGAATCCTCTGATGCCATGTGCGAACAGAAAAAGAGAAACCGAAATTTGGACAATAACATAGTTTTTATTTCCAAAAATTGTATCTATTACAAAGGTATGGCCTTTCTTTTATAGAATGGAGGAGAAGAGAGAGATTACAAATAAGTAATGCGGGACAAAATACATTTACGGTGACAAGCAGCTAAACAAAACCAGACCGCACAGGTCACGCGGTTAGACGAGAAGGCTAACCGCCCGACCATAACGATAAGCCGCCAGAGGAGAATGCTAGACTGCCCAGCTACCAAGCTGCTGGAGAGAAGCCGCCAGAACGCCCGACTATCAAGCTATCAGAGTGAAGTTTCCAGACCACCCAGTCTACATACTGCAACACTTCCGCTAGAATACACTCTAAGTTAGGATGCATTTATGGTTTATGGTTTCAATAAGTAACTCCATTAACTTTCCATACTATATGGTTTCGGTCCCCGACCAAACTTTCTGTTATATGTTATGTGACGGATTGGTGTATTACAATTTATTATTGGACTCTGGTGTTGGTATTATCTGAATTCGAAGACTAATTCTTTAAAGGGGTGGTGAGCACATATGTGTGTGTTACCATTATAACATAAAATAACTCACGAATGCCCACTTAGGTATGAAAATACACATGTTTGAGGAACCTGATTGTTCCTATGATTGCTTTTTGGCAATCGTTTTTCACCTAATTGAGTGTTTTATAATTATAGGTGACTAGGAGTGGTTCAGAGCAGTCCCAACATCAGCACTATGCGAGGAGTAGTGCACCCAATGAAAGGCCTGAGACCCCTCCTTCTGCTGTTACCATACAGATGGTAGCTAAAGCGATGTTCTCTATGATCAATGCCCAACCAAGGAGGCATGTTTAGCCTCCTACTCCTTGATTAGGTCGCGTACCGCTTGGCGCGGCGGAACTTGTAGTGGTGGATTAAGTAGCGGCAGAGCCCGTTGTGCAGAGGAGAGCGACTGAAAAATAGCTAATACACGTGATGAGCTTTAATCCACTAGTGTTTGTGGGGACTAGAACCCCAACGCAAGCTGAGTACTAGCTTTCTAGGGTTAAGAGAGTCATGTCAGCAATAGATATTAAGTGGCAGAAGGTTACGATAGCTACATTCCTTCTGGATGATGAAGCAAGTTTATGGTGGGATGAGTTAGAGATGCATCGCATCACTGGGAGACAACTCATCGATATTTCGTTGGAGGAGTTCTCGAGACTATTTTTTGCTCAGTTCATCCCAACAATGCAAAAAATATCTTTGGAAAATCAGTTTCAGAGACTGACGCATGGTGAGAGTAGCGTGGACGACTACCTACACGAGTTCACAAGATTGGGGCGATATGCTGGCTCTACTTTTATGGATGAGGAGTACAATACCAACCTGTTCTATGAAGGACTGCGTTGAATGATCAAGCGCATACCCAACTGCACCAAAAGCCCGGACTGTTGGAGAGGGTGCTACTTAATTTTTTATATAAGTAGCAGAGCGCCACGGGTCAAGTGAAGGAACGCCGGACCCAACAATCCCCCCCCGGCATCCAGCACAACCCGTCGGCTCAGAGGTGGGGTTACCACATGGCCCACACGGCTCAGAGGTGGGGTTACCACATGTCCACGGTTGCCTGACCCACCAGACCCACACAGGTAGAAGGAAAAATCAGGATTTAATAGCGCTCCCCCGGTCTTGAACCTGTGACCTCCCTCTGATACCAATTGAAGGATCAAGCGCATACCCAACTGCACCAAAAGCCCGGACTGTTGGAGAGGGTGCTACTTAATTTTTTATATAAGTAGCAGAGCGCCACGGGTCAAGTGAAGGAACGCCGGACCCAACATGCGTGATGATCCGAGGTTGCTGCTCTCGGGTCCTATGACGTAGGTCTTTATGACCCTTGTCAATACAACCCGATCTCTAGAGCAGGATCTAAAGAGGGTCCAAAGTAAGATGGAATTATCATTAAAGAGCCCGGTGTTCAAAGTACCAAAACCACCAAAGTCTGGGTAACGAAGGTGGAACAAGAAGGCCAAATTTTTCGGACCGATTTCTTCGTTGGTTACTTCTGGGGTATCGTCTGGGTGGGGAGGCCCAATCCACTATTATAATTGTGGCAAGAAGGGACACATGGACCGCGACTGTTTGAGTGGAAAATCTTAGAAGAAGGCATGAGCATCCTATGCTGAAAAAGGGAAGACGGTGGAGTCAACCGCATCCCATCAGGCTCCAACCCCACAAATAGTCTACAACCTTGGCCAACATGAGGCCATCAAGCAAGTCAATATGGTGACAGGTATGTGTTAGATTTTAGCCGTAATGCATTGTATATCTTGCGCCTTATGATTTGGCCGTATGAATGTCGTGTTTTAGGATTTGTCATAATCATGGACTGTCCGGCTAGAGCACTATTTGATACATGAGCTTCACGCTCATTCTTATCTGAGAACTTCGTATCACGTATCAGAGTGTCTTCATTAGTAGCTAAGGATAGATTGGATGTACTGTTTCCTAATGGGTGTTCAATGCACGCGGATAGAGTCTGTTGCGTTAAATTGTTGTTAGGAAGTCAAGTTTTCGGCTTGAAAGCATCACTATTGTCGATAGTAAAGTTTGACGTGATTTTTGCCATAGATTGGCTCTCGGAGCACCATGCATTCATTGATTATAGTTTGAAGACTGTCAAACTTTGGCTGAATACAAGTCATGAAACTACCTTCTCAGCTATGATGGGACCGAGCAAGACACTAATGTCTTCTCTTTAAGTATTCAAATCAGTTCATGAGGGGGCAGATTTGTTCTTCACCCTACTGGAGGCTAAGAAGCCCAAACCTGGTTTGGTTAGTATTCCAGTGGTGTCGAAGTTTACCGACGTTTTCCCCGAAGATCTCCCTGCAACCCCACCTTAGAGAGAGATCGAGTTCACCATCGAGTTGTTGCCAGGTGCCAAACCTATGTTGCGGTCCCCTTACCGCTTATCATCGATGGAGATGGCAGAATTGAAGGCGCAGCTTCAAGAATTGATAGAGCAGGGGTTTGTTCGTCAAAGTTTGTCACCTTGGAGTGACCCAGTCCTTTTTGTGAAGAAGATGGACAGAAGTCTGCTGCTATGTATTGATTATCAGGAGTTGAATAAGCTTAAAAAAGAACAAGTACCCGATTTTGAGGATCGATGATCTATTCGACCAGCTAGTTGGCTTGACGGTATATTCAAAGCTAGAATTGAATTCTGGATATTATCAGCGGAAAATCAGGGAAAGTGATATTCCTAAGACGACGTTTAGTACATGTTATGGGCATTATGAATTCACTATCATGCCTTACGGGTTGGCGAATGTGTTATCTATGTTTATGGACTAAATGAACCAAATGTTCAAAGAGTATTTGGATCGATTTGTGATAGTCTTTATTGACGATATCATGGTGAACTCCCAGTTTAAGGATGATCATGTTGAGCACTTACATATTGTTCTGGAGACCCTAAGGAGTAGTCAGTTGTACGCTAAGTTCTCTAAATGTGATTTTTGGATATCTTTGGTTGCATTCCTTGGTCATATTGTCAGTGGTGAGGGAATCACGGTAGATCCGACAAAGGTTGCTATGATACGGGAGTGGCCTGCGATATCTTCTATAGCAGAAGTCCGGAGTTTTCTGGGGCTTGCCGACTACTTTAGGCGCTTCGTGGAGAACTTCTCGTGGATAGTATTACCCCTCATGACCCTGAAAAGGAAGCATCAAAAGTTTGTTTGGTCACCAGCATGTGTGTAAGCATTCGAAGAATTGAGGAGTCGTCTGAACACAACGCCTATTTTGTGCTCGTAATGCGGAACAGTGGGCTTTGAGATCTACAATGATGTGTCAGGGTGCGGCTTAGGTTGTGTTCTGCTACAACATGGGAATGTAATAGCGTATGGCTCATTCAAATTGAAGGTAAACGAGAGGAATTATTCGGTCCATGACTTGGAGTTGATGGACGTGATATTCGCTTTGAATCTCTCGAGGCATTATATGTATGGCGTGGAGGTCGATATTTACACAGACCATAAGAGCCTAATGTATCTGTTGGATCAGAAGGACTGAAATATGCTCCAGTTGAGGTGTATGGACTTCCTTGGGGACTACACCTTCAAAATACATTATGTCCCAAGGTGGAGGATGTTTTAAGTCACAAGGTTCTCGCTCAGGACAATTGGATACTGATGCATAAGGATCATCTTATTCGAGATTTGGAGGCTTTTGAGATCTCTTGTGTTGATAGGAGGTCTAGTGTTGAAGCACGTTTGAACTGGACAGAGGTACAGTATGACCTCGCCGACCAAATTTGGCAGGATTTGGAGTTGGACGACAGCATGAAACGCTACATGGCTAATTCTTTGGATGGGTCAAATTTCAGGTTTACCTTTAATGATGGGCTATCATGGAAGAACAATCGGTTGTGCATCCCAAATGTGGGAAATCTATGGGAAGAATTAATGTACGAGGCTCATTATACCAAGTACTTTATTTACCTGGGGAGTACAAAAATGTATACAGATATGAAAAAGCTGCTCTTGCGGCAAGGATTGTAAAAGGCCATAGCGCTATATGTAGCAAAGTGCCAGACTTGTGCCTTGGTGAAGACCAAAAGCCAGAAGCCCAGTGGGTTTTTGAAATCATTCCCTGTACCGAAATGGAAGTTAGACAATATTTCCATGGATTTCGTGCATGGTTTGCCGAAATCGCAGAAGGGAAACGATGCCATCTGGGTGATCGTTTATGGTTTAACAAAAGTGTTACACTTCATCCCGAACAGGAAGGACGATTCAGTATAGTGGCTGACAAAGCTTTATGTTGTCAATATTATATGACAGCATAGTATTCCTCGTAGCTTCGTGAGTGACTGAGATGGGCGCTTCACATCTAACGATCGGAGTATAGTACATCAACTGTTGGGCACCAAGCTAAAGTTCAGTATGACATTTCATCCGCGGATGGATGGTCAGACCGAGAGGGTAAATAGGACGATGGAGGACATGCTTTGCATGTGCGCCCTAGATTTTGGGAAAAGGTGAGAGGATCACTTGTATATGATCGAGTTCGCTTACAATATTAGCTACCAAGCAAGCATTGAATGATGCCCTTTGAGGCCCTATATGGTAGAAAGTGTCACACTCCATTGCCATGGTTGGATACAGGCAAGTCAAAGTTGTCTAAGTGGAAGTAAGTCGAGGATTCGACTTCGATTGTTCGAACAATCAAGGAGCGATTGTTTATCCCTCAAGATAGGCATGCTAAATACTACAACGCCAAGCACGGGCATGTCAAATTTGTCGTGGGCGATTGGGTGTATTTGAAGATCAAACCATTCAACTACGTATCAAGGATTCGACACTTGAAGAAAGCTCAGTTTGAGATACCTTGGGCCGTTTGAGATACTGAAGCGTGCTGGGGAGGCTACCTATCAATTGAAGGTTTTGATAGAACTAAGTTGTCTGCCCGAAATATTCCACATATCGGTGTTGCGGAAGGCAGTGCAAGAGCCTACGCAAGTGGTGGATGCTGATCAGGTACAGATTGAGGTATGGTTGACAATGAGGTTCAATCCCATTCGCATTGAGGATGTGGAAGTCAAGCAACTTTGCAATAAATCTATCAGGATGGTAGAAGTACATTGGGACAACTCTGGCCGAAAGTAACTATCATGGGAGTGGGAACAAATGATGAAGACATAGTTCCCTGAGTTGTTTAATTTAGTTACACACTTTGATGTTCTTTACTTTTATAGTTATTTCTACACGGCTTAATTTCAGGATGTAATTCTTTAAGTTGGGTAGATTTGTAACGCCCTAACTTTCCCAAAGCAGGAAAATGTTTTCTGGGAGATACCGCCCAACTGTTGGGCTACCGCGCGGAGGTAGCACCGTGTATTTAGTGGCAGGACTTTCAAGAAGATATCGCCCATCAGTAGAGATACAGTTGGCGATAACTTGGTCAATTTATTGGCAAAACTCTAGGGTTGCTATCGCGTGGAGGTAGAAGCTATCACACGGCGTTAGCGGTAGTGGTCGTGTCATAACCGACGCTAGTTACCGTGTGGCGGTATTATCCTATCGCGCGTTGATAGCAACACTATAACAGCGTGGCCACGTATCGACCTGTGGTTGAAGGGCCTGGGCAGTGGTACATGAACCGAGGCGTTGATTAACAGTACCACGCGATGATTGTTAGTTACCTCGCGGCGGTAGGTTGATTTATAGTGTTGGAAGGGCTGTTTTCTCTTCATTTCTTCTGAAAGCTTTGGAGGGACGTTTGGAGGAGCAGCATCGACAGATAGAGGATATTCTGCCACCTTTGGAGTTTCAGAGCATAAATTCGCGAGATGAGTTTGGATCTATGGAGGCAAAGCCGAAGCGTTTGTTTCCATCCGACTAAAATCTCTCCTATGGTGCCAAAACGGATTTCTAAGGTAATGGTCGTCTTTCTTGGACATATGAAGTCCTTCGTTTTGGCATTTAAGGGTAGACTCTCCACAAATACGTGGAAGTGGATCTCCCGATGTGTAGATTTGTTTATTTCCGTTAGTATTACATTTAAATCCAGAATCGATGTACGAAATAGGCATGTCGTGTGAAGCCCATCCGGACAGGTTGGTATGGATTGGTGATGTTTGTATGGTTTATATGCCGGAGAAGACTTAGTGGTAATCGCGTAGATTTCGGAGTCACTGGGTGTACAGATGACTGCAGTGAGAGTATTGGAGGTGGTCTTCGGGAAAACACCTAAAAGGGAGGAGGAACCGATAGACTGTCCCCTACCGTGCGATGGTAGCGCTATCGCCGACAATAGCTCCCAAAGATCTATATTTGTTTGTAAAGCCTATATCTAGGAGACCCGAGGAATATTCATTGTTGAGGCCTGTCTCTTGAAGACTTGGGTGCAGATTTTTTGGTGCTGAGAGCCTTTGTGGCCAAACTTAGGCGGTCGTGAGTCCTTGCCTAAGATCATAACCGGGTTATAGATCTTACGGAAAGGGAAAGGGGATGCTGACCTGCATCATGGCTAATGCGTATGATAATTTGAGCATGGGAAATAACTGAAATGTACCCAACCTTAGTCATTCGACTAGGAGTGAGTCAAAGTGTGTATCATGAGATCATCATGACTTTGTCGAAGATTACGGCATTATCTTCGCCTTTAGTTTGAAAATATTAGAAGCTCAAATGATGTTGGCCATCGCAAAGAATGGAGGTGTGACCCATGAGGTCCTATGCACCAAGAATGTGCCCTGAGAGCACGGGGTATTGGGCATTGTGCCAACATCTGTGGAGAATGGTGCTTAATTTGTACGTTCTGATTGCCAAGATTTTTATATGCTAATGCCTGTAGGGAAGGTACACCCCCACCCCAAGTGAGAGGTGGGGTCGTTATAATTTGGTCAGATAATGCTTAACGTTGCTATAGTTTTCCATTATTACGGTGGAATGTTTCATGCAGGTGCAATCTAGCCAAGCGGGAAATAGCAGGATGGAGCCCAGGATTGCTAAAATGGACCTTGAAGGCCAAAACAAATTACCCGTTTACTTTATCGTTCATGTGTGGCTGGCCTACGTGCCGATGTATGCAAGACAATTTATTCTAAGTTGAACATTATATGGCCTTAAGGACAATGCTATTTGTGTATTTGGTTTATCATTCCTATTTTTGTGTTAGTGGACATTCTGTTGATTTAGTTCTAACTATGTTCTTAAATTACTTTCGCTAGAATGCACTCTGAGTTAGGATGTGTTTATGGTTTCAATAAGTAACTCCACAAACTGTCCGTCGTATATGGCATTGGGCCTCGACCAGACCTTCTATTATATGATATGTGACAGATGGGGGTGTTACAAGTATCCTGCCAGCCTCTATGAGACTCCTATTTTTCCTCTCAGCTATCCCATTTTGCTAGGGTATTCTAGGGGAAGAAAATTCTTGGTGAATCCCTTGCTCTTTAAAGAACTTAGTCATGCCTTCAGACTAAAATTCAGTACTATAGTCACTCCTGATTTTGACAAGAGAGCTATCCTTTTCAATCTGAACTTGCCTAACAAAAGTCACAAAAGTGCCAAGGGTTTCAGACTTTTTCTTTAGGAAGAACACCCAAGCAAACCTGGAGAAGTCATCAACTATTACAAGTGTGTAGACTTTCCTACCTAGACTATGAACTAGCATAGGAACAAATAAGTCCATATGTAGGAGGAACAAATACCTCACAGAATCCTTTGCCCTAATGCTCTTAAAGGATTCTTTGGTTTGCTTGACCTTTTGAAATGCAGAGAAAATGCCCTCCTTGATGCATCTTATATTGGGTTCATTTATGACTTGCTCTTCACTAAATAGCTTACTAATGGTCTTGTAGTTCAAGTGGGCAAGCCTCTTGTGCCATTGAGCATAGTAAAAGACTCTCTCACTATCTACTAGTCACAATGGTGAATCTACACTTAAACATAAGAAGTTTAAATAGTAAATATTCCCACTCCTAGTGTTTGTCAAAATGACCTCTTGGTCACTTGACCTTTTGATTTGACACTCATCCTTGTGGAAGACAATGACATAGCCAATATCATATAGTTGGCTTATGCTTATCAGGTTGTGTTGCAACCCTTTCATACAAGCCACTTTTGTGATTGAGACTATGCCATTGATGATCATACCATAACCCTTGGTGACTCCTCTGTCTTAACCTCCAAAGATCATCTTTGGTCCATTCTTCACAAGAGTGTATTCCTTCAGGTGGAACCTTTTTCCAGTCATGTGTCTGGAAAAACCACTGTCCAAGTACCATATTGGTGCATAGGTGCTTGGAATATCCTGCAAACACAATTTAGTTTACCTTAGGACCACAAAAGGGATTAGGTCCTTGGTTCTTGTTAGTCTGAAAATGAACATGTCTACCTACAACACTTCTGATAGGAAGACTTACCCTTGCCCTAAGCATAGTAGGGTTATGCCAACAATCTATGGCAAAGTGTACCACCTTGCCACATCACCAACATTCATGAATATTGTATCTCCTCTTTTGAACATCGCTAGTAGATTTCATGCTGTCAACAGCTGATTGTTCAGAAGGGAGAGCAACAACCTTTTTCTTATTTCTTTCAGTAGCAATCTGGCTGAAGGTGAGTCTTCTAGAAGAAGTACTTGGCTTACTCTGAGTTCCACCAACAATGGTCTTCTTTGTAATATACATGCTGTTAATGGCCTCAGAGATAACCAAGAAAGGCTTTCTGACTGACTTACCCTTGGTCTGAGTTTTTGCTGGAATAATCTGAGAATAGGCTACTGCCTTATCCTTGAGTGTGGGAGCTGAAGCACCAAACACAAATGATCCATAATGTACCATCTGAATTTACTCATGTCGGGCCTTAAAAGAACTCAAGCTCATGCCCTTCCTTCTACTATAGATGTGAAAATTTTTGTTCACACTATTGGATCTTCCACTCAACCAATGATCATATATGCTCTCTTGGTCATACTTGTTGGATGTAAACAGAACTTTCTCAAAAGTGATGGCAGGCTAAATTGGTGCCTTCCCCTTACTCTTGTTCCTTCTTCCAGTATTCCTTGCAATATACCCCAACCCCTTCTTATCAGTTAGGGAGATGAAGGTGTTAATGAATGGCAATACTGTTTTGAGTTTGGAGTATTGAGCCACTAGCATCCTCTATTTGAGGAGCTTATCTTCCATCCCTTTAATTCAAGAGTTCTTACTGTTTATGGTTGAAACTTTCATAATGGTGATTATTTTAAGTTGGGATATCTCTATGCTCTTCTGGCTCTACAGTGAAGGCTGACTCAGTGTGCAAAGAGAGATCTTTCCTTAAAGAGACTATTTCCTTGGCTTGTCTTTTGACAATTACTTTGCTCTTTTTCAAAGTTTCCAAGATTAACCCATAATTGTTAATCAATTGATTGACATCTTCCTCAAATTATGAACCATCTTTATCATAGGATTAAGATGCATTAGAATTAGGACTTGTTTCATAATCAGGTTCAGTGGTTGAGATAAAATGAATTAGTACTTCATCTGGACCCGACTAGACCTTGCTAGATTCTCCAACTATCATGTCCATGAGCCCATAATCACCAATAACATCTTCATCTACCTTAGTGTCACTATTTGAGTGTGATAGAGGGGCCCTGATTCCTATCCTTACAACTGGATAGTCCTTATCCTCTTTAGCAGCAACAACAAATAACCCTACATCGGCCTCATCTTCTTCTTCAGAGTTTGAAGATGCTGAGTCAGTTTTACTCCAAATCTTCTCATTCTTGGCAATTAAGGTCATTTTCTTCTTACCCTTGTGGTAGTGGCGCTTCTTCTTACTTGTCTCTTTTCTCTTGACCGGATAGTCAGCAATGACATACCCAGGCTTACTATAATAATAGCATATTATTTTAGATGAAATATGTTTGTTGGGTTTGGAATCATACCTGTCTCCTTTGGAGAACTTCTTATCAGATTTTTTGTGATCCCTCTATTAATGTGAAGAGGGTGAAGGTTTGTTCTCCACTGCTTCTTCTTCATCATCTTTTGGATTTGCCTAGAGAAAGCGACAAACTCCCCATCTGACATATTGTTATTAGATGAGCTGGACTGAGAGCTTTCTAAATCAATTGGCCTACTTGTGGGAGAGGAAATCCTCTCCTTGCTCTTCTTAGATCTCTCAGCCTTAAGGGCCTCTATCTTCTCCTGGGCATGGGACCTAAAGGTGGTCCCCTCCTCCTTCCTATCAGATATCTGCATCTCATAAAAGAGCATCTTTCCAAACAAAGTGTGAGTAGGAGTCTCAGCAAGCTTGTAAAGTTCTTTGATAGCACAAATCTTTGTGTCCCAGTCTCTAGTTAGAGATCTTAGGAACCAGACTGAGACCTTCAGGGGCATGAAGGGTCCTTATTGGACTGTAATGAACATTCTCGGGTTAGATGCTTCCATGAATAGCCTAACTAATTCTTTCTAAATCCCAAAATTATCTTTCATGTATATTAGAAGATTCATTGAGTCTAACTCTTTATGGTTCTCTCCTAAACCCATAAAGATTATCTGTAGCTACCCTTGGAGATCTGTTCAAACTGTTAAGTCCTTTTTGAAAAACCACCTCTAATACCACTTGAAAGTCTTTGTTTCAAGAGTAGCTAAACACCTAGAGGGGTGGGGTGTGGGGCGGGGGTGAATAGGTTACTTAGCCTTGTAGACTACTTTCTTATTTTAGTGTGTTGAGTGTTAAGTTAATTAGCTTGCTTTCCAAACACAACCACACACATGTATTAATAGTGGTTCCCCAAGGTATGGGTACATCCAATGTCCCTCATACCTTTCTAACAGTGTATTATACAAAGCCAACTTCTCCAATCTTAGCACAAAGAGCTTACAACATAGATCCCTCAAGATCTCTCAGACTCCTCCAAGTCCTACCTCAGGCCCAAGGCCCTACACTCAGAGATAAAATCTCATACAGCTTAGTGATCCTTCTGATCACCTACCTCAGACTTTATCCAAAGTCCTACACTCAGGATAGGAGGATAGCGCTACACTCAATGCAAATATTACTCTTATCTTAGGCACACATGACCTACCTCAGATTCACAGAAGGATCCAACAACTAAGCCTTAATAGTTTAGGCTTACTACTCCGATCAATTAAGTTCCTACATATAAAGTGTTTGTTTTTGAAGATGATTGACTCTAGAGAAGTGATCTCTGAGTCTGCCTCTTCCTGAACTGAGAAGACTCAGTCCTATCTTCTTCACAACACCAAGAATAAATCTTCAAGGTTGTTCTGCTTGTGCTGTGAAATAACCTGCAGAGCAATATTTCTTCAAGCCTTTTGAGTGCAGGAGTTGAATGACGTGGCTATGAAGATGAACAATAGCTTAGGCTTTCTCTGCTCCTTTTTCTAACTCAAAGAGAGAACTTTCTAAACTTGTTGTTGAAGATATGACTGTCAACAGCTAACTGTCTGAACTTCTCAGACCAACATTGAGAGCAAGTTCTTTAAGCTCTGCAACTTAGTCGAGAGGAAGAAGATATCAAAAGCTCTTATTTACAAAAGTTGATTTCTTCTTCCTCGGAACTCTACTTTTGTATCCCGCCGTCCAATGGCTCTCAGTGCAGTATGCACCACCGAGGTTGGTAACTGCAACACTTTATTTTTGCATAACATATATACTAAAGGCAAACGGCGCCTTTTGTCTTCTAGCAAGAAAAACCCGTTATATTTGAATTCTTGATGATGTCTGCATCTTCCAGCCCCTGTGGACTTGTCAATTTTCAAATCATCTATATAGGCATTGAGTGAAGCCTTGTCACTCAACGCAAAAAGACTTAGCAGAATTCTGCGACTTAAGGCGTCGAGTGTATCTTCAACACTCAACACTTTCTATTTTTTTCAGTCTCTAATAAGTCATTGAGTGAGCCTTCATCTCTCAATGCTTTTAGACTTAGTTGCAATTTCTCTGAATGGAGGCATTGAGTAAGTTGTCCACACTCAACACTTCTTGACTTTGCCTGACTTCTTGACGAGGCAGTGAGAGGTACTTCTTCACTCAATGCTTCTACCCTTAGACATATTTTCTATTGAGTAGGATTTGAGTAAACTGGCTTCACTCAACGCTTCTGTCCTTAGACAAATATCTTGACAACAACACTGTGGCTTTGACTGTCTGTAGTTCTGTCGACGCTTCAAGACTATAGGCGTTGAGTGAACTGCCTTCACTAACCGCTTCTGTACTTAACTAGATTTTTGCATTGGCAATACTGAGACTTTGACTGCCTGATGTTCTCTTGACGCTTTTGGCCTCTTGGAGTTTAGTGAAATGCCTCTACTCAACTCTTCTGGACTTAGTGGAATTTCTGCCTCTCTAATACCATCTCTAGAGTCCAGCTGTCATTGTGAATCTGACTACCTGTCAAATTAGTGTTATAGAAAACAACATGCATACATATAACTTAGAGAATGCATCAGATATAATTATGCGTATACCATTTACTAGTGGGCCCTCTTCAAATCCATGATATTGTGAACAATGGACCTAACAAATGGATCTTAAAGCAGCGTGCATGCATTAATTACAACTCGAAGGAAGTCATACTGGGTCAAAACACCAAACGCGAGACTAAATTCCTTAGTATGCGATGATCGAGCCTGATACTGATGTCTCCTCTCAAGGTATTCAAAGCGGTTCAGAAGGGAGCAGATTTATTCTTCATGCTATTAGAGGTTGTAGAGTCGTAGTCAAGTCTGAGTTACATTCCTATTGTATTGGAGTTTGCAGATGTGTTCCCTACAGATCTCCCTGGGATTCCACCCCAGCGAGAGATCGAATTTTTTGTTGAGTTAGTGCTATGTGTGAAACCTGTGTCATGCTCACCATACTATGTAGCGCCAAAGGAGATGGCGGAGCTGAATGTTCAATTATAGGAATTTCTAGATCAAGACTATATACATTCAAGTATTTCACCTTGGAGTGCACCGGTCCTCTTCATGAAGAAGAAGGACCGAAGCTTGCGTGTATGCATTGGATACCGTGAATTGAACAAGTTGATAGAGAAGAATACATGTTTGATTCTGAGAATCGATGACTTGTTTGATCAGTGGGTGGGATCAATTATCTATTCGAGCTGGATTTGAAGTCCAACTATTATCAGTTGAGGATTCGGGAAAGTGATATTCCCAAGAAAGCATTTGGTACATGCTATGGGCACTATGAGTTCACCGTGTTCCATTTGGGCTAACCAATGCACCATTGGTATTCATGGATTTGATGCACATGACCTTTCAGGAATATTTGGTCCATTTTGTGATCCTCTTTATACATGACATTTGGGTATACTCTTAGTTAGAAGAGGATCATGCAATTCAATTGTGATTTGTTTTGTATTCCCTGAGGAGGAATTGGCTCTACATCAAGTTCTATAAGTGTGTGTTTTTTATAGACTCAGTGGAATTCCTTAGTCATGTGGTCAGTGGGGAAGGTATTACAGTAGATCTGGCAAAGATAGTTGCGATACAAGAGTGACCTTTTCTTCCTTTAGTGGCAGAAGTTAGCAGCTTTCTTTGACTTGCCAGCTGCTACAGGAGCTTCGTTGAGAACTTCTCGTGGATAGATTTATATTTAACGATGTGGACAAGAAAGGATCAAAAGTTTTTTTGTACGTCAGAGTGCGCACGATATTTTGAGGAGCTAACGAGTCGTTTGACTACGACGCCTATTTTGAGTTTTCCATATGGTGCAAAAGTCTATGAAATTTAAAGTGATGCCTCAGGGAGCGACTTAGGGTATGTTCTTTTGTAGTTTGGAAAGGTTATATCTTATGGCTCTTGCCAGCTTAAAGTGTATAAAAGGAATTATCCAGTCCATGACTTGGTGTTGGTGGCTGTGATATTTGCCCTGAAGTTATGGCGACACTACTTGTATGGCTTGAAGGTTGACATCTTTACAGACAATAAGAGCCTAAAAAATTTGCTGAATCAGAAGGATATGAACATGAGACTGCAGTGGTGAATGAAGTTCCTTGGGGAATACACCTTTGAGATTTACTATAATGTCGGTAAGGGAAATGTCGTCGCAGACGCATTGAGTCGCAGGGCTCCAGCAAAAGCATATTGGTTATAGATGCACGATGAGTGTCTGATTCTTGAGTTAGAGGCCCTGGATATTCTTATGTTGACGAGAGAACGAGCGCAGAGGCATGCTTGAAATGGACGGAGTTGCTATATGACCTCGCAGACAGGATTTAAAAGGCATTGGAGCTTGACTAGAGCATGAAGCGCTATGTGGCAGAGACTTGATGGGTTGAATTCCCATTTTTAATAAACGATGGTCTTTTGTGGAAGAACAGTCGGTTGTGTGTCCCAAATGTTGGCAAATTATGGGAAAAATGGATGTACGCGATACATTTTACAAAGTACTCAATCCACCCGGGGAGCACAAATATGTTCAAGGACATGAAGAAACTATTTTTGTGGCTAGGATTGAAGAAGGACATAGCTCTTTATGTGGAGAAGTTTCATACTTCCGCCATAGTAAAGGTTGAGTGTCAAAAGCCAAATGATTTTCTGATGTCGTTATTGATACAAGAGTTGAAGTTTGACGACAAATCTATGTATTTCGTGCACTGTTTGCCGAGATCACAATATAGAAACATTGTCGTTTAGGTGATCTTAGACCGGCTGTCAAAGGTGTCACACTTTATTCTGAATTGAAGGGATGATTCAGCAGAAAAACTGGCTAAACTTTATGTTGATTAGATAGTACGATTGCATGGTATGCCACATAGCATCATTAGTGACTGAGATGGGCATTTCAGGTCAAATGACTGGAAGTTTATTCATCAACTGTAGGTTACCAGGATGACGTTCAGCATGGCCTTTCATCCTCAAATGGATGGTCAGACCGAGAGAGTAAACATAATGATGGAAGATATGCTTCACATGCGCGCCTTGGATTTCAGGAAGAGATGGGAGGACCTTCTTTATATGATAGAATTCGACTATTACAATAGATACCATGCAAGTATTCAGATAGCGCCCTTTGATTCTTTATACGGTCAAAAGTGTCGTTCTCCATTGGCTTGAGTTGAAATGGGTGAATCAAAATTGTATAATCTTAAAGACATTGAAGATGTAAGACCCCCCCTCCCGGAACACAAAACACGGCACGAGGGGAGTCTTATGCCCAGAACAGCCGCATGCAGTAGAGCTAGCGCTCGGGCTAACCTGTACTACAAGATGCCTATCCTGTCGGCTATAACAAATATCAACCAATGCCAACCCAACTAAGAATAAAAATAGAAGACAATCCACACATAAGTAATAATAATCAAAAAGTACAAAAAATAAAGAAGCTACAATAAGCTGCTAAAATATCAGAGTACGGGTAAAACTTGCCCAAAGGGGCTACACCATGAGTTTATCCAACTCACATCGGTCACTTATGGTAGCGACAGCACCGTCCCTTCAGGCCCTTTCGTCCTGGCGTGGTTGTCCTACTGCATGACCTATTGTTGCTCTGTCTGCGGGTTTTCCTCCTAAAAAGGAAGACGTTGCAACCGTTAGTCATAAAGACTAAGTGGCTTTCACATCCTCTCCCCCGGTTACTCCTCGGCACCGGGCGGAGAAAGGAACAAGGGTATAATATATGTATATAAGCAGTATTACAAATAGGTGGTATAGAGTGAGCAATATCAAGTATATCAGTAGTATAATGAACGAGTAAACATTCTATTCTAGCAGTTCTACCTTCTACAACAGTATATGAAAAATATTAAGCAACGATAGATTGCTTAACTTATATCAATGCCCATACAGACATATAAGTTAAGGATCAGCTCAACTATAAAGTAACTCATCGTATAAGAGTGCCCATACAAATTTATACGATGAGGATCTTGTGTATGCAATATAATGCAATGCCATGAATGCTATGCAATGACTCACCCATGATCACGCGCATGCAATTTCTATGTCAACACAGACTTATAGTTCCCACTTTTCGAGCAGGTAGCTAACCTCTCATGCATCATCCGTCGTGGACAGACGGTGAAAGTAGAGCGGGCTTCTCCACTACTAGGCGGGTATCCACACAACCAAACCTAGGCCTCCGTATTCCTCAACGCAAAGAAAACAACAGCGGAGCTCACATGCGTACTATGGCTGAGTAGGAGTTTCGGGAAGATATGCATCGAGAACTGATGACTAGTTTTAGTCATCCTTTTTTGGGGTAATTTAGTAGCTCATTTCCAAAGTATAATTATAATTTTACGTTTTTTGTATGCTTAAATGTTGTTGTTTTATATTTTTTATAAATCTATAGTCTTATTTTATGTTTGGTTGTTATTTTACTCTATGTTATAAACTTATGTTTTGTTTTATTTTATGTTTATGTTTATGTTATGTTTTATTATTATTATCTTTGTATTAGTTTAGGTTTACTTAACTAATAAGATATAATGATTAATGTTATGCTTAGTTTATTTAATTTTATATCATGAATTAACTAATGTTTTGTTTTATTTCTTTTTGTAGGTGGCCGGCCCCCTCCCTCAAGTGCAGCCCACTTCCATTTGGTGCAGTCAAGCCTCCTACCCGAGCCCTTGTTGCAGCCCAAGCATTGGAGCAGCCGGCCTTCATATTTTGGAGCAGCCCCTAGCCCAACCCGAGCCTATATAAAAGCCCAAAGCAGCCCCATGCAACCCCTCCCTCAAGAGCAGCCCACCTAGCCTCTAACCTGAGCCCCATGGCCTACCCAAGCCACCAAAACAGCCCATTCACGCCCATCTTGTGGCCGGCCAAGCCCCCTATCTATCTCTCATTTATTACTTTTTTTTTCTCTTGCCACCTTTCAATCCATGCATGCATCATCATATTCACTCTCCCTCCTCATTGATTTCTCTATCATTTAATATTGTATTCATGCATTCATCCATCACATGGCCGGCCCCTACATTCACCCCCTTTCTTCATCTCTCTCTTATGCTCATTTAATTCCATGCATTCCCCCTTATTTAGTTTATTTCTTTTTTTTTTATTTCCCATAAATATCATGCATGAATCATCCCTCTCTCTCTCCCCTCATTAAATACATCATGCATGAACATTCTCCCCCCATGGCCGGCCACCCTTGATCTCCCCCTTCTTCTAGATGCTTCCCTCCTCTCCTATAAAAGGGACCCAAGTCTAAAGCTTTTAAAAGGTTGGATTGAGAGTGGGCTTTGGAGATAGCTTTGGAGAGTTTCATTTCAAGAGAGTTTATTGTAATTTTCTAGTTGTTTTATTTCTTGTAATCTTAGTTTTTGTTTAGTAATATAGCTTGCTCTTTTCATTACCGTGTACTCCCTTTCCCTCTTTTTATAAGTAATATGAAGTCTTCTCTTTCCCTTATTGTCGTTTTCTTTTCCGTCATGCATAGCTAATTTTCTCTTAGCATTTGATCATGAGGATCCATGATTTGAAATGAGAATTATTTTTATTCCGTAGTTTTATTTTTGCCAAATTCCACTCGGTCCTTCTTTGAATAATAATTTCGTCGACTCCGTATTTTCGGTATACGGTAGTAGGCTTAAGATCTCATATTCGAGTAGCCGAGAGGCTCGTGAATATGAAAGATCACTCAAAGAAGGAAGGAGTTGAACGCAACCCTAGAGATAGGGCGACGTAAATCTTCCGGATTGGAGTCAAATCCAATAGTGCGGATCACTTCGATAATGCAACTTTAGGCTTCTTTGGTTTGTAAAGAGATTTCGATCAAAGAGTCTATAAGTTAGGAGGCCTAATGCTCTAGCGAGATTTTGTCTCATTTTCGGATCCGTCACGGCCGAGTTGGATTTGCAAATTTAAAACTATGCCCTTTTATTTTCTCGTTTCATTTCATGGTGAATCAATGATCAAGTGCTAGTCTTTTTTATATAAGTTTTCGTCTCGCAATTTATCATTCATTTTACTTAAAAAATTTTAAAAATCCAACTATTTTCCGGTAGGATAATATTTCAAGCGTGAGTAGCAGTAATTGACAACCCCGTGTTTAAATACGGCCTTGGTACTACAATTCGACAAGTACGCTTGCCTGTTCGGGTTTAGCCCACCAAGTTTTTGGCGCCGTTGCCGGGGAGTTTTCTTGTCAATATTTTGAAAACGCTTGCGCTATTACTTCTACAAAAAAATCAAAGAAAAAAAAATTTATTTATATATTTAAATATTTATAATCAACCCACTTCACTTTATTTCTACCCCACATAAATTCTCTCGAAAAGGATAAGGGGATTTAAGCGCCACCATTTTACCTAGTACCGGGCGAACCCTTCACCGGGTAGTCCTCGGGAAGTTCGAGAGTTAAGCCGTAAAAAAATCTATTAAAAAAAAAAAAATCCTTTCTTCTCTTTTTTCTTTCTTTTTCAAGTTTTCTTTTTC
The DNA here is from genome assembly GCA_039513925.1 of Platanthera zijinensis. Lineage (NCBI taxonomy): Eukaryota > Viridiplantae > Streptophyta > Magnoliopsida > Asparagales > Orchidaceae > Platanthera > Platanthera zijinensis. The sequence goes on along the minus strand of CM077081.1, from coordinate 87,929,876 downwards.
ATTCTCCTTCGTCTTCTTTGCTAGTGCATGACCCGAGCGAATCTATCGCTACTTGTTGATTTGGACCCGGAAATCGAACGCTCCTTTCGGAGACAACTACGATTCGGGGCTTCCACTTCTCAAACAGCAGTTGAGGATTCCTACGGGGATTGTAATTTTAATTCTGAGATGGGAGACCCTAACCCAGGAATGGCTCAGCAAAGGACTATGTCCGATTATGCTCGACCCAACTTGGAAGGGACAGAGACAAGTATTGTTCGACCTGCAATTGCGAACAATAACTTCGAGCTTAAGCCTAGCATCATTCAAATTGTGTAGCAATATGTACAGTTCAACGGATTACAAGATGAAGATCCGAACTTACATATTGCTAATTTTCTTGAAATCTGTGACACCTTTAAAATAAATGGTGTTTCAGACGATGCTATAAGGCTAAGACTCTTCCCCTTCTCCTTATGGAGTAAAGCCAAACAGTGGTTGAGTTCTCTTCCAAGAGGATCGATCACTACTTGGAACATTTTAACTAAAAAATTTCTTTCTCGTTATTTCCCTCCCGCCAAAACTGCTAAGCTAAGAAATGATATAACGTCATACTCTCAAATTGATTCTGAGACCCTCTATGACACTTGGGAGAGGTTCAAAGAACTTTTGAGAAGATGCCCACATCATGCCCTGCCTGTATGGTTGCAGGTCCAAACATTTTATAATGGGCTAAATCAAGAAACTAAGCAAATGATAGATGCCGCTTCCGCTGGTTCTTTAGACCGCAAAACTCCGGAAGCCGCTCTTGAGCTTATCGATGACATGGCGATGAACACTTATCAGTGGAATTCGTCTAGGTCTCGCCCATCTAAACCTGCAGGTATCTATGAAGTGGATTCAGTGATGCAACTGGCAATGCAAGTGGAAATGCTAAACAAGAAGATTTCGGAGATTACTGCTACCTCCGCTGCTAAGGTATATGAAAATGCTGCTGCTGCCGAGCAGGTGGATTATTTGGGGAACATACCCAGGCCTGCTCAAAATAATTCTGCCAATAATTTTTCTGCTTTTTCGAATTTTTCTTCTCCTCCTGGTTTTAATGCTGCTACGAATTCTTATCATCCTGGATGGCGTAACCATCCTAATTTTTCTTGGAGTAATAATGCTAACGTAGTACGCCCACCGCACGATTTTATACCACCACCACCACCACAACAAAATTTTCAAAAACCTTCCCCTTTGGAAGAGATCCTCGCTAAGTATATAAGCTCGAACGATGCTACTATTAGAAACTTAACGGGATCAATGAAAAGTTTAGAAAATCAGGTCGGCCAACTCGCCAAGGCTTTTTATGAGAGACCACCTGGAACTCTTCCCTCGAACACTGAGCCTAACCCAAGGGAGCATGCAAATGCTATTTCCCTTCGGAGCGGTAAGGTTGTTAACGAGCCCACAATAATGGAAGAGCCAAGGGTGATTGTCCCTCCTGTTTTTATCCCAACAGAAAATTATAAATCAAATCTTTAAAATGAAAAATCTACTTGTGAAAAAGAAAAAGATATCTCTATTTTTTCTGGTTCTGAAAAAGAAAAAGATGATTTTCAAAATAATGCTCCTATTATTATAAAGGAATTTCCGCCACCTCCTTATCCGGCTCGACTTAGGAAGTAAAAATTAGACGATCATTACAAACGCTTCCTTGAAATGTTCAAACAAATTCAGATTAATTTGCCATTTCACGAAGCGATTAGTCAAATGCCTAAGTATGCGAAGTATCTTAAGGATTTATTAACGAACAAGACAAAATTGGAAAATTTATCACATGTCACGTTAAATGAAGAATGCTCGGTGGTTGTTAAGAACTCTAATCTTCCTAAAAAGATAAACGATCCGGGTAGTTTTTCAATTCCTTGCGTCTTTGGTGATCTATTCGTTAAACATGCGCTAGCGGATCTAGGAGCGAGCATCAATTTGATGCCTTTTTCTTTATTCAAGAAACTAGGATTGGGCACTCTTAGCCCTACAAGAATGAGTATCCCATTAGCTGATAGGTCCATTAAGTATCCATTAGGTATCGTTGAGGACGTGCTAGTAAAGGTCGACAAATTCATCTTCTCGGTGGATTTTGTCTTTCTTGATATTGAAGAGGACGTTGAGGTCCCTCTTATCCTTGGCCGACCCTTCCTAGCCACCTCTCGAGCGATCATCGATGTTAGTAACGGAAAGTTGTTTTTGCGAGTGGGAGATGATGAGGTCACATTTTCTATTAATCAATCAATGAAAAATTCTTTACAAAATGATGACTCATGCTTCTTTATTGATGTTTTAAATGAAGATTCTTCCCTTCCCCTTTCTAACATTTCTTCTAATGAATTTTCCTCTTCTTTTTCTGAAATTTCTTCAAATGGTTTTGAAAACACGGTGATGTTAATACAAGAAAATTTTGAAAATGATTCTGTCTTTGGTAGAAAAAATTATGAAAAACTTATTTTTGAAAATGAAAAACTTTTAAAGAATTCCTACGAGGAACCACCCAACTTAGAACTCAAACCCCTTCCCGAACATCTCAAATATGCCTTTCTTGAACAAAATTCCAAATTACCCATTATAATCTCGGCTTTGCTTTCTCAATCCAAAAACGATCAATTGATCGAACTACTACAAAAGCATCGCCGAGCTATAGCATGGCAAATTTCCGATATTCCTGGCATAAGCCCTTCCTTTTGTACCCACAAAATATTTTTTGAAAATAATCCTAAGGGTGTAGTTCAACCACAACGTCATCTTAATCCGAATATGAAAGAGGTTGTGAAGGGAGAGGTGCTTAAGTTATTAGATGCAGGGATAATCTATCCTATTTCCGATAGTCAGTGGGTAAGTCCAGTTCAGGTTGTTCCTAAGAAGGGTGGGATCACGGTAGTGACGAACGAAAATAATGACTTAATTCCAATTAGGACGATAACGGGATGGAGGATGTTCATCGATTACCGTAAGCTAAACGATGCCACTCGAAAAGATCACTTCCCCCTCCCCTTTATCGATCAAATTTTAGAACGTTTGTCCGGGCACAATTTTTATTGCTTCCTCGATGGTCTCTCGGGATACTTTCAAATCCATATCGCACCCGAGGACCAAGAGAAGACAACATTCACTTGCTCTTTCGAAACCTTTGACTACCGTAGGATGCCTTTCGGGCTATACAACGCACCAGCTACCTTTCAGCGGTGTATGCTAGCCATCTTTGATAAATATGTAGAAAACATTATGGAAGTGTTTATGGACGACTTCTCAGTTTTTGGCGACTCATTTGAATTATGTTTAACAAATTTAGGAAAAGTTTTAAAACACTGCGAAGAAACGAATCTAGTTCTAAATTGGGAGAAGTGCCACTTTCTGGTATGTGAAGGCTTAGTCCTTGGCCACAACATTTCCGCTAGGGGAATTGAAGTGGACAAGGCAAAAATTGAAGTAATTGAAAAGTTACCGCCGCCTACAAATATTAAAGCGATTAGAAGTTTTTTAGGGCATTCGGGTTTTTATCGACGATTCATTAAAGACTTTTCAAAAATTACTAAGCCTCTCACCCACCTTCTTGAAAAAGACACTCCCTTCGTTTTTGATGAATCTTATCTCGCTGCATTTGAATTAATTAAATCAAATCTTATAAATTCTCCTATTATGATCGCCCCAGTTTGGGATTTACCTTTTGAAATTATGTGCGACGCGAGTAATCATGCGGTAGGTTCGGTTCTAGGACAACGAATTGCTAAGAACTTTCATCCGATTTTCTATGCTAGTAAAACTCTAACTTCTGCTCAAGAAAATTACACCACGACGGAGAAAGAACTCTTAGCTATCATTTTTGCTTTTGATAAATTCCGACCCTACATTACCCTTTCTAAGGTTATCGTTTTTACGGATCATTCCGCTTTGAAGTATCTCCTTTCTAAACCGGATGCCAAGACGCATCTTATTCGTTGGATCCTCTTACTTCAAGAATTCGACTTGGAGATTCGGGATAAGAAAGGAGCGGAAAACCTAGCGGCCGATCACCTCTCTAGTCTTGAAAATCCCAAACTTGATTTTTTAAATGAGAATTTTATTAATGACTCTTTTCCGGATGAGCAAATTTTAAACATTTCTTCTTCTACCCCCTGGTTTGCCGATCTAGCCAATTATCTTGTGGCCCGAGCCCTTCCAAAAGAATACTCTTCTCACCAAAAGAAGAAATTCTTTTCGGAGTTGAAGTATTATTTTTGGGAGGACCCCTTTCTATTTCGCATTTGTGCGAATCAGGTGGTTAGAAGATGTGTTCCCCGGGAAGAAGATCAACAAATTTTAAAGCATGTTCATGAAGGTCCGACTGGCGGGCATTATCAAGCAAACCGCACCGCCCACAAAGTGCTTAGTGCTGGCTTCTATTGGCCAAGCATATTTAAAGATGCACAAATCTTTGTGGGTGGATGTGATCGATGCCAGCGGACTGGAAATATCTCTAATAAAAATGAAATGAAACAAAACTATTTTCTCGAGTGCGAAGTTTTTGATTTGTGGGGCATTGACTTTGTAGGCCCGTTTCCTTCAAGTTTAGGAAATAAATATATTTTAGTAGCCGTAGATTACGTCTCTAGGTGGGCGGAGGCCCAAGCTTTACCAAGTAATGACGCGCGCGTGGTCATAAACTTCTTAAAAAAATTATTTTCTCGTTTTGGTTTTCCTCGAGCGATCGTTAGTGATAGGGGAAGTCATTTTTGCAATGCTCAACTCGCTAAAGCTTTAACAAAATATGGCGTTACGCATAAATTGTCAACTGCTTATCACCCCAAACTAACGGTCAGGTCGAGGTAGTTAATCGAGAACTTAAAAGAATTTTGGAAAAAACTGTTTCTACTTCTCGTAAGGATTGGTCCCTAAAATTAGACGATGCTTTTTGGGCCTATCGGACAGTGTACAAGACCGCCATCGGTTGTACTCCTTTCCGATTAGTCTATGGAAAATCGTGTCATCTTCCAGTAGAAGTAGAGCACCGAGCGTATTGGGCGTTAAAGTTTTTTAATTTCGATCCGCATTCGGTCGGCGAGCATAGAAAAAATCAATTGAATGAACTCGAAGAATGGAGAGCGTACGCTTATGAAAATAATAAAATGTATAAAGAACGCACGAAATTGTATCACGATAAGAACCTGCGCCATACTAAAACGTTTAAACCAGGCGATCAAGTTCTTCTTTTTAATTCGCATTTACGTCTCTTCCCTGGAAAACTTAAATCTAGATGGTCTGGACCGTTTACGGTCAAGGATGTTTTTTCTTACGGCACTATGTTACTTTCGCACCCTGATAAGGGGGATTTTAAAAAGAATGGCCATAGACTTAAACTTTATTTTTCTAATGATTCTGTGCCTCCTGCAACGGAGGATCTTGTCTTGGACTCTTAAATTTTTATTTTGTTATGGACATTTTTATTTCTGGACTTATGGTTATTCTTATTATTATTATGAAACTCTTTTATTCGGACTTTGAACTGTTATAATAAAAAAACATTATTGGACATCTGCCCACGGACTCTCTATTTTTTTTTCTTTTATTTTGCTCTTTCTACCAGAGGCCAATCAAGTCCATGATCGTGGTCGCCGCTCCGCCGCTGCTGATATCAGATGGATCAAGTCATACCTGCTGATGATCAAGTACTCTAAAGAGCAAGCCTGGGGGAGCGACATCCGCCTTCATCTCACGAACCCGGGGAAGTCCTGTTCTTTTTATTTATTTATTTTCCTGCATTTTTCTTTTTCTCTTCTTCTCAGTCCCCTTCTCTTTTTCTTTATGTTTTCTTCATTGAGGGCAATGAAGAATTTAAGCATGGGGGGGTCTAGTTTCTTTTGGTCTTTCTTTCTGTCTTTCTTCTTCTAAAAAGAAAAGAAAAAAAAATTTATGTTTTATATTAGTATAGTATTTTATGTTATTTCATCAAAAATCCAAAAAAATTTATAAAATATAAAACCCCAAAAAAAAAATTAGAAAAACAAAAAAAAATTAGAAAAACAAAAAAATAAAAAAAAAGTGTGCTAAAATCGATTTGAAAAACAAAATCTAAAATTATTTCTATCTTCATTTTTATGTTGCTTCTAGTGATGTGTAGGCCCGTGCGGTTTTTGTAGTTCTATATAGATTACTTTGAAAATGTTTTCTAAACCTATCATTTTAACATAGTTTAGTTTTACTAGTTTCTTTTTCTTAAATAGAGGCATCCGGTTTTTACGTCATAAGTAAGCAATTTGTAGTTATGTCTTCTTATTCGGTTAGTTGCTTACGAATGGTTGTTAGGTATCATTTGCCCTTTTTCATTTGCGGGGTAGTCTTTCTTGGTGTCTAGAACTTGTACCAAGCTACTCTCGAAGCATTTGCGCCGTTTTTACGTTCTTTAGAAATGATTTAGGCCACCATTTGAATAGCTTGAGCTTTTCGTGCCCACCAAAAACAAAACCCTTGCAAAACAATTTTGGGCCTTTTTCTTATTTTCCTTGTTTTTAGCTCCACCTTTCATTTCATTTTGTTCACCAAAGCCAAATACCTTTCCTATTTTTGCACTATAACTTTGAGCTTAAAAATTATTTTGTGGGAGGGGTATTATTTTTGAAATGAATAGGAAATTCTCAAGCTTATTTTTGGAGCTTTCTTATCAAATGTTATTCAAAAAGAAAAAAAAAATTTGAGAAAGAAAAATGAAAAAAATCAAAAAAAAAAAAAAATAATGCAAAAAGTTTATGTTTGGCCAAGTTTATAAAGAAAAATTTTCATGGCCTTGTTTTGTAGTTTCATATTGGAGAAATGACATACTTGTTATTTCTCATTTTTACTATGCTTTATTTATTTTTTGAGCTCACCTTGGTTTAGTGCCTAAAGCCCTCATGTTTATCTTTGATTCCATTTACCTAATCATTTACCTAAGCCAAGTTTTAATGCCTAGTAGAAGTCCTAATGATCTTAGAACTTAATTTCGCGTAGTGGAGAAAGTGTGAACGTACAAGCCTATGGCCACCATCATTGATGGATTTCTTTGGAGGTTACCTTGGAGTGTTTTAGGGTTAATGTTTATCTAGCAACCTAGTTGTTTGTTAATGCGCCGTTTATTTAGAACCTCTACTTTTGTTGCCCTTATTTTCATTTATTTTGGATGCCTTGCTTTTAAGATTTAGAAATTAGTAGACTTTTCTTATGTTTTAATGAGATTTTTAGGGTTCCACTTTCAAATTTTCTATTGTGCACTTCTCACCCCACTAGTTGGTAACATGAATATTAGGATAGTTTAATTTTTCTTGTTTTTGTTTTTCTTAACTATGGAACTTAAAATATATATATATCTTTTGTTTTCTTTTTGTTTCTCCCAATTTTTATTTCTATTTGCTTGAAGGAAAGCAAATGTCTAAGCATGGGGGAATTTGATGACTAGTTTTAGTCATCCTTTTTTGGGGTAATTTAGTAGCTCATTTCCAAAGTATTATTATAATTTTACATTTTTTGTATGCTTGAATGTTGTTGTTTTATATTTTTTATAAATCTATAGTCTTTTTTTATGTTTGGTTGTTATTTTACTCTATGTTATAAACTTATGTTTTGTTTTATTTTATGTTTATGTTTATGTTATGTTTTATTATTATTATCTTTGTATTAGTTTAGGTTTACTTAACTAATATGATATAATGATTAATGTTATGCTTAGTTTATTTAATTTTATATCATGAATTAACTAATGTTTTGTTTTATTTCTTTTTGTAGGTGGCCGGACCCCTCCCTCAAGTGCAGCCCACTTCCATTTGGTTCAGCCAAGCCTCCTACCCGAGCCCTTGTTGCAGCCCAAGCATTGGAGCAGCCGGCCTTCACATTTTGGAGCAGCCCCTAGCCCAACCCGAGCCTATATAAAAGCCAAAAGCAGCCCCATGCAGCCCCTCCTTCAAGAGCAGCCCACCTAGCCTCTAACCCGAGCCCCATGGCCTACCCAAGCCACCAAAACAGCCCATTCAAGCCCATCTTGTGGCCGGCCAAGCCCCCTATCTATCTCTCATTTGTTACTTTTTTTTCTCTTGCCACCTTTCAATCCATGCATGCATCATAATATTCTCTCTCCCTCCTCATTGATTTCTCTAGCATTTAATATTATATTCATGCATTCCTCCATCACATGGCCGGCCCCTACATTCACCCCCTTTCTTCATCTCTCTCTCATGCTCATTTAATTCCATGCATTCCCCCTTATTTAGTTTATTTCTTTTTTTTATTTCCCATAAATATCATGCATGAATCATCCCTCTCTCTCTCCCCTCATTAAATACATCATGCATGAACATTCTCCCCCCATGGCCGGCCACCCTTGATCTCCCCCTTCTTCTAGATGCTTCCCTCCTCTCCTATAAAAGGGACCCAAGTCTAAAGCTTTTAAAAGGTTGGATTGAGAGTGGGCTTTGGAGATAGCTTTGGAGAGTTTCATTTCAAGAGAGTTTATTGTAATTTTCTAGTTGTTTTATTTCTTGTAATCTTAGTTTTTTTTAGTAATATAGCTTGCTCTTTTCATTACCGTGTACTCCCTTTCCCTCTTTTTATAAGTAATATGAAGTCTTCTCTTTCCCTTATTGTCGTTTTCTTTTCCGTCATGCATAGCTAATTTTCTCTTAGCATTTGATCATGAGAATCCATGATTTGAAATGAGAATTATTTTTATTCCGTAGTTTTATTTTGCCAAATTCCACTCGGTCCTTCTTTGAATAATTATTTTGTCGACTTCGTATTTCCGGTATACGGTAGTAGGCTTAAGATCTCATATTCGAGTAGCCGAGAGGCTCGTGAATGTGGAAGATCACTCAAAGAAGGAAGGAGTTGAACGCAACCCTAGAGATAGGGCGACGTAAATCTTCCGGATTGGAGTCAAATCCAATAGTGCGGATCACTTCGATAATGCAACTTTAGGCTTCTTTGGTTTGTAAAGAGATTTCGATCAAAGAGTCTATAAGTTAGGAGGCCTAATGCTCTAGCGAGATTTTGTCTCATTTTCGGACCCGTCATGGCCGAGTTGGATTTGCAAATTTAAAACTATGCCCTTTTATTTTCTCGTTTCATTTCATGGTGAATCAATGATCAAGTGCTAGTCTTTTTTATATAAGTTTTCGTCTCGCAATTTATCGTTCATTTTACTTAAAAAATTCTAAAAATCCAACTATTTTCCGGTAGGATAATATTTCAAGCGTGAGTAGAAGTAATTGACAACCCCGTGTTTAAATACGACCTTGGTACTACAATTCGACAGGTACGCTTGCCTGTTCGGGTTTAGCCCACCAAGAACCAATCCCTGAACTATCCTATATTATTACCCAGAAGGAGCCTCGGAAAAGAAGCACGAGGACCAAGCCAAATCGTCCACTTGGTATGAAAGAAGCCTCGGGTATGAACACCGAGTACCAAGCACAACATCCGAAAGTAAATCTGTCAACTCCCGTCAGTGTGACGACTTGCGAGCCCGTAGACCTGCCACACTATTCTTAACCAAGGATTACTACACCGCGTGTCGACTCACACCGCATGTAATTTCAAAACATCATAGAATGGAAGGAGCCTCGAGAATATACACCGAGGACCAAGCCCAACCGTCCCCTTACGTCTCTTGTCAACATTACAAAACAAGTGCAGTCAAACCGTGTACTTACACCCTTTCACAATCTACTGCCACAGGAACTTAAGGGTTCATCGTCGACATAAAGGTACCTCACATATTCATCAACCATACAACCATTCATTCATAATAGTCATTACCAATTATGTGTAGTATCTTCAAACCAATCTCATCGTTATTCAACGCATTACCTTTGCCAAGTACATCCTTATTGATTCACCTATTTAAACAATTCCTACCATCCCAAATTGTCAATCCATTCGTTCTCCAACCTTCACCAAATCATATTGATCAAGTACATTTTACCACATCATTTGTTCATTAAGGGTCTATCCAACAAATGTTATAAACACGATTTATCTCAACCACTTATAGGCTACATCTCAACAAAACGTTAACGTTAATGTACTTCAGTCTCTCTACCTACCCCAAGCCGATACAAAACAAACACGAGAATTACATGTGCAGGAACTATTACTGTACATTAACTTCAAATGGGGATTCCTGAAGCTACAGGAATCCAATTAAGATATTTAACCACTCGTTTTAAAGGCATTTCAAAGGGATATGACTTTTTTGTTTAGTCGAGAGCCTAGATCTGGCTGTATCATGTCTGAAAATGGTCTCGAAGACTGCTATGTGCAGAAAACCGATTTATCCATGCATCTGAAAGAAAGATGAATGACATCGGGTCATCTTCTTCATCAAGCCATATGTTAAAACCATGTCCAAAAATTCCTCCACCCTTATTCACCCTCATGAGACCATTTCCTCTTCACAAACCAAGTCCAGCATCTACTCAAGGAGAGGGGAAAGGTTGAAGACATCAATATCATTAGGGCACAAGCCCTAGAATGGTATATTCCTAGGAAATCTTCATCTCACAAGTCAAAACTCTCTTTAGTCGACATCTCTCCTAGAAATAACTACAGATCTAGCACCAAGGAAGAGGGTAGGAAGATCACCTCGTTTCCTGCGTTTCCATCATTTCCAGCCATGGATCTTGTCATCCTTCTTGGCGGCATCTTCTTCTCCACTATCGGTGTTAGTTATTCACGGAAAAAGATCGGCTCCATCACCTTCTTCCTCTCCAGCAGTTTTCTACAACAATGGCTTGGAAGGGAAGAGTAGAAACAGCTAGGGTTTTCTCCCCTTTTCACGTGGAAAGTGAATAACTGCATAGCCATGTGTCGAACTCTCATTGGAACGCCAATCACTCAGTAAATGAGTCCCTTCAAAACAAAACTTCTAGAAAAATTCGTCAAAACACAAATTTGAATGACACGGGTAGGGACACGCCCGTGTCACTACCCGTGTCCTGCTTGGGAGAACGTGGTCGATGATCGTCGAGCTCTTCTTGATGAATCATCGAACTGTTATGGACACACACATATAGGGACACGCCCGCGTCTCTACCAGTGTCTTAGTTGAAAGGAACACGATTGACGATCGTTAGTCGAGCTCCGATCGAAGAATACACACATACAGACGCGGGTAGGGACATGCCTGTGTCACTACCCGTGTCCTGCTCAGGAAACATGGTCGACGATGTTAGTCGATCTCTGCTCGAATAAAACACACACATGGGTAGGGACACGCCCGTGTCTCTACCCGTGTCCTGCTCGGGAAACATAACAAGGAATCCGTATCGTTTCCAGAGTGCCACACGGGTATGGACACGCCCATGTCAAACACACATGGGTACGAACATGCCTGTGTCACTACCCATGTCCTTCTCTGGAAATTTCACAAAGAAGACCCAAAGGCACCAGAGCACCACACGGGTATGTACACTCCCGTGTCACTACATGTGTCCTACTCTAGGCAAACTTTTCTTCCCTTACACAAGTGTAAGCCTAGCTGCCAGCACTTTCTGAGCCCAAGTCAGCTCTTCTGACTTAAAAGTGCGCACGAGGGGCCTAGCGCGAATTGGGATGATATAAATCCTATAAATAAAATAAAAGATTTCGTCCCCGAAATCAGGCTAAGGCTATGGGGAGAGAAAGCATGAAATAATGTAAATATGCTTTTAAAATTACCTTGAGGAAACAACTCCGGGTAGTGATTTTGCATTAAGTCCACCGGCTCACATGTATACTCCTCCTTCCCATGGTTAGACCACAACACCTTTACCAAAGGAACACTTTTGTGGCGCAATATCCTTGTCTCGTTCTCTTCTATCTGCACCGGATATAGTCATGTAGATCTATCGGTTGTTACTGCTCCATCAATGGTGGGAATATGTTGATTGGGCCGCAACAGGGCCTTCCGGAGAGACGACACATGGAATACGTCATGAATGTTCTCCAAATCTGGTGGTAACTCCAACCGGTAGGCCAAAGGGGCAATCCTTTCCAATATTGTGTAAGGCCTAATGTATCTTGGGCTGAGCTTCTTCACACCACATACCCGAGACACTCCATGCATCGGCCGGATTTTCAGGAATGCTTTGTCACCCACCTTAAATTCTACCACTCGGTTCTTTGCATTATTATATTTAGCCTGCCTACTTTGAGCCTCAAGAATACTTTCCCATATTAGTCTTACAACCACATCAATATCATTGATGTACTCAATTCCTTAAACCTTCGGGTCTTCATCTTGTACCAATGATAAGGGGGTTCTACACCTTCTTCCGTAAAGGGCTTCATGGGGTACCATCCTGATGTTGGTATGGTGACTGTTGTTATAGGAGAATTCCATGAGGGGTAAGAGCCTTTCCCACGGCTCTCCTCTATCCAACACATACAGTCTCAATAGGTCCTCCAATGATCTGATGGTCCTCTCAAACTGCTCATCCGCCTGAGGATGAAATATTGTGCTAAAGGAAAGGCGTGAACCCAAATACGCTTGTACTACCTTTAATTCTTTAGAGGTAAACCAACCATCCCAGTCAGAAACAATTGTCTTTGGCACGCCATGGTACCGTTCAAACTGCTCCACAAAGAGGCATACCAAAACATCCACATGACCCTCTTTCTTCATAGGAATAAATCTGGCTACTTTTGTTAGACGGTCGACGAATACCAACACCGAATCATTCCTTGAGCGTGAGCGAGGCAATCCGTTGATGAAGTCCATGGAGACATCCTCGAACTTCCACTCGGGGATTGGCAATGACTGTAATAATCGACCGAGGCTCTTGCATTCTGCCTTCACACTTTGGCAGGCCTTACAGTGCGTAACAAAATATATGATGTCCCTCTTCATTCTCGGCCAACACATGGTCTTTCGCAAGTCGGCGTACATCATGGCAATCCCAGGATGCATGGAATATTAAGTGCAATGTGCCTCTCACAGGATATCTTCCAGAATTTTGCACGCTCTTGGGAATGTAATGCCAGCCACGGAGTTGAACGAGGCCGTATTATAGGGAACACTCACCAGTAGTCCCATCTTCTATTGAGTTGATTGTCGGGGCCAGAGCCACATCCTTTCCTTGCTCCGCTCGTATTCGGTCTCGAATATCACAGACTATTCTCATCGCGATTAAGTACTCCGTATACCCTTCTGATTGGTCTTTATATACCAGAGTAATCTCCATCTCTTCGAGCATCCGAGCTAACTCCATACTCATAAATCGGGACTCAGGGCTTGGTTCTGGTACCTTCCTGCTCAAAGCATCAGCTAAGGAAATTGCTTTTCTGGGGTTGTAGTTTAGAGAAAATTCATAATCACAAAGAAACTGAAATAAGGGGGTTAGATCCGACTTACTCTAGAGGGGGGGGGGGGTGAATAGAGTATTAAAAAATTTGGCTATTTTGAACTTTTATATCAAAGTGAAAATAGGTGATACCAATAATATATAAGAAAATAAAAGTAGGCTATGTTATTCTATCTATCACAACCACAGCAAGAACAACACAGAAAATGAGTAAAACCAGACAACACAAGAATGTTATAGTGGTTCCCCAACTGGGTACATCCACTCTTCTACCACCCTGGTAGGAATCCACTAGAAGGTTTTGATCAAGTGACTGCCACCACAATATCTATTTACAGGGAGATATTGCAACCCTTTAGGCTTTTTATCAGGTGCCTAAAAACCAACCAAGTCTTTTGATCAGGTGACTTGACAATAAAGTGGTTAACTTTTGAAGGGAGCTAAAACCCTTTTATAGGAGGTGAGAGGAGGTGATGGTGTCTTACCTTTTCTCTAATCAACAGAGAAGACTAGTGGATATTTGATGTTGACAAAGCTTACCCTGAGATATTGAATGGTTCAGGAAGACTGGAGCTTTGTTTCAGGGTATAGGTCTTCAACCTTGCTCTGTCATTGTCCAGGAATCCAGTAGACTGATATTGAATGGATGTCTCTGAATATTCCAGGCCATAAAGATGAAGAAGACTCTTGATTTGTGTCAATGTTCCTCTTCAAATTTCAGGATTGACAAGGAAAAGAACAGAAATGTTTTCAGCACACAGAAGAAAGTTCCTAATGATCAGGATCTATTTTAGTGCTCTGGATTTTCTTCTCTGTGATGCTCTGTGAGTATGTTGTTCTCTGTATCTCCTTATCGACTGAAAAGAGACAATCTCTTTTATATTCTGCAGTCAATTTTTCTTTTGAAATTTGAATTCTTGCATTAATTGCTGACTAATCTGGAGAATACAAATGACTGGAATGTCTGTCATAAATGAGTTTCCCCAACTATCCCTAATAAAATAAGCAAGTAATTATCCTGATGAACGCCATAACTAATGCTGCCAATAACGGTTATATTCAAAGGAATATGAGCATTAATTACTCAGGAATATTACTGCTAATTAATATAGAAAGTAGGGGACAGATGGAAGAAAACTTCTCATTCTAGAGCTGGACAGAAATCAACAACCTAAGAACGGAATTCATCGACCTGAGATCCAAGATCATCGACTTGAGAATTCCAGTTTGTTGACCTGAGCTCTATGAACTGCGTACTCAGAATGACTTGACAAATCTATACTCTGAGATCATCGAGCTGAGAATCTGCCTGAAGAAAACTAATCGTCGACCTGAGATCGAATATCGTCGAGCTCAGCCCATAGAAATAACTCTGAGTTCGTCAATCTGAGATTGACGATCGTCAAGCTGAGTTCGAAGAACTTTGAACTGAACAATCTATTCTCTGAATCTTCAAAGTCTGAGTTTTCTAAGGTCCCATGCTGGCTGTTCCAAAGAGGTTGAACCTAATGACTTAGCCTAAACTCTAGGACTACTAGACTTGACCCTGGCTATACAAGGTGGGTCATACTTTACCTAATTTAGTGAACCTAGATCAAATCCAACGAGGGATCAAACAATCTCCCCATATTTGGGTGAGGTCACTAACACAAAATAAAAGAAACAATCATAAAGCAAGAAAACATATTTCTGACAGAAATAAGACATTCAGCAGATATTTATAAGATGCGATTCATGATTAAATAGAATAGTGTTCAAAAAATTAGAACAACACAATAACAAAATCACTAATTCTTTTTAGGAATTGCTTTCTCTTACTTCTTAGCAGGCTGTCTGAAGATGATTTCTCTGTTTGGATTAGCAGCTTCCTTCATAGACATTTTCATGTAAGATGCACCAATGATGTTGAGAGAAGTTGCTCTGGGCACTACAGGTTCTGGATGCAAATTCATATAATCATCAACATTGAAAAATTTATTTGCCTTTGCATACCATAGAAGTTCTTCTTTTCTGAATGAAGACATGGTTAAAAATTGAGAAGGATCCTTTCCTTAAGCTTTGGCTTTGTTAATTTGAGAGAGTCCTACCAGCTAATGAAATCTTGCCATTTTAGCTGAAGTCTCCTGTTCTGGATCTACAAAGGGAATAAGAGGAGACTCTGGCCTTTTTGGACTTGAGTCCTGCTTTAATTCAGCAACAGAGTCTGTTGGAGTTCTCTTGAATGAAGCTGGAGGAGGATGGCTTTGAGAAGATTGTCATTGACTGCCATACCTGGAATGTCTTAGATAGGTCTTGGTCACTGGAGCAGATTTTTTAGAGACATTGTCAGAGGCACCAGAAGATGGAGGAGGAGGAGGAGGGACTTTCCTAAATTGCATAGGAGGAGACCTATACCTTCTCCTCTTCTTCCTTTCTTTCTGTTCATTCTTGGATAGCCACATCCATTGAGGCATCCCCAGGTATGGAGTTATCTTTTGCAAGATATAGTAAGCGGTGTAATTTGTAGGATTAGGCTTAGGAGCAGCCTTTGGAACAATCTTTCTCTTCTTTACAACTTTCTTCTTAGATTTAGGATCATCAGATCCATCAGAATCATCATCTATGTCATCTTAAGAAGAACTTTGAGGATTATCATAAAAAGCATCTATTTCTTTTATTGTTTCCTTTGAAATCTGTTTATCAGCTTGAGGAGGAGCTGGAGGTTGAACAACTGCAGGTGGAGCAACATTCTCTTTGATCATCTGAGAATCTTCTAAATCTTTATCAGTCAATAGAAACTCATTCAGCTCAGGATCATTCTGCATCTGTGCAATCTCTTGTGCAACATCTTGTGCGATCAGATCATCTAAACATGGGATAGGGCTTTTATCCATTACATAGGTTGGGCCTACATATTCCACAACCATGTTAGTAGCAAAACTTGCCTTCAGTTGACTAGCAACTTCAGGACTTATAAAAGATGTATAACAAACTATAGACAAGGGTGGCTTAACTGCTGGAAGTAGAGAGTTCAGATAAATTGTATAGAAAAATGTAATAAGCCAAAAATTTATACTGAGGGACTGATATAACAATCACCATCAGCCACAATGTCTGCAATCGGCATATCTACATCCAATATATCAGCCTATGAAACCATATCTACACCTGTATTTTTGACCTCAACTATCTGCAAAGCTACTTCTGCTACTGCTGGAGTTGTTTCTACTACTTCTAGAGCTACTTTTAGATCTGCTTCTTCATTGAGTATCTCCCCCTGCCTAGTTTTAGTAAGTACTGGAACCAAGCCCCTTGTTGAAGAAGAAGGGACAGAGGAGGCATAGAGTTGGGCAGTAAGGTATGAGATGGAGTCAACAAGAGGTGAAATAGCCTCTACTATGAGTTGTTTTATGACTTGAGTGATGTGGTTCAGGTTGGAGACAATAAAAGGAGAATTTATGATCATAAACTCAGGAGGTGTTTGGGTGGATATAGATGGATTGAGGGTGGATGATGATGGATGAGTGGGTGAAGAATCTTACATTGGCTAATCATGAGGTGATAAAGTATAGAAGGGGGATGACATCAGTTCAAATGATGGTAAGGAAGATATGGTGTGAAGGAGATATCAGTAAGATGTGGAGGAAGAGGGGATAGAGTAGTAGTGACATTCTCTGGTATAGTAGCATGCAATAGAGATTGAATTGGTGATGAGTGATGTTCAGGAGATTGATGTGGTGTAGGAGAATAGACTGTAGTATAAATGTGTGAAGAGGGATGGATTGGGGAAGCTAGAGGAGTTGGTGAATGGGCTTGAGAAGTAGAAGTATGTTGGAGGGATGTTGAAGTTGTTTGATCATGAGGAGGTGGAGGTGGAATGGAAACATCTTTAGTAGGGTGGGGAGTGGATGGAGCAGCCCTAGTACTCTCAGAGGGTCTAGAGGAAGAGGAGGAAGCCTTGGATGGCTTGGAGATATTCCTCTCCTACCTACCAAATAAGGTGCAAGTAAGCCTCTTTGAGGCATTAATGAATATGGTCGGGGAGACTAGGGATTCAGCAGCCTTGGCCAGAAGGAAGATTCCAAGAATTGTTCCAAAACACACCTCTTTCATGGTGTTTTTCTTCCTAATCATCTCAAACATGAGTCTAGCCTAATTCACGGGCTTCTTGTTCACAATAGCACACATCACAAGGAATTACTGCCGACTGATATAATCATGGGTTGTGTGCTTGCCCACCTGTACCTTGCCAATAACATCTACTAGAAACTTGTATTCAGCAGATAAATGTTTCTTCAGCAGTTTATTGGGTGTGTCTCTAGAATAACCCATCTTTACTAACATCTCATCAAATTCAGAACTATCAATCTCTTATTCTACTTCTCTATTAATTAATCCAAAAATTTCAGTTAAGACGACGAGGGTAGGAGATACTGTATTACCCGATATGGTTCCCGTCATAGTATCATCATCTGGAGAGGAAAAAGTGAAAACCCATTCTTGAACTTCTATTGCAGTTATCTTCATTCTGGTGGTCATGAGATTCTTTAAATGCTGATCTTCAAATAATTTCAGAATTTCCAAGAAAATCTGGTCTGAATGTTGGAATGACTCAAAATCTATATCAAAACCCATGTCAAACTTCATTGCAGCAAGAATGCTTGTTGGAATCGCCATTAATCACATGCAAAGAAAACACAGAGAGAACAAGTGCAAGGGGAATAGAAAGCTTGGGATGGAGCTCGACGAAAACCTAGAAATAAGGTTTTTTAAAATATGAACCGACAAACTCCTTCTTGTGAAAAATAAAAATTCTTCGATCTGAGGTCGACGAAATATTTTATCGACAAAAGAGTTCGTCGATCTCAGTCTGAAGAAGGGAAACTTTTCGTCATATTCAGGTCGACGAAATTTTTTCTAAAGCCAGATCATCGATCTCCGGTCGATGAAGATGTCTCACACAAATAGTTCGTCGATCTCAGGTCGACGAATTTTCTGAAGAACTTTTCTCAGTTTGTCGATCTCAGGTCGACGAACTATGGAAAATTCTTCGACCACAGACAGAAAGTTAAATTAAAGCGTCTCCATTAATCATACAAAGCTGATTTAGAAAGAACATATGGTTTCTTTCATCCAATGGTTTGGTGAAGATGTCTTCTCTTTGGAAATAAGTGTAGATGTAGACAAGATTAATTTTCTTTTTGTCCACACACTCTCTAATGAAATGATGCCTTATCTCTATATGCTTAGTTCTACAATGATGAACTAGATTTTTAGCAATAGAAATTGCAATTATATTATCACAGAGTAAGGTTGAATTATTTAAGTTGTATCCATAATCTAGGAGTTGGTTTTGAATCCACAACATCTGTGAACACCAGCTTCCACCTACTATGTACTTAGCTTCTACTATTTATGTAGACACTTATGTTTTCTTTTTGCAAAACCAGGAGACAAGTCTAACACAAAGGAACTGGCATATTCCTGATATGCTCTTCCTGTCCACTCTACATTCAGCAAATTCAGCATCTTAGTATCCAGTCAACTCAAATTCTGACTCAGTTGGATACCAGAGTCCTAGATTTGGGCAACCCTTTATATATCTTAAAATTCTTTTAAGGAAAATAAGATGAGATTCTTTAGGGTTCACTTGGAACCTAGCACAAAGGCATGTAGCAAATATTATGTCTGTCCTACTTGTTGTGAGATACAATAGGGAACCAACAATGCCCCTATATAATTTCTGAACAATAGGCTTTCCATGTTCATCAGAGTAAACCACAACATTGGTAGCCATGGGTGTTTTCTTTGCTGAGGCATCTGACATTCCAAACCTTTTAATTAGCTCCTTAGCATACTTGGATTTAGATATGAAGATGCGATCAGGAAATTGCTTAACTTGGAGGCCAAGGAAGTAAGAGAGTTCACCCATGCTACTCATTTCAAACTTTGAATGCATTAAGTCAGAAAACCTTTTGCATAGTTTGGCATCAGTAGAGCCAAAGATAATATCACTTACATAAATTTGTACTAACAGAATTTTATCTTTATGATGCTTAATAAATAAGGTCCTATCTACAATACCTCTAGAAAATTTATGTTCTGATAAGAAGCTAGCTAAGGTCTCATACCAAGCTCTTGGAGCTTGCTTTAAACCATAGATAGCTTAATGCAATCTAAAGAATTAAGATGGATTAGTTGGAGAGATAAAACTTGGTGGTTGCTCCACACATACTTCCTCTTTGAGTTCTCCATTCAGAAATGCACTCTTGACATCCATTTGATAGACCTTGAACTTTTTGAATACAGCATATGCAAGGAAGATTCTTATTGCCTCAAGCCTTGCAACAGGGGCAAATTTATGATCATAGTGAATGCCTTCCTCTTGCCTATTGCCTTGAGCTACTAGCCTTGCCTTATTCCTTATGATAATACCATGATCATCAAGTTTATTTCTGAATACCCGCTTAGTTCCAATGACTGGGTAGTCTTTGCGTCTTGGAACTAAGTCCCAAACTCTACATCTCTCAAATTTGTTGTGCTCTCTTGCATTTCCATAATCTAGAATGGATCTAGCTTTGCATCTTTTATAGATTAGGGCTCAATTTGAGATATGAAGCAGGCATGCATCAAGTCTTGGTTGAATTGATGCCTTGTATTCACACCTACTGATATGTCTCCTATTACTTGAGATACAAGATGGTCTCTAAGTATTACAAGATCAGTTGGTGGAGTTTCTTCAACAACATCCTTGGGAGTAAATTCCTCTTGTGGAATTATGTGGGCTGTTGTTGTTTTACCAGCTATTTCTGTGAAATCATCTTCACTATCTTCAGAGTTTTGTGGAGAGGTATAGGCATTAGCCTCATTAGTGAGGTTAAACTCATTTAACTGCTCACACGAATATGGTACCTGCAAAGATTCACTGGTAGAAGAGTTCTTCTTCTTGTAAAACATGTTAGTCTCATCAAAGGAAATGTGTACAGACTCTTCTATTTTCATTGTAGATTGATTATAAACCCTATATGCCTTACTGACTTGGGAATATCCTAGAAAAATTACCATTGTAGCCTTGGCTTCAAACTTTCTAATGTATTTCTTGTCATTATTGTGAATGTAACACATACAACCAAAAATCTTAAAGAAATCTACTTTAGGTTTCTTCCCTTTAAGTAATTCTTAGGGATTCTTGCCCTTAAGCTTATGTATCAAACTCTTGTTCAGGATATAGTTTGTGGTGCTTAAGCCTCTGCCCAAAAGGATAGTGTCAAGTAAGCATCTACAAGCAATGTACCTACAGCTTTAATTAGTGTTCTGTTTTTCCTTTCAACTACCCCATTTTGTTGAGGTGTTCTAGGAGCAGAGAAACAATGTCTGATACCATCCTCCACACAGAATATTTGCATAGGAAGACACTCAAAATCAGTACCATGATAACTTCTAATCAATGCTACTGGAGTAGAGTACTCAATACTTATGCTTTTAAGAAAATCTGTAAGAACCTTGAAGTTATCTGACTTATTTCTCAAGAATAACACCCAAGTGAACCTTTAGAAGTCATCTACAATCACTAAGGTATACGATTTCCCTCTTAGTATTTGTACAGTAATGGGTCCAAAATGATCCATGTGGAGCAAATACAAAATCCTAGGTGAATCACTTTTATTCATGGATTTGAAACTTTTTTTTGTTTGCTTTCCTAATTGACAAGCCCTGCAGAGGCCTTCCTTATTGTAGGGACTAGAAGGCAATCCTCTAATAAGGTTGTCTTTAGATAATCTAGCAATGTTTTTCTGATTAACATGACCTAATCTTGTATGCCAAAGTTCATTATTATTATTAATTTGGTTGAACAAACATATTTTATACCTAGCAAACTTAAAATTTACTATGTAAATAGTTCCTACTCTAGATCCAGTTAAGACAATCTTATTCTCAACAGATGAAATAATGCAAGAGGATTTATCAAAAGATACCTGAAACCCTTCATCACAGAGTTGAATAATGGAAATCAGGTTGTGCTTTTATCCACTTACATAAGCTACTTTCTTGAATGTGACCTCTCCAATCTTTACATCTTCATAGACTTTAGTTTTGCCACAGTTGGAGTCACCAAAAACAACTTTAGGACCTAGCTTGGACTTGAAGTTGGATAGATTGTTCTTGCTGCCAGGCATATGTTTTGAACAACCACTATCCAGATACCACTATTTCTCTATGGTAGGATAGTCTTTCACCTGCACAAAAATAGATTAGATATTCTTGACCCAGGTTACCTTGGGTCCTTGTTGATTTACATAACTAAAGCGTGTAATATATGAATACTCAGGTTGACTTTTATAACCTAAAGGATGGTGTTTTCTTGGCGGAATTATCCATTGGTTAAAAGGATTAATGTTCTATCTAGGTTGATTAAAATCCTATTGTAATTAAAATTTCTATTATTATAATTTGGGGTCGACAAATTCTGGTACGTTCGTCGATATGAGGTCGACGAATGGGGATGAGTTCGTCGAACTCCACTGAGAATGAAGGTATTCATTTTCTGGGCCCCAATTTTGTCAATCTCTGGTCGGCGAACCATACTGGTTTCGTCGATCGCAGTTCAAAGAATAGTTATAGTAGAAGTTTCCGTTCGAAGTTCGTCGACTTGAGCTCGATGAACTGGACACATTTTGTCGATCTAAGTTCGACGAAATCTACTGAACTTTATTATGGTTAAGATTTTTCTTATTCTTTATTCTTTTCTTATTTTTTTGTTTTAATACTTTTTGTTTAACATGATTATCTTCTATTTTCTCTTTACCCTATTCAGACACAAATTTTATGGGGGTTGATAAAATGTTTTTCTAAATAAGTGGGGGTTAGCTTGATGAAGCACCTAAGCCCAGCTTGCCATTAAGTTTGGCATTCACTGTGCTTTTGATGTTCATCAACTTGATGCTTCTCCCATTCAGGGATTCCTCAAGTTACCTAGCCTCATATAATTCAGTCTTTAATTTAATGATTTGTTAATTAGCTAAGGTGATTTAATCCTTTAATTTGTTATTTTCTGACAACAGGTTTTCTTGTTCACTTATTTTCCCTCTAAGTTGTTTAATTACTTTTTCAGAGTTAATTAAATCAAGACATTAATATTTTAATTCAATTTTAAATTCTTCATAATCAAAATAAAAAGAAGACAATACCTGATCCTTTTCAGATAGAGGTTCTTTAGTGTCTGATTGGTCAGCTTCAGAATGGGTGCTTGATGAATCAATGACTATCAAGCATATTTCCTTGGCCTTTGCTTCCTCTTCATCTTCACTGGAGCTGGAAGATGAATATTCTTCTTCAGTGTAACTCCAGGTTTCAGCAATGAAACCTTTCTCCTTCCTTTTGTGCTTGTTGGAGGAGGTCTTGTTGTAATGCTATTTCCTGGTTTCCTTTTCTCTTCTCCTCTCCTTATTTTGGTTCTCTGGACACTCTGAGATAAAGTGTCCAGGCTTCTTGTATCCAAAACAAACAACTTCTTTAGTTGGTATTTTGTCATACCTGGGCTTGTCATCTTGCCTTGATGACTTTCTTTTGAAATATTTCTTGCCCATCTTGTAGAATTTCTTGGATAAGAGACTCAGGAATTCTTCATTGATTATTGGGGCTTCTGATTCTTCATTTACCTTGAAGGCTATATTGTGCTCCTTCCTTGAGGGTGTGGAAGTCATATGTTTAGTAGCCTCTCTGGATTTGATCAACTTCTCATAAGACTTGAGCTTGCCAAGGAGAGATTCAGTGGAAATCTCATTTAAGCTCCTGGCCTCCTTGATTGGCCATATCCTGGAGTCCCAAGTGTTGTGGAAGCACATTAGAATTTTGACATTTATCTCAGTCAATGAGATGTCTTTATCAAGGGATTTTATCTCACTGATGAAAACACTTAGTCTGTTATACATATCAGCCACTGATTCAGATTCTTCCTTTTTAAGTTCTTATACTGTGAGATGAGGTTGGATCTTCTATCCTTTCTCTCATTAGCTGTACTTGCCTCCATCTGGTTTAGAGAGTCCCAGAACTATTTTGCTGAAGTGCATTCAACAACCTTTTGGAAGATATCATCAGGCATGGTTTGAGCCAGTATATTCATAGCTTTTGCATCAGCTATCTTGGCTTTCTTCTGAGCATCAGTCTACTCAGGTAGTGGAACTGCATGAGTGCTTGAAGTTGATGTAGATGCAGTCTCTACTGTAGGTTAGGGGTCCTGTAAAAATAGAATTAAAAATTTCTTCATTAATAGAATTCATGTAAAGCTTGAATCTTTCCTTCCAGATGACACACTTATTTAAGTTCAGCACTGGAGGTCTGGTGCTTGCATAATCCTTGTTCTGTGCCATGCTATAAGAAAAAGTCTAGAGAAATTTAGATCTAAGAAGGATCTGTTGGTTCAAGTGTTACCAAATTCAACCAAGAGAATAATCCTCTGATACCAATTGAAAGGAGGGGTTAGATCCGACTTACTCTGGAGAGGGGAGGGGGTGAATAGAGTATTAAAAAATTTGGCTGTTTTGAACTTTTATATCAGAGTGAAAATAGGTGATACCAATAATAAATAAAGAAAAGAAAAGCAGGCTAAGCTATTTTATCTATCACAATCACATCAAGAACAATATAGAAAATGAACACAACCAGACAACACAAGAATTTTATAGTGGTTCCCCAATTGTGTACATCCACTCTTCTACCACCCTGGTAGGAATCCACTAGCAGGTTTTGATCAGGTGACTGCCACCATAATATCTATTTGCAGGCAAATATTACAACCCTTTAGGCTTTTGATCAGGTGCCTAAAAACCAACCAAGTCTTTTGATCAAGTGACTTGAAAACAAAGTGGTTAACTTTTGAAGGGAGTTAAAACCTTTTTATAGGAGGTGAGAGGAGGTGATGGTGTCTTATCTTTTCTCTAATCAACAGAGAAGACTAGTGGATCTTTGATATTGACAAAGCTCCTCTTGAGATGTTGAATTGTTCAGGAAGACTGGAGCTTTGCTTCAGGGTATAGGTCTTCAGCCTTATTCTGTCAATGTCCAGGAATCCAGTAGAATGATGTTGAATGGATGTCTCTGAATATTCCAGGCTCTGAAGATGAAGAAGACTCTCTATTTGTATTGAATGTTCTTCTTCAAATTTTAGGATTGACAAGGAAAAGAATGGAAATGTTTTCAGCACACAGAAGAAAGTTCTGAATGATCAGGATCTATTTTAGTGCTCTGGATTTTCTTCTCTGTGATGCTCTATGAGTATGTTGTTCTCTGTTATTCTCTGTATTTCCTTGTCGACTGAAAAGAGAGAATCTCTTTTATATTCTGCTGTCAATTTTTCCTTTGAATTTTGATTTCAAGCATTAATTGCTGACTAATCTGGAGAATACAAACAGCTGGAATGTCTGTCATAAATGAGTTTCCCCAACTGTCCCTAATAAAATAAGCAAGTAATTATCTTGATGAATGCCATAACTAATGCTGCCAATAATGGCTATATTTAAAGAAATATGAGCATTTATAACTCAGGAATATTACTGCTAATTAATATAGAAAGTAGGGGACAGAAAGAAGAAAACTTCTCATTCTGGAGCTGGACAGAATTCATGGACCTAAGAATGGAATTCGTCGACCTGAGATCCAAGATCGTCGACTTGAGAATTACAGTTCGTCGACCAGAGCTCTGCAAACTGTGTACTGAGAATTAATTGCCAAATCTGTACTCTGAGATCGTCGAGCTGAGAATCTGTGTGAAAAAACTAATCATTGACCTGAGCTCGAATATCGTCGAGCTCATCCTAGAGAAATAACTTAGAGTTTGTCGATCTGAGATCGACGATCATCGAGCTGAGTTCGAAGAACTTCGAACTGAACAATCTATTCTCTGAATCTTCTAAGTCTGAGTTTTCTGAGGTCCTCTGCTGGCTTGTCCAAGGAGGTTGAACCTAATGACTTTTCCTAAACTCTAGGACTACTAGACTTGAACCTTGCTATATAAGGTAGGCCAGACTTAACCTAATTTAATGAACCTAGCCCAAATCCAACTAGGGATCCAACAGAAACCCCAACCACCACCGCTGTCTCAAATTCAATTCCTTCTGCATATGAACGTACTTTAAATTCTTGTGGTCCAAAAAGATTTTGCAGTGGATGCCATACATATAGTGTCTCCAAATCTTCAAGACAAACACCACCGCTCCCAATTCGAAATCATGTACTGGGTAGTTGATTTCATGCTTCTTCAGCTGTCTTGAAGCATAAGCAATCACAAGCCCGCGCTGCATCAACACCACCCCCTTCCCTCAATACGACGCATCAGTGTAAACTTGAAATCCTTCCTTCCCGGATGGAAGGACTAGGATGGGTGCAGATATAATCATCTCCTTCAGTTCCTAGAATGCATCTTCACACTGGGGTGTCCATTCATATGGCACACCTTTCTTTGTTAATGAAGTAAGAGGAAGGGCAATCTTTGAGAACACCTTTACAAACTTGCAATAGAACCCAGCAAGTCCAAGGAAGCTCCACACATTGGCCGCCGACATCAAGGGGGACCACTCCCTCACGGCATGCACTTTGGTCGGATCTACATCTAGTTCGACACCACTAATCACATGCCCAAGGAGGCAACCTCTTGGAGACAGAATTCGCACTTGCTGAACTTGCCAAACAAAGCATGCTCTTTTAGCTTCCTAAGTACCAAGGTCAGATGTTGGACATGCTCTTCCTCTGTCTTTGAGTAGACCAAAATGTCATCGAAGAAAACGTTGACGAAGATATCTAGATAAGGCTCGAACACTCTATTCATCAAACTCATGAAAGCTGAAGGGGCATTTGTGAGCCCAAACGGCATCACGGTGAACTTGTATAAACCATAACTTGAGCTAAAAGCCATTTTCTGAATGTTCTCCTCTTGTATCCTCAACTAATAATACCCCGAGCGTAAATCCAACTTGGAAAACCAATGCATTCCTACCAATTGGTAGAATAACTCGTCGATCCGGGATAGCGGATAGGTGTTCTGTACCGTCAGTCGGTTGAGCTCCCGATAATCTATGTATAATCGTAAGGTTCCATCCTTCTTTTTAACGAACAAAAAAGGGGCTCCCTAAGGTGATGAGCTGTGGAGAACAAACCCTGATTCCACCAGTTCTTGTAACTGAACTCTAAACTCGGTGAGTTCCTTCGATGCAATTCGGTAAGGGGTCCTAGAGATTGGCTATGCACCCGACACTAGCTTAATTTGAAAATCCACTTCCCTATATGGGGGTAATCCTGACAATTTCTCAAGAAATACCTCAAGGAAATCCCGCACCACTCGCACATCTTTCATATCTATTGTCCTCTCTTTCAATTAGAAACATATCATGTAAACTTCATCCCCTCTCATGTGAGATTTCAAGGCCTTAATCGAAGACAATAACAAACGTGGTGCAAATTTTATACCTTGGAAAATGACATCGGTATCCCCATGTCTCAAGTAAATTCGCTTCTCCACGCAGTCAATTCTTGCGTAGTGTAAATCCAGCCATGCCATGCACAGAATGAGATCGAACTCTGGCATTCTCAAAGCTATGGAAGAGGTATCAAAGGTCTTTCCCCCAATAAGTATCTCCAATTCGCACTTGGCGGTTGCGGTCATATCAGAGCTGTTTGGGAGGCATATACTTTGAGCAATACTAGTGAAGTATTGCACTCCTTATAGGTCTTTAATGAAGTCCACAGACACAAACGAGTGTGAGGTTCTGGTATCGAATAACGTATAGGTAGGTTTCTCACTAACCATTACGCCTAAGTATCAAATTGTGAAGGCTCAAGCCAGATTCCTAGAACAAACTTAGGTAGCCTAAGGATGAATGCTTATAACGTATGAATTTATTCCTCGTAGCTCTCGTCCTAAAGCTAGGTGTGCTTCAATTACTCCTTCAACGAGTCTCTTAACGCTTGTCTAAACACCCAAAAGACCCTCTTCCAACCACTTTACCATATCTACTATCTCGGACAAGCTCGAGTCTGTTATAAACAAAAGTGGTTGCCCTAGAGAATCTGCCATGTCTATTATCTCCGCTAGATTCGAAATCCGCTATAAACAAAAGTGCTTGCCCTAAGGGGTCTCGCAAGACTTTAAACAATAGTTTTATATACATAAGGGAATCCAAACTTTAGGAGATCAATATATAAATATATGTACCTAAGGTCAGGTTGGCTAATCATAGGGTCAAAGTTGGACATACTTAGTGTGAATTACATATGGGCACACAACTGCTTCCGCTAAGTCAGTTTGTCCCCAAACTGACTAATCGAATGGGGGTAGCACCATTGTTGAATGACTTCTTGTGTTCAGGATCGTAGCAAGCTGATACCATTTGTAAGCCCTTCTACCGGAACACAAAATACGGCATGAGGGGAGTTTTATACCAAGAATAGCTACCTTACAGTAGCGCTAGCACTCAGGCTAACCTATACTACAAGATGCCTATCCTGCCGGCTATAACAAAAATCAACCAATGCCAACCAAACCAAGAATATAAATAGAAGTCAAGCCACACATAAGTAATAATAGTCCAAAAGTACAACAAATAGATAAGCTACAACATGCTTCTAAAATATCAGAGTACGGGTAAAACTTGCCCAAAGGGGCTACACCATGAGTTTCTCCAACTCACATCGATCACTGATGGTAGCGATGACACTGTCCCTTCAGGCCCTATCGTCCTAGCCTAGCTGTTCTACTACATGACCTGTTGTTGCTTTGTCTGCGGGGTTTCCTCCGTAAAGGAAGATGTAGCAATTATTAGTCATAAATACTAAGTGGTTTTCACATCCGCTCCCCCGGCGACTCCTCGGCATCGGGCGGAGAAAGGAACAAGGGTACAATATATTTATATAAGCAGTAGTACAAATCGGTGGTATAGAGTGAGCAATATCAAGTATATCAGCAGTATGATGAACGAGTAAACATTCTATTCTAGCAGTTCTACCATCTACAACAGTATATGAAAAATGTAAAGCTACGACAGAAAGTAACTCAACTTATAAGAATGCCCATACAGACATATAAGTTAAGGATCGGCTCAACTATAAAGTAACTCATCGTATAAGAGTGACCATACAAACTTATACAATGAGGATCTTGTGTATATAATGAAATGCAATGCCATGAATTCTATGCAATGACTCACCCATGATCACGCACATACAATTGGTATATCGACACAGACTTGTAGTTCCAACTTTTCAAGCAGGTAGCTAACCTTTCAGGCATCATCCATCATGTCTAGACGGTGATAGTAGAGCAGGCTTCTCCACTACTAGGCGAATATCCACCCTACCAAACCTAGGACTCCGTACGCCCCAATGTTAAGAACATAACAACGAAGCTCCTATGGGTACTATGGCTCAGGAGGAGTCTCGGGTAGATGTGCACCGAGAACCAAGCCCTGAACTGGCTTATGCTGTGACCCGGAAGGAGCCTCGAAAAGGAAGCACAAGTAATAAGCCACACCATCCACTTGGCACAGAAGGATCCTCGGGAATGAACACCAAGGACCAAGCCCAACTGCCTAAAGTCTCTCTGTCAACTCCCGTCGGTGTGACGACTGGCGAGCCCGTAGACCTGCAACACTATCCTTAACTCAGGATTACGACGCCGCGTGTCGACTCACACTGCATGTAATTTCACATCATCGTAGCAAGGAAGGAGCCTCGGGAATGTACACCGACGACCAAGCCCAATAGTCAACTTGCATCTCTTCTCAACATTACCAAACCAGTGTGGTCAAACCCCGCACTTACACCCTTTCACAATCTAATGCCAAAGACACTTATGAGTTCATCGTCGACATAAAGGTACCTCACATATTCATGAATAATACAACCATTCGTTCATAATAGTCATTACCAATTATGTACAGTATCTTCAAGTCAATCTCATCGTTATTCAACGCATTACCTTTGCCAAGTACATCCTTATTGATTCACCTATTTAAACCATTCCTACCATCCAAACTCGTTAATCAATTCGTTCTCCAACCTTCACCAAATCACATTGATCAAGTACATTTTACCACATCATTTTTTCATTAAGGGTCTATCCAATAAATGATATTAACATGATTTATCATAACCACTTATAGGCTACATCTCAACAAAACATTAACGTTAATGTACTTCAGTCTCTCTACCAACCCCAAGCCAATACAAAACAAACACGAGAATTAAATGTGCAGGAACGATTACTGTACAACAACTTCAAACGGGGATTAATGAAGCTATAGGAATCCAATGTAGCATTTAACCCCTCGTTTGAAAGGCATTTCAAAGGGCTGTGAATTTCGTGTTTAGTGGAGAGTCCAAATCTTGTCGTATCATATCTGAAAACGGTCTCAAAGACTACTGCGTGCGGAAAACAGATTTCTGCACGCATCTTAATGAAAGATGAATGACATTGGTTCGTCTTCTTCATCAAGCCATATATTAAAACCATGTCTAGAAATTCCTCCACACTTATTCACCCTCATGATACCATTTCCTCTTCACAAACCAAGTCCACCATTTACTCAAGGAGAGGGGAAAGGTTGAAGACATCAATATCCTTAGGGCATAATCCATAGAATGGTCTCTTCCTAGGAAATCTTCATCTCACAAGTCAAAACTCTTTTGAGTTGACATCTCTCCTAGAAATAACTACAGATCTAGCACCAAGGCGAGGCTAGGAAGCTCACCTCGTTTCCTGCATTTCCACCATTTCTAGCAATGGATCTTGTCATCCTTCTTGGCAGCATCTTCTTCTCCTCGGTCGATGTTAGTTCTTCACGGGAAAAGATCGGCTCCAAAACCTTCTTCCTCTCCAGCAGTTCTCTACAGCAATGGCTTGGAAGGAAAGAGTAGAAACAGCTAGGGTTTTCTCCCCTTTTCATGTGGAAAGTGGATAACTGCATAGCCATGTGTCGACCTCTCATTCAACCGCCAATCACTCAGTAAATGAGTCCATTCAAAACGATGCGGCCAGAAAAATTTGTCAAAACACAAAATTAAATGACATGGGTAGGGACACGCCTGTGTCACTACCCGTATCTTACTTGGGAGAACGTGGTCGACGATCGTCGAGCTCCACTCAACAAATTGTCGAACTTATCTGGACACACATGGGTAGGGACACGCCCGTGTCTCTACCCGTGTCTTACTCGGGAGGAACACGGTCTACAATCGTTAGTCGAGCTCCGCTGGAAGAATACACACAAACTCACACGGATAGGGACACGCCCATGTCACTACCCGTGTCTTGCTCTGGAAATATGGTCGACGATGTTAGTCAATCTATGCTCCAAGAATACACACACGGGTAGGGACACGCCTGTGTCTCTACGTGTGTCCTGTTCGGGAAATGAAATAAGGAATCTGCATCGTTGCTAGAGAGTCACACGGGTATATACACGCCTATATCAAACATGAAAGAAGTAGGTTATTCAGATCTACTTTAGAGGGGGGGGGGGGTGAATAGAGTATTAAAACTTTTTGGCTATTTTTACTTTTATATCAGAGTTAACATATAAGTGATACAAATAATAAATAAATAAAAGAAATAGGCAAACTATTCTAATTATCATGGCAGTCAGCAAGAGCAAGAAGAAAATGAGCAAACAGACGACACAAGAAATTTATAGTGGTTCCCCAAATCTAGGAACATCAACTCTTCTACCACCCTGGTAGGAATCACTCTCAGGTTTTTTATCAGGTGACTGCCACCAAATAATATCTATTTCTAGGGAGATATTACAACCCTTCTGGTTTTTGATCAGGTGTCGAAAACCACTGAAGTATTTTTATTAGGAGACCTCACAACCAAGAATTACTTTTGAAGGGAGTAAGAACCCTGTATACAGTGGGGGAAAGTAAAGGTTGAGTTGTCTTATTTGTTCTCAAACAAATGTGAGAAGACTTGAGAGTTACCCTGATGATGTCAAGGCTTGTCCTGTGATCTTGAATGGTTTAGGATTCCAAAGCCTTGCTCAGGGTGTAGGTCTTAATTTCCAGAAAGCTTAGACTGATTGTGAAGAATGTCTCTTCTTGCTTCCTGGAAGAACACTTGTGTGAAGAACTTAAAACTGTTCTTCTTTTGTTGTCTTGTGTTCTCTGAGTGAATGTCTGTATTTTTCTTATCCTTTTTTCACTGTGTGTCTCTATATATTCTTGTCTTGATTCACTATATATCATCCCTTTGAATAATCCAATATGAATTCCAACTAGCACACCTTGATTGACTGCCAAAATCATGGGAACTTGTGCAATAGCTATAAGGGAATTAAATTCATTTCCCTAACTATCCCATGAATAGCTGTATAATAACACTATGAATACCAGTAATTAATGCTTGCCAAGGAACGGCTATATTTAGAGAATATATGCATCAATTACTCAGAGTCATATAAGCAATAAAATATTCAGTCAATAAAGGAAAAAAATAATTGCAAAGAATAATGGTTGGTATTGCAGTTATCGTCGATTTTGTCCTGTGATCGTCGAACTCAAACATCCTCTATCGTTGAGCTGAGCCTTGTGATTGTTGAACTAAAATTTTGCTTTCCAAACTAGGCTTCAAGATCATTGAATTGAGATGGTTGATCGTCGATCTCAATCATGAAAGTAGATCAGAGATCGTCGAACTAAGTTCAGCAATCGTCAATCTTAGCTTTTAGAGATTAACTCTGAGATTGTCGAACGCAGAACGAAGATCGTCGAGCTCTTTTCACTTAGTCAATTTATACCTTGTTCAGTCTCTACTGTCTTCTAAGACTCTGATGTCTTGATCTTGTCTCACTGAGTTGTTGACCCAACTGACACTTAAGACACTAGACTAGACCCTGACTATACAATGTGGGTCTGATTCAGCCTATATTAGTGAACCTAGCCCAAATCCAAACTAGGGGTCCAACAATCTCCCCCTATTTTGGTGAGGTCACTAAACAAAAAAAAAGAATACAATAGAAAATCTAAGCAAAAGTATATGTCATGAATATAAAAAGAATTCAATAGATATTTACAAAAAGTGATATAAACACCAAATGAAAGAGTTCTAAGACATGTCAAGAACTGGCTTAGAATATTCAAATTTTCTTTTAGGATCTACTGTTTGCTGTCTTGACATCTTTAAGTCAGCTTCACCTAGAACCTTTAGAGATGCTGCTCTGGGAACAACTGCCTCAGGGTGAACCTACATGTAAGCATTAACATCAAAAATATTCTTATGTACAATAAATATTTCAAGCTCTTTCTCCCTGTATTTAGACATTGTTGAAAATTGAGAAGGGTCAGCTCCTTCTTCTCTAGTTTTATACATCTGGGAGAGAGCAATCAGTTCATGAAACCTAGTCATCTTGAAATTTTTATCTAGCTCAAGTTCATACTGTGATGTATCTTCTTCTTAATCAAGAGAAATCTTCTGATGCTTCCTGTGCTTAATTGATTGTTCTTGAAACTTTATTTCTTTTACTAATTGCTGGGACTGACTGTTATGAAGGTTAGGAGGAGGTCTGACTTCACTGAACTTTCCAGGAATTCTGAATTTCTTGCTGAAATCTGAACTGTCTTCTTTATCACCCTTATCATGCTGTCTACCTCTCCCTCTTGAATAACCCCTAGAGTAAGACCTGGATGGTCTACTGTGAGATTAAGGGGTATAAGATCTCTGCTACTGGGAGGAGGTAGCAGTTCTAGAAGCCAAATTTCCAATAGCACCTGTTGAAGGCTAAAAGAAAGAACAAAAAGATCTAGGATAGCAGATAATTCCCCTAAAGGATGGATAATATGTACAACAAAAAGAACCTCTACTTCTTCACTAGACATCTCCTCCTACCTGGTAGCAGTAATGTCTGCTGCCAGGCCCCTAGAAGATGAAGGGCCAGAGATAGAGGCAACAATGGAATTGATGGAAGCTAGGAGAGGTGCAATGACATCCTCTACAATAGTTTTGATGGTAGGGGTCAGAAGAGCAATGAGAGCAGATGGGTCAGAAGATGTGGATTGTAGAGAAGAAGTGGATTGTCCACATGTTGTACAGATGGTGGAAGTGGTAGGGGGAATTGGTTATTCTGGGATATCCATTGGTTCTGGATGGGGGGAAGGTTCATAAGATGGTAAAGGAGGGGGAGAAGGAGAAGGAGTTGGAGAAGGAATGTTAAGATCAAAGGTGGGCGAGGTTTGGATAGAAAT
The DNA here is from genome assembly GCA_039513925.1 of Platanthera zijinensis. Lineage (NCBI taxonomy): Eukaryota > Viridiplantae > Streptophyta > Magnoliopsida > Asparagales > Orchidaceae > Platanthera > Platanthera zijinensis. The sequence continues at coordinate 87,896,367 of CM077081.1, read as the reverse complement.
GGTAGTGGAAAGGATCTCCTCTAGATAAGTTGGTGGTGGAGATAATGGAGTAGGTGATGGAGGAGGGCTGGGGGGGTGGAGTTGGTTGATGTTGTAGTGGAGAAGGTGGTCTAGTTGGAGATGGAGGTGGAGGAATCTCTAGTTCATCTTCCCTAGGGTGAGGAGAGACTTAAATAGTCCTTGTGTCCTCAGATGCCCTATGGGAGGGAGCCCTAGAGTGCCTGGAGATGGTCCTCTCCTACTTTCAAAAAAGAGCTGGGGTCAGCCACTTGGAAGCATTAATAAAGACTGTTGTTGAAGTCAACAATTCAGGGCATTTTTCAGTGAGAAATATACCTAGATGTCTGCCCAGAGAGACCTCTCTCTTATTTGTTTTTTTCTTTATCAACTCAAACAAAATTGCAGCCCAATTTACTACCTTCTGATTTACCAAGGCACTCATCAAAAGAAACTGAAGCTTGGAAATATTATCATAGGCAGTATGCTTCCCAAGCAACACTTTTCCCACAATACTTGCCAAGAACTTATATTGAGGTGACAAGTTCATCTTCAGAAGCTTGCTAGGGTTTGCATTAACAAGACCCATTCTTGCAAGCATGGAAGCAAACTCTTCCTTATCCATTTCAAAATCATCTTCACCATTAACGAAATAAAAAATCTCAGTAAGAACGACATGGGTTAGACTTACCGCCTGTTCAAAAATGGTTCAAACCAACGACTTTTTATTTGTGGATGATGATGTATATGCCCATTCCTTAATTTCTGTTACTGGCAACTTCATCCTTGTTGTCATTAACTTCTGTAACCTTGGCTCATCAAACAACTTCAACACATCCTGAAAAATCTGGTCACAGTGCTTGAATGATTAAAGATCAATGTCGAAGCCTGAATCGAACTTTATGCATGACAGAATAACCGCTGTGATTGCCATTTGAGAGTTCCTGCAAAGAAAACAAAGATCAAGTGTAGAAGGGAAATAGAAAGCGCGGGACTATTTCCGTCTAAACCCTGGATTATAAGGTTTAAGAAAACGAAGAGACGGAATTAGTCGGGCGAATAAACTTATAAAAAACATCTTCAAATCTGTGGTTTGCAAAATATTTTAATATAAAATGAGTTCAATAGTCGCAGATACAAGAGAAAGAACAAATCATCGATCTCAGATTGATGATGAATTCTCTGAACAAAAAATCGTCGATCTTTGTTTGATGTTAATTGTTTCACTAAGAAGTGATCGTCGATCTTAGTTCAACGATCAACTTTGCGAGATACTAGCAGATCTTCGATCTCCATTCGACGATCTGTCAACAAATCGTCGACCTTAGACAGAAAGTCAAATAATCACATGTTAATTAATAATACGTAGCTGATTCATAAAGAATAGATGTTTTTTTTCATCCAAGGGTTTGGTGAAAATATCTGCCCTTTGCAAATCAGTAGGGATGAAGGTGAGATTAATTTTCTTTTTGTCTACACACTCCCTAATGAAATGATGTTTTATATCTATATGCTTTGTCCTAGAATGATGGACTAGATTCTGTGTTTTAAAAATATCACTAGTACTATCATAAAATATAGTTTAATTATTTAAGTTACATCTATAATCCAGGAGTTGATTTTATATCCATAGCATCTGTGAACAACAACTGCCATCTACTATATATTCAGCTTCTACTGTTGATGTAGACACAGATGTCTGCTTTTTACAAAACTAGGAGAAAAGTCTAGCATCAAGGAACTGGAAAGTTCCTTATATGGTTTTCCTGTCCACTCTATATCCAGCAAAATCAGCATCTGAGTATCCAGTTAACTCAAATTCTGATTCAGTTTGATACCAGAGTCCTAGATTTGGTCAACTCTTTATATATCTCAAAATTCTTTTTAATAAAACTAGGTGAGATCCTTTAGGGTTCACCTGGAACCTAGCACAAATACATGTAGCAAACATTATATCAGGCCTACTTATTGTGAGATATAGAAGGGACCCAACAATTGCCCTATACAATTTCTAATCTACTAGATTCCCATGCTCATCAGAATCAAGCACAACATTTGTAGCCATGGGTGTTTTCTTAGTTGAGGCATCAACCATCCCAAACCTTTTGATTAGCTCTTTACCATACTTAGATTGGGATAGGAAAATGCCATCAGGTGCCTGCTTCACTTGGAGACCAAGGGAGTAGGAGAGCTCACCCATACTACTCATCTCAAACTTTGAATGTATAAGGTTGGAAAACCTCTTGCATAGTTTGGGATCTGTAGAGCCAAATATTATATCATCTACATATATTTGTACTAACAGTATTTTATCATGATGATGCTTGAAAAACAAAGTTCTATCAACAAAGCCTCTAGAAAACTTATGCTCTAACAAGAAGCTAGCTAGGGTCTCATACCAAGCTCTTGGAGCTTGCTTGAGGCCATAGAGAGCTTTATGCAATCAATAAACAAAAGAGGGTTGAGTTGGAGAAATAAAACCTGGTGGTTGTTCAATATACACCTCTTCTTTGAGTTCTCCATTTAGAAAGACACTTTTAACATCCATCTGAAAGACTTTGAATTTTTGAGATGTAGCATATGCCAAGAAAATTCTGACTGCCTTTAACCTTGCCACTGGTGCAAAGGTTTGATCATAATCAATGCCTTCTTCCTGCCTATAACCTTGAGCAACAAGCCTAGCCTTGTTCCTTATAATTGCTCCTTGTGCATCCAACTTGTTTTTGAACACCAATTTTGTTCCAATTACTGGGTAATTCTTTGGTCTTGGGACCAATTCCCAAACTCTACATCACTCAAATTGGTTGAGCTCCTCTTGCATTGCAAGGATTTAGTGGGGATCTTGCTCAGCATCTTGAATGGAATGAGGTTCAACTTGAGAAATAAAGCAGGAATGCATCAGATCCTGGTGGAGTTGATGCCTAGTCTGCACACCTGCTGATATGTCTTCAATCACTTGAGATACATGATGATCTCTAAGTGTTACTAAATTAGTAGGAGGAGTTGGTTGTTCAATAGCTTCAGGGACTGATTCCTCTTGTGGAATCAAGACTGCTGTTGGAAGTTCTTCTATTTGAACATTATCCTCTTCATCACTACTATCAGCAACCCGTGGAGAAGTATGTGTGACAGCCTCAAGGGTGAGGGTCACATTCTCCAACTTCTCACATAAGGTGGGTACCTACAAAGTCTGACATATAGAAGCATTCTTCTCCTTATAAAACATGTTAGCTTCATCAAAAGATACATGTACAGACTTTTCAATTTTCAAAGTTGATTTATTATAAACCCTATAAGCCTTGCTTACTTGGGAATATCCTAGAAAAATTCCCATTTAAGACTTGGCTTCAAACTCTCTAGTGTATTTTTTGTTGTTAATATGTATGTAACAGACACAACCAAATACTCTAAAAAAGTCTACTTTAGGTTTCTTCCCTTTGAGTAGATCATAGGGGGTCTTAGCCTTAAGCTTGTGTATAAAGCTTCTATTCAGGACATAGTTAGTTGTGCTCACTGCCTCGGCCCAAAAGGAAAGGGGCAAGTATGCATCATCAAGTAATATACCTATAGCTTCAATAAGGGTTCTGTTTTTCCTTTCAGCTACCCAATTTTGATGAGGAGTTCTAGGAGCAGAAAAACATTGCCTGATACCTTCCTTCTCACAGAACTCTTGCATAAGAAGAGACTCAAACTTAGTACCATAATCACTTCTGATCAATACAACTTGAGTAGAGAACTCAATCTGTATGCACTTGATAAATCTTTAAGAACCTTAAAGTTATCAGACTTGTTTTTCAAGAAGAACACCCAAGTGAACCTGGAGAACACATCTACAATTACCAAGGTGTAAGACTTCTTCATAGGCTTTGTACAGCAATGGGTCCAAAGAGATCCATGTGAAGCAAATACAAAATCCTCGGTGAGTCACTCTTATTAATGGATTTGAAACTATTTTTAGTTTGCTTGCGTAGTTGACAAGCTCTGCACAGGCTTTCCTTCTTATAGGGGTAAGAAGACAATCCTCTTACAAGGTTATCCTTTGATATCCTAGCAATGTATTTTAAATTTACATATCCTAACCTCTTATGCCATAGTTCATTCTGATTACAAGATTAGTTAAAGAAACAAATTTCATTTATGGCTGAGTTAAAGTTAACAATATAAATGTTACCTACTCTAGAACCAGTTAAAACAACTATGTTGTCAGTCGAAGAAATAATACAAGAGGACTGATTGAATGATACCTGAAATACTTCATCACAAAGTTGACTGATGGAGATCAAGTTATGTTTCAATCCACTTATATATGCTACCTTCCTGAATGTGATAGCTCCTATTTTGATTTCTCTATATCCTTCAGTTTGGACACAATTGGAGTCACCAAAAATAACTTTAGGTCCTAGCTTTGACTTGTAGCTAGATATGTTGTCCTTCCATCCTGTCATATGCTTTGAGTACCCACTGTCCAGATACTATTGCTGGTTATATGATGGACAGCTCTTTACCTGCAATAATTAGAAGGTTAGTTGTTCTTTACCCAAGTTACCTTGGGTCCTTTATTTTTTTGATAAGAAAAACTTGAAATAAAAGAACTAGCTGGCTGAGATTGATATCCTAGTGGCGGATATCTCCAAGGTGGAATTTCCCAATGTGTGAAAGGATTAACTGTTTACCTTTTCTGATTAGAGTTTTTTTAAAGTTAGAATTTCTGTCAGGATTAGGAGTTTTATTACTTCTTACTAGGTTCGACGATTGAAAGTGAGATCGTCAATCTGAGTTCGACGATATGGGTTGGGATTGTCGATCTCTGCTTAGAGAGGGATAATATTCATTCTCTGTGCCCCATGTTCGTCGATCTCTACTCGATGATCTATACATAAATAGTCGATCGCAGTAAGATGATTGGTTATAGTAAATATTTTCGTTCATAGATCGTCGATCTGGGTTCGACGATCTGTGCACATTTCTTTGATCTGAGTTCGACGAAAATTGCTAAACATTGTTTTTGTTTTGATTTTGTCTATTTCTATTTTTCTGTTCGTTATGTTTGTTTTTATTTATAGTTGGGGGTTTTTAATAGATTAGTTATTCACCCTTTTCAGAGATGAAATTTACAGGAGTACTTAGTATATTTTTCTGAACTAGTGGGGGTTGGCTTGATGAAGCACCAAAGCCCAGCTTACTAGTGAGTATGGCATTAACAGTGCTTGTATTGTCCATCAGCTTGAGGCTTCTCCCATTAGAGGATTCGTCAAGTTGCCTTGCCTCAGCTAGTTCAGTTTATAATTTGATTATTTGTTCATTAGCAAGTGTAATATAATCTTTTAGTTGATTGTTCTCTGCAACTAGATTACTTTGATCATTTAATTGCTCTCTAAGTTGTTTGATTTCTTTTTCTGAACCAATTAAATCTACACACATAGTTTTAAATTCAAGTAAGAAATCTTCTGAATTGAAATCAAAAGATGAGAGTACCTGGTCTACTTCAGAGAGTGGTTCTTCATCATCTGATGAGTCTTCTTCTGAATGAATGTTGGAAGCATCAATTGCTATTAGGCAAACTTCCTTTGCCTTTGCTTCCTCTTCCTCTTCATCACTGGAGCTAGAGGATGAGGAATCCTTTTCTATATCACTCTAAGTTTCTGCTACAAAGCCTTTCTCTTTCCTCTTATGTTTGCTTGAGGAAGGCTTGCTATACTTCTGTTTTCTGGAGTCCTTATCTTTTCTTTTCTCCTTCTTATGATTCTCTGGACACTCAGAGATATAGTGTCCAGGTTTCCTACAACCAAAATAAACAACCTCTTTAGTTGGTGTTTTGTCATACCTGGGCTTATCTTCTAGTTCTGATGACTTCTTCCTGAACTCTCTTTTGCCCATCTTGTAAAATATCTTTACTAAGAGACTCAAGAATTCTTCATTAGTAGTAAGAGCTATTATTTCTTCTGAGGCCTTGAATGCAATATTTTTCTCTTTTCTGACTGGAGTAGAAGCCTTCTGCTCTGCCTCCCTAGTTTTTGTCAGGTGTTCAAAAGATTTGAGCTTCCCTAGAAGAGTTTCTGTGGAGATTTCTGTAATGCTTCGGGCATCTTTGATTGGCTAGATCCTTGTGTCCCATAAGCTGGGAAGACACATCAAGATCTTGTCATTGGTCTCAGTCAATGAGATGTCCTTGTCCAATGTCTTCAGTTCACTAATGGTGGCACTTAGTCTCCCATACATTTCTTCCACTGACTCACCTTCCTCTTTTATGAAATTCTCATATTTGGGGATGAGAAGGGTTCTTCTATCCTTTCTTTCTTCAACTAAGCCTTCCACCATCTGGTTTAAGTAGTCCCAAATGGCCTTTGCTGAAGTGCAATCAGCAACCTTTTGGAATATGTCATCTGACATAGTTTGGGCCAGTATGTTCATGGCCTTGACATCAACAACCTTTGCTTTATTCTGTGCATCAGTCCAATCTGGTGGTGGAACTGTATGAGTGTCAGCAATTGAAGTGGCTGTAGTTGGTTGAGGTGGACCTGTCAAAATGGAGTTAAAAATGTCTTCATCAATTGAGTTCATGTATAATCTGATTCTTGCCTTTTAGATACTGAACTTATTTAGGTTACAAATTGAAGGTCTGATGCTTGTTTAGTCCTTATTCTATGCCATGTGATAAAATAATAACTAAGGAAAAATAAAATCTAAATAAGCAGGGGTCTTGGTTCAAGTGTTAGCTTGTTCAACCAAAGAAACCTGCCTCTGATACCAATTGAAAGAAGTAGGTTATTCAGATCTACTCTAGAGTGGAGGGGGGGGGGTGAATAAAGTATTAAATCTTTTTTTCTGTTTTTTACTTTTATATCAGAGTTAAAATATAAGTGATACGAATAATAAATAAATAAAAGAAAATAGGCAAGCTATTCTAATTATCACAGCAATCAGCAAGAGCAAGAAGAAAATGAGCAACTAGACGACACAAGAAATTTATAGGTCTTCCCCAAATCTGGGTACATTCACTCTTCTACCACCCTGGTAGGAATGACTCTTAGGTTTTTGATCAGGTGACTGCCACCAAATAATATCTATTTCCTGTGAGATATTGCAACCTTTCTGGCTTTTGATCAGGTGTCAGAAAACCACTGAAGTCTTTTGATCAGAAGACCTCACAACCAAGAATTACTTTTGAAGGGAGTAAGAACCCTATATATAGTGGGGGAAAGTAAAAGTTGAGTTGTCTTCTCTATTCTCAAACAAATGAGAGAAGACTTGAGATTGATCCTGATGATGTCAAGGCTTGTTTTGTGATCTTGAATGGTTCAGGAATCCAAAGCCTTGCTCCGGGTATAGGTCTTGATTTCCAGAAAGCTTAGACTGATTGTGAAGAATGACTCTTTTTGCTTCCTGGAAGAACACTTGTGTGAAGAACTGAAAATTGTTCTTCTTTTGTTGTCTTATGTTCTCTGAGTGGATGTCTGTATTTTTCATGTCTTTTTTTAACTGTATGTCTCTGTATATTCTTGTCTTGATTCACTGTATATCATTCCTTTGAATAACCCAATCTGAATTCAAACTGGCACACCTTGATTGACTGCCAAAATCATGGGAACTTGTGCAACGGCTATAAGGGAATTAAATTCATTTCTCTAACTGTCCCATGAATAGCTGTATAATAACTCTGTGAATACCAGTAATTAATGCTTACCAAGGAAGAGTTATATTCAGAGAATATATGCATCAATTACTCAGTCATATAAGCAATAAAATATTCAGTCAATAAAGGAAAACAATGACTACAAAGAATAATGGTTGATCTGGAAGTTATCGTCGATCTGGTCCTATGATCGTCGAACTCAAACATCCTTTATCGTTGAGCTGAGCCCTGTGATCGTTGAACTGAATTTCTACTTTCCAAACTAGGCTTTAAGATCGTCGAACTGAGATGGTTGATCGTCGATCTCAATCTTGAAAGTAGATCAGAGATCGTTGAACTAAGATCAGCAATCGTCGATCTCAGCATTAAGAGATTAAATCTGAGATCATCGAACGCAAAATGAAGATCGTTGAGCACTTTTCACTTAGTCAATTTCTTCCTTATTCAGTCTCTGCTGTCTTCTATGTCTCTGATGTCTTGATCTTGTCTCACTCAATTGTTGACCCAACTAACACTTAAGACACTAGACTAAACCTTGACTATATAATGTGGGTTTGATTCAACCTATATTAGTGAACCTAGCCCAAATCCAAACAAGGGGTCCAACAAAACACACACGGGTAGGGATATGCCTGTGTCACTACCCGTGTTCTTCTCTGAAAATTTTACAAAGAAGACCCAAAGGAACCAGAGCACCACACGGGTATGGACACGCCCGTGTCACTACCCGTGTCCTACTCTAGACCAACATATCCTCCCTTACATAAGTGTTAGCTTAGCTCCTAGCACTCCCTGAGCCCAAGTCAGCTCTTATGACTTAAAAGTGCGCACGAGGGGCCTAGCGCGAATTGGAACTTTACAAAAGATGCAACTTCAACGATACGTTTGATTCGAGAGAATCTATTGATGGATCATGATAGGCATGCAAAGTACTATAATGCAAAACACCGAAACATGGAGTTTGTAGTGGGTGATTGGTGTATCCCAAGACAAAACCATTCAAGGGTGTATCTAGGATTCGACGCTTGAAAAAGCTGTGTCTGAGATACCTTGGGCCTTTTGAGATCATTAAGAGAATTGGTGAAGCTGCCTATCAGCTGAATATTTTAGCTGAAATCAGTGGTTTGCAATATGTGTTTTATATATCGGTGTTGTGGAAGGATGTGCAAGAGCCTGCGCAAGTTGTTGTTGCGGATTAAGTGTTTGTCGATAGTGGGTAGACGATGAAAGTCAAACCCATTCAAATCCAAGACACGGAGGTCAAGGAGCTATGAAATAAGTCAATTTAAATGGTCAAGGTCCACTTAGACAACTGTGTCAATGAGGAACTATCATGGGAGCGTGAGCAATCCATGATCGACAAGTTCCTCAAACTGATCCATTGAGGTACATGTGATGTATGTGTACTTCTTTATTGTTTTCTATAAATGATTTAATTTTGGGATGAAATTTCTTAAAGGAGGGGAGATGTGTAACACCCCTGGTTTCCCGTGTTTGAAAACAACAAATATTCTAGTACTGGAAGCTACCTCTCGGCGCTAGTGCTATCGCTTGTCGGTAGTAAATAGAATGATGCAGTCGAATTACTCATGATGCAGTTGATTTATTACCACACGGCACTAGGTGCTACCGCCCAGCGGTAGCAAGCAGAACGATGCAGTGATTTCCTACCGCTGGCAGTAGTGATACCTTCAAGCGGTAGCGGTCTACATAGTAGGCCACTACAGGTCAGTGGTCTATGGAGCAATTCTTAAGTGGCACTGATTGAGCCAAGCATCCACCATCTAAGCTATCGCGCAGCTATAGTAAGTTACCGCACGACGGTAGATATTTTAATTAAAAGCTCAAGTGAATCTTGGTCATCCACTCCTTAGGAGGTGGAGATCCTTTGGCTCAGAGTACAACTTGGATTGGTAAATGGTTGGGGTGTTATTTTGAACTCATTCTCTCACTCACACACACACACTCTCTCTCTCTTGCACTTTAAGAAAATAAGAAAGAGGTGAGAAGAAGAGAAAGAAGAACATGATGGAGAAAGTTGAACTAGCCATAGTGAAGAGCTTGGGAGGCATTCTTATGATCAGAGTAACAAGCCGAAGGTAAATCCGTAGAGAGGAAAGCACAGCAGACGTTTCCATCCGGATCAAGTGCAATCTAATGGCTCCTAAACAATTGACAAGGGTAACAATTCTCCTCTTGGACAAGTGAAGTACTTAATTTGACATGGTTGCATTGAACCCCTCAATAATTGGTGAAGAAAAGGGAGATTTCCAATGGGTTGATCGATGATGTCCCATGTAATGAACTTGCATATAGAATCTGAAATCGAAGTATGGAATAAGCTTGTTGTGTGATGCCCATTCAGGCAAATTCGTTTGAATTGGTGATGTATTACTTAGCATGTTAGAGAAGACTCCATGGTTAAACGTGTAGTTTATGGAGTCGCGGGGTGTGAAGGTTGCTGTAATGGGAGTACTGGAGTTGGTCTCCAGGAAAACACCAAAATTATGGGAAGAAATACTTTTCTATCCCCTACCACACGACGGAAAAGATATTGCTGGCGGTAGCTCCCAGAGAGCTGTTGATTGTGGTTGTGAATCCTGTGCCCATGAGATCAGGCGGGTAGCTTGCTAAGATAAGAGCCTGAAGTGCCCAACTATTGTGGTCGTGAGAGCCAATTTATGACATAACTCAGTTATGTATATTATAAACGAGAATGGAGAAGCCGACCTACATCTTTTCGACCGCTGTGTGGCATGGCGATTTGAGCAATGAGAAATGGATGATCTGTACCCGCTCTATGCCTTTTTACAAGATGACCTAAAGTTACTAGTGTGGTCTGGGGCATAGGATAGGGTCATTGGCTTTAAGAGTGATCAAAATTGCTCAATATTAGACCATCAAGTCTAGGAATGTGGATGTGTTAGTGTTACCATTATGATCTGGATATGATCAAGCATGTGGTCTCACTGCGAACACTGCATGAGCCTATCAGGGTCACACATAAGACATTTGGAGAATTTGCAAGATTGTATTAAATTAGTTTTACTCATGTGATGAGTGAAATGAATTAACTCAACAAAGCGTTGACTGCGTTGAGTTCACTCAATGATTCGTCCAGTCAATTGTTGATTCGATGCGTCTGGCACTTAGCCATTAAGTGCGTTGAGTTCACTCAATGATTCGTCGAGTCAATTGTTGATTTGATGAGTGTGTCACTTAGGCGTTGAGTGCGTTGAGTTCACTTAACGATTCGTTGAGTTAATTGTTGATTCGACGAGTCTGGCACTTAGGCGTTGAGAGCATTAATTTCACTCAATGATTCGTCGAGTCAATTATTGATTCGATGAGTCTGGCGCTGAGAGAATTGAGAGCGTTGAGTTCACACAATGCTTTCATCGAGTCAATTTTTGATTCGACGAATCTGGCGCTGAGTTCATCGAGTATGTTATAATCACTCGATGATTCGTCGAGTCTATTGTTGTCTCGTCGAAATTCTGTATTCCAAGTGTTTTGGGTCTGCGAATAATGATGGGGCTCTTCTATTTATTACTTTGGGTATAAATAGAAGATGTTTTAGGGTTTTGATTAATTTAAATATGAGATAGCACATGAGCCACACTGTGCAAAACCAGATACCTAAAGGCTGACAGAAAGTGTTTCCGCTAGCGCCGATCTTGTCGCCATCGCCGAGCCTAATTCCGGCGACTGTCTCCTCTTCCTCTTCTGGAGCAGGCCTTGCAGTATGTGAAGATTGCCTTCTTCCAACCTATATCTTGTCAGAAAAGAATGTTAGGGTTCTCTCATTTGTGTGGATAACCTGTAGAGGTGTGGATAATATTCTGCAATCAGAACTCTCGCCGCTAAGTGATCGGCAGATTTCTTGCAGTATCTTGGTTGAGTATTGACTCAATCCCTCAACTGTAAATTTTATTTACAAAACTTTACTTCTTGATCAATGTTCATCGCTAGATCCGAACTATTTTGGGTTTTCTTGTTCCTTATTTCTGCCGCATAGAAGTGTTGTGATGTATAGAAAAACCCAACAGTGGTATCAGAGGGAGGTTGTGCGATGATCATAGTTTCAGAAGTTGCTAAATCTATTGCGTGTAGATCTGGAAATTTAGAAGTGTTCTAAATACCCAAATCTATTCTTGGAACCCCGCCAAGAAGGCATGTGATTTCATTGTTATATTTTAGTTGATATTCTTATTACTCCTTAACAGTAACCGTCCCTCTTGTTGGTTTGTAAAATCAAGTGTGCTAAATTTTGAATGTCACGTAGAGAGACGAACTTGTTTACTGTGTAAGTGTAGTTTGTGTTGCTCATGTACAATGCATGTAAATCTGAAGATTTAGAAGGGTTCTAGATGTTTAGATTTAGCCTAGTTCATCAAGTGTTGATGATTTTTCTTGTGCACATCAGGGATGCATTTGGATTGTGAATGCTGTTATTTCATTTTATGGATGTACACATTAGTTGTTTATTAACCATGATTAAAGTGTTAATCAATTGTCTAAAAATCCCTAAAGAAATATTAAGTATTCGGATGCCTTCTAATGGATGACACTCTTCCTGCCTCTATCGATGAAGTGTGGGCTTGCCAAATCAAGGTGCATTAGTCTATCTGAGTTAGGGTGCGAGCGGATAATTATGATATCCCACTATCGACATTGGGTAAAACTTAACTGGGTGATATCAAAGGTTGAGTACCTAAGGGAATGGGGTTGACCTGCTACATATGATGGATGCAAATACAGAGTTATTCACCAACCATACTGGAGTTGCATAGTGATGCAATCGACAAGCATTGCCTACCTAAGTAACTGTATTATGAAAGAAAAATCAAAGCTGACTCATAGTGTTGGTGAAATACGGATCTTGTCCACTTAGAGAGTTACTCACATAAACTCTCCGAACTGATATCAAGGGTTGTCAGTTTGATAAAAATAGTGGAGTAATTTTGTTTAAAGTCCTATTTGAAAGACAAATGTATTTTGAAATATAGTACTGATTTTGCTTTGCTTAAATCCTTGTAGAATTTCCATGGCAAGTTGTTTACACTCCACCCTGTCCCTTAGAGCCATCCATGTACAACCTCGGACTCGCAGGCGAGCGAGAGGGCCCAGGCGAGAGGGCCTAGGTAACAAGAGCTGAGCGAGAGAGATCAGGCGAGAGGTACAAGGAAAGAGGCACCAGGCGAGAGGCACCAGGCGAGAGGTGCCAGGAGGCAGGGCATGGAGTGAGGTTCACTGCATTAAGCGAGATGGCCTAAGTGGAGCGTGGCCTCAGATAGGTGAATGCCGAGACAGGAAGCTTTCCCGGTGAGTGACCATCTCCCCGCGCGAGAGGACTCCAGGAGTGGAGCTCTCGCCCGGGGTAGCCCTCTCTCTATGCGAGAGGACCCTATGGGGGAGTTCCCGCCAGGTGCCACTTTGGTTCAAGGCCGGTTCAGGTAGGGCCGGGCCAACCTTTTGGGCCCCAGGGGTGTTTTACCCTTTTACCCTGGGTGGTCTGCATTTAGCCCTTGTGGACAGCAGAGTTTGGCTGTTGGCAGACCTAGCTAGGGATATTCTGGTAATTTCAGGGCGGTGTAAATTGGTTATTGGCAGTCCCAGTTCAGAGGCCTATAAATAGACCGGTAAGGTACCTTAGAAGGGCAAGCTTTCTTGATTCCTTCCACTTCTTCTAAGGCACCTAACTCAGTATTGGCTAGGGAGGGGAAGAGCTTTAGTCTCTTCTGGGTATGAGGTGGGACCTCCTTGCTTGAGCCTCCGGTCTAATTTTTCGCCTCTAGTGTGATCCAAAGGGAGTAAGCGTGAGCTGCCCCAATAATTCCGAGCTTTAGGAGGAATCGAACTTGTTGGTTTCAACATTTTTGGTGCGATGAGCCTGGAACAGCAGCTTGTGCAGAAGAACGAAGGGTTACCTCATGGCGGGAGATACAGGAGGAGTAGACGAGGGGTCCCCGAACCAGTGGGGTACGTCGGGAGGGCAGAGTTCATGTTGTCTATCAGAGGGATCATGGACATGCTGAAGCAGCTCGCACAGAGAGGGGAGCGCGAGACTCCCCCGCCCCAGGTGCCGGACCCCGCGGTCCGCGAGGGGGTCGAGCCGGCGCGGATAGGTGAGGACGCACCCGGGAGGCGACCGAGAAAGGAAGTGGCGACGGAAGGAAGCCGGTGAGAGGTGGAAGGAAGGGAGCTCTTCCCTAGCCCGGCGAGTGCCGTCGCGCCCGCGGGGCTAGTCACGCGAGTAGACCTGGCGAGACCACCGGCGAGAGGATCTCCCTTCTGCGAGTTGGTCCTCTCGGCACCCGTTCTAGAAGGGTTCCGCGAGCTGGAGATGACCTACTACATGGGGAAGGATTATCCCCTCCTACACCTGCAATTGTTTGAAGATGCGGTCTCCATCTGACCTATGACAGACGCCTTCAAGTGCCGCCTCTTCGCCATCACTTTGAAGGATAAGGCCAGGGACTGGTTCCATCAACTCCCGGCGGGTTCTATTTATTGCTTCGAAGACCTGAGCAGGAGCTTCCAGTTGCGCTTCTCGACCTCGAAGAAGAGGAAGAAGAACCCGGAGTCCATCTTCCTGATCAAGAAGAAGGCGGACGAGTCTTTGGCTCAGTATATGGATCGTTTCCAGGAGGAGATCCTAGACATCCAGGAGGTGCCTGGTTTCGCCCTCCAAATGGCCTTCACCGTGGGGTTGAGGGAAGGCTTCTTCAAGATGAGCCTAATCTGGAAGGCACCATTGTCCTTTGAGGGATTGATGGAGAAAGCAGCAAAGGAGATAGCCATAGAGGCGGCAAACCCGACATTTGCGAGGAAGTTAGCAAGGTTGACGGAGGGGGAGTAGAGAGAGTTAGGATGAATAAGGCATCAAGAGGGATGGAGAAGGGAGGAGCCAAGGGGACCCGTGCACCCAGAGTTGGGCTGGAGGCAACCGGGAGGCCCAGTTCAAGGACCAGGAAGGGGTCCTCCGCAGGGGGAAGGAACTTTTATCAGGGACCAGGGAGATTTCATCTGCTAGGGTGGGGGCATGGCCCGAGGCCGCTCCCACCTCCGCCTCAGCAAGCTATGACCATTGGCCGAGGTAGAGGAAGAGGAAGAGAGAGAGGGAGAGCGATTGTGGGGAGGAGGAGGAAACCCTAAGAAGGGAGATGTGAGGGAGGAGTTCTGCCATATTGTGATTTCCATGAGGAGGAGGGCCATGCGACGGCCACGTGCCCGGAGTTCTTGGAGTTAAAGAGGGGTAGAGGAGGAGAAGACAAACGGTCACCCATGCAGATAGTGGAGATGTTAGGAGCCGCGGAGGAGGATTGATGTGTGGATCGGTCAGACACAGGAGATCGAGGGGGGATCGGGGTGATTCATGGGGGGGGGGGGGTGGGGATCGAGGCCACTCGTAAGGCCAGTCTTCACACTATATATCGTCGGAGCGTTGCCTCGGCGTCGCAAGCTCCGCCCGCGGATGAGAAAATCACCTTCTCCAGAAGGGACCTACAAGATCACGAGGACCCTTTCTGCGACGCGCTGGTAATCCGGACCGCCATTGAGAACTTCACGGTGTCCCGAATTTTGGTGGACAACGGGAGTTCCGTCAATGTGATCTTCAAGAAGGCATTCATTGAGATGAGGGTGGAGGCCCGAAGGGTGTTGGCAGCGGATGGGCCAATGTTTGGATTCTTGGGGGAGAGGAAGGAGGTCGAGGGAGGAGTAGGACTTCAGGTGACGCTGGGGGGGGGGGGGGGGTTGTCCAGGAACTAACGTTTCGTGATAGTTGATGCCCCCAGCAGGTATAATGCGATCTTCGGGCGCCTTTTGATCAGCGCCTTTAGGTGTGTACCATCCTCATTCCATCAGTGCTTGAAGCTTAATTCGGGAGGAACCCAGATCAGGGTAAGGGGTGATCCAAAGGCGGCTCGGGAATGCTACGTGACAGCGGTCAACGCCATCTCATTGAAGGGGGATGCAGAGGAGCTGGAGAAAAGGATGGAACGGGAGGAGTTGGAGAGAGAGGGAGGAAGTGAAAGAGGCAGTTCGGGGGAGCCAGCAATGGCAGGAGAGAAGGTGGCTGGAGGAGAGGAGCTAGTGAGAGAGGAAGAAAGGGTGGAGGGAAGTCTTGTAGCAGAGATGGAGATGGCTGGAGGAGAAGAGTTGGAGAAAGAGGAAGGAAGAGGTGACAGAGGCATTGTGGCAGAGCCAGCAATGGCTGGAGAGCAAGTGGCTGGGGAGCGGGAGTGTATGGGGAATGGAGGAAGTATTGGGGAAAAGAAGAGAAAGAGGGCATCACCAGAGGGGGACCTTGGAAGAGAGAAAGGGAGGGCCCAGGAAAGGGTAGCTATCGTGGAAGGCTTGGGAGTAGAGTACGGGGGATAGGATCTGGAGGAGGATTTGAGGGAGCCAGAGGAAGAAGAACCTTCAAGGTTGAGGGCGGTTGTGGAAGTTCTGGAGGTGGAGATCCTCACAAAGGATGGAAGGAAGGAAAAGATAAAGATCAACGGAGAGCTCACTCCCAAAGACTAGGAGGAGATCCGGAGGTGCGTGCAAGAGAACATTGACGTCTTCGCCTGGTGCGCGGCGGACATGCCAGGGATCGACACGGACGTGGCATGCCACCGTATCAACTTTGACCCCAAGGTCCGTCCCATCCAAAAGAAAAAGAGGGCCATCGCCTCCAAGATGGCCAGGCCAATCAGAGAAGAGGTGGAGAAGCTGCTCTAGGCAGGATTCATATCTGCCAACAGGTATCCGGGGTGGGTGAGCAATGTTATAATGGTAAAAAAGTGAGAGGGGAAATGGAGGATGTGTATTGATTTCTCTCTTTTAAATAAAGCCTGCCCTATGGATTGTTACCCCCTGCCTCAAATCGACGCGCTGGTTGACTCAGCCGCCGGCTTCTCACTAATGAGTTTTTTAGATGCTTTTTTAGGGTACCATCAGATTCACATGCACCGTCCGGACATCAAGGACGTCACCTTCGTCACGGAGGATGGGTGCTCCAGTTATAATATGATGCCCTTCGGGCTAAAAAATGCGGGAGCAATGTATCAAAGGATGATGGACCAGATTTTTCGAGAGCAGAAGGGGCGGAACCTCGAGGTCTATATGGATGACTTGATGGTTAAGAGTCGGGACCTCGGGTCCCATGTCTTGGACTTGCAGGAGACGTTTACAACTGTAAGGAAGTATAAGATGAGGCTTAACCCTCATAAATGTGTATTCGGGGCCAGCAGGGGGAAGTTTTTTGGGCATCTCCTGACTCCTGCAGGGGTGGAACCCAATCCGGACAAAGTAAAAGCAATACTAGAGCTGAAACCTCCTCAGAATGACAAGGAGGTTCAACATCTTACTTGCAAGCTAGCAGGGTTGAGCAGGTTCCTCTCTAGGGCAGGAGAGAGATGCTTCTCCTTCTTCTGAACTCTAAGGGGAGGAAGGGAGTTCGAATGGACCTTGGAATGCGAAAAGGCCTTTGTGGCTCTGAAGCAGCAGCTTACCCAGACGCAGCTACTTCAAGGGCCGAGAGAAGGGGAGAGTTTGTTCCTCTATTTGGGGGTAGGGACGGGGGACGTTAGCTCGGTCCTCGTCCGAGAGGAAGGAAAGAAGCAATTCCCCATTTATTATATAAGCAGGGTCCTCAAAAAGGCAGAGCTGAAATATCCCATACTAGAAAAGCTGGCCTTCGCTCTCATCGTGTCGGCCCGGAAGCTCAGACCATATTTCCAAGCTCATGCCATTCAGGTTGTGACGGATCACCCTCTTTGCCGCATCCTTGAAGGGATCGAGCACTCGGGAAGATTGGCCAAGTGGTCGATCGAACTCAGCGAATTCGACCTCTCCTACGTCCCCCGAGAGGCCATTAAGGTGCAGGTAGTGGCGGATTTCTTGGCAGACTATGTGGTAGAGGCCAAGGAGGTGGAGGTATCTCCCATGGTGGCTTGGGAGATACTGGTAGATGGGGCCTCTGGTAAGAATTCTTTTGGGGGAGGGGTCATCTTGACGAGTCCCGAAGGGACTAGGATCGAGCAAGCCTTGAAGATACACTTCACCCTCACGAACAATCAAGCCGAGTACGAAGCAATCATCGCCGGGTTTCGGCTGGCTAGGGAGTTAGGCATACAGGATATCAGGGTCTTCACAGACTCTTGGTGGTGGCAATACACATCAATAGAGAGTTCGAGGTGAGGGAACCGACCCTCCAGTTGTACCTGGTAAAGATAAATGTTATTATTGGGCAGTTTCATAGCTTCTCCATCCAGCACGTTCCTCGGGAAGAAAGTGCTAAGGCAGACCTGCTTGCAAAGCATGGTCCTCAGGCCGGAGGGACTATGACCGAACTCTTCAGGCCTTCCATAGATGAAGGGGAGATAATGGAGGTCTACCAGGAGGTGTCTTGGATGGATCCCTTTGTTACCTTCTTGGCATCGAGACGTCTACCCGAGGGGGATCTCGAGAGGAAGCGGATGAGGTACAAGTCAGCTTATTATCTGTTGAAGGAAGGAGTACTCTACAGAAAAACATTGTCCGGATTGCTAGCCCGGTGTATATCCGAGAAGGAAGCATCAAAGGTATTGTAGGAGGTCCATTCGGGGGAATGCGGAAGCCACTCAGGGAGTCGGACTTTGGAAGGGAGGGTATTAAGGCAATGCTATATCTGGCCTACCCTCTGGAGAGATGAAGAGGAGCTTGCTAAGAGGTGTAGAAAGTGTCAGGAGTTTGCTCCCCTATAGCTCCTCCCAGCACAGAGGCTGTGAACGATCACCTCTCCATGGCCCTTCGCCATATGGGGACTGGATCTTGTGGGGCCGTTCCCTCAAGCCAGCGGTCAGAGAAGTTTCCTACTGGTCATGGTGGATTACTTTTCAAAATGGTTAGAAGTGAAGTCTCTGGCAAAGGTGACATCACAAGTTGTCAAGAACTTTGTATGGGGAGAGATTATTTGTCGGCATGGGCTCCCTTTGGCCATCGTCACTGACAACGGGCCACAATTTGCCAGCAAGGAGTTTGTGGATTTTTGTGTATAGCTTGGTATACACCTTCGGTTCGCTTTGGCCCACCACCCTCAGAGAAATGGACAGGTGGAAGCGGCAAATAAGATCATTGTGAATCTCTTAAAGAAGAAAGTGGAGAACTTAAGGGGGAGCTGGGTGGAACAACTCCCCTCCATCATATGTGCTCTGCGGACTACTCCGAGTACAGCCACAGGAGAGATGCCTTTCAAGCTCTCCCATGGCTCAGAGGCCGTCATACCTATGGAGTTTGAGGTTGAATCTCCCAGGGTAACAACAGCAAGGGAAGGAGATGAAAGGTGGCAGGTTGATAATGGAGAGGAGCAGAGGCTTTCACTCGACCTCGTGGAGGAGATCCGGGAGCTAGCATCAATCCGATAGGAGGAGGTCAAGCGCCGGATATCCCGGTACTTTGATAAGCACATCCGAATCAAGCAATTTCAAAAGGGGGACTTGGTCCACAAGAAAATGGACGTCGCGGGCATGGGGTCCTCGGTAGGAAAGCTCAACCCTAATTGGGAGGGTCCCTTCATTGTAAAAGAAGTTTTGAAGTTAGGGGGGTATCACCTCCAGGATGTGGACAGGATACCCCTGGATCGTGCCCGCAGTAGTGATGATCTAAAGCGTTTCTATCCGTAATGATAATTTTCCTCTTAATATGCTTGAGTATGACTTTAATGATCTTACCTTTTGAAAATGTCATGATTTCCTAGCACAATGCACCTCAGGACGTCCTTCTTAGAAGACGGCGGTTGGAGGAGAAAGAGGAGAGGAGACCCCGAGCAGACCCGCTAACCAGGCTCTCATCAAGCTGGCAGGGTTGTAGGCTCACTCAGCGGTTGGAGGAGAAAGAGGAGAGGAGGCCCCGAGCAGACCCGCTGACCAGGCTCTCATCAAGCAGGCAGGGTTATAGGCTCACTCGGCAGTTGGAGGAGAAAGAAGAGAGGAGACCCCGAGCAGACCCACTGACCAGGCTCTCATCAAGCTGGCAGGGCTGTAGGCTCACTCGACGGTTAGAGGAGAAAGAGGAGAGGAGACCCGAGCAGACCCGCTGACCAGGCTCTCATCAAGCTGGCAGGGTTGTAGGCTCACTCGGCGGTTGGAGGAGAAAGAGGAGAGGAGACCCCGAGCAGACCCGCAGACCAGGCTCTCATCAAGCTGGCAGGGCTGTAGGCTCACTCGGTGGTTGGAGGAGAAAGAGGAGAGGAGACCCCGAGCAGACCCGCTGATCAGGCTCTCATCAAGCTGGCAGGGTTGTAGGCTCACTCGGCATTTGGAGGAGAAAGAGGAGAGGAGACCCCGAGCAGACCCGCTAACCAGGCCCTCATCAAGCTGGCAGGGCTGTAGGCTCACTCGGTGGTTGGAGGAGAAAGAGGAGAGGAGACCCCGAGCAGACCCGCTGACCAGGTTCTCATCAAGCTGGCAGGGCTATAGGCTCACTCGGCGGTTGGAGGAGAAAGAGGAGAGGAAACCCCGAGCAGACCCGCTGACCAAGCTCTCATCAAGCTGGTAGGGCTGTAGGCTAACTCGGCGGTTGGAGGAGAATGAGGAGAGGAGACCCTAAGCAGACCCACTGACCAGGCTCTCATCAAGCTGGCAGGGCTCTAGGCTCACTCGACGGTTGGAGGAGAAAGATGAGAGGAGACCCCGAGCAGACCCGCTGACCAGGCTCTCATCAAGCTGGCAGGGTTGTAGGCTCACTCGGAGGTTGGAGGAGAAAGAGGAGAGGAGACCCCGAGCAGACCCGCTGACTAGGCTCTCATCAAGCTGGTAGGGCTGTAGGCTCACTTGGTGGTTGGAGGAGAAAGAGGAGAGGAGACCCCGAGCAGACCCGCTGACCAGGCTCTCATCAAGCTAGTAGGGCTGTAGGCTCACTCGACGATTGGAGGAGAAAGAGGAGAGGAGACCCCGAGCTGACCCACTGACCAGGTTCTCATCAAGCTGGCAGGGTTGTAGTCTCACTCGGCGGTTGGAGGATAAAGAGGAGAGGAGACCCCGAGAAGACCCACTGACCAGGCTCTCATCAAGCTGGCAGGGTTGTAGGCTCACTCGGTGGTTGGAGGAGAAAGAGGAGAGGAGACCCCGAGCAGACCCACTGACCAGGATCTCATCAAGCTGGCATGGTTGTAGGCTTACTCGGCGGTTGGAGGAGAAAGAGGAGAGGAGAACCCGAGCAGACCCGCTGACAAGGCTCTCATCAAGCTGGCAGGGTTGTAGGCTCACTCGGCGGTTGGAGGATAGAGAGGAGAGGAGACCCCGAGCAGACCCACTAACAAGGCTCTCATCAAGCTGGCAGGGCTGTAGGCTCACTCGGCAAATGGAGGAGAAAGAGGAGAGGAGACCCCGAGCAGACCCGCTGACCAGGCTCTTATCAAGCTGGCAGGGCTGTAGGCTCACTCGGCAGTTGGAGGAGAATGAGGAGAGAAGACCCCGAGCAGACCCGCTGACCAGGCTCTCATCAAGCTGGCAGGGTTGTAGGCTCACTCGGTGGTTGGAGGAGAAAGAGGAGAGGAGACCCCGAGCAGATCCGCTGACCAGGCTCTCATCAAGCTGGCAGGGCTGTAGGCTCACATGGTGGTTGGAGGAGAAAGAGGAGAGGAGACCCCGAGCAGACCCGCTGACCAGGCTCTCATCAAGCTATCAGGGCTGTAGGCTCACTCGGAGGTTGGAGGAGAAAGAGGAGAGGAGACCCCGAGCAGACCCGATGACCAGGCTCTCATCAAGCTGGCAGGGCTGTAGGCTCACTCGGTGGTTGGAGGAGAAAGAGGAGAGGAGACCCCGAGCAGACCCGCTGACCAGGCTCTCATCAAGATGGCAGGGTTGTAGGCTCACTCGGCGGTTGGAGGAGAAAGGGGAGAGGAGACCCCGAGCAGACTCGCTGACCAGGCTCTCATCAAGCTGGCAGGGCTGTAGGCTCACTCGGTGGTTGGAGGAGAAAGAGGAGAGGAGACCCCGAGTAGACCCGCTGACCAGACTCTCATCAAGCTGGCAGGGCCGTAGGCTCACTCGGTGGTTGGAGGAGAAAAGGAGAGGAGACCCCGAGCAGACCCGCTGACACGGCTCTCATCAAGCTGGCAGGACTGTAGGCTCACTCGGTGGTTGGAGGAGAGAGAGAAGAGGAGACCCCGAGCAGACCCGCCGACTGGGCTCTCATCAAGCTAGCAGGGCTGTAGGCTCACTCGGTTGTTTGAAACAATAACAAAAGGTGGATCAGGCCCCTTTCTGCGGAGCAGTTACCCCCTCCCCATCCCCACTTACCTTCTTACTCTACCGTGCTACAGTTTTCGTGGGCAAGGACCTATTTCCATTTCAATACTGGATAGGGGCATAGAAGTTGCAGTTGGAGAGCATAAATTCCTTAAGTATATAATTTGGGTTGGGTGTTTTCTTGAGACAGCTAACTAGGGTCTTGACATAGAAGCTGATTAACCAGGGAAACACAGACCCTTGCCACTAACAAAAGGGGGGGGAATACTTCAAGATGACTTCCTACGTAAGGGAAAATAAGAGAGGGGGGGGGGAATAATTGACCCCACAGGTCCACTCGCGCTGAGAGGAGCTGGTAGGCAGCGCGAGAGCAAGGAGAAGGTGTCCCCACGCTCGCGAGAGTAGCAGAGGCTCGCCAGCTCGCCCCCCCGGGCCAAGTCTTCTGGTAACAGCCGGCAAGGGGAAAGACAACCCCCTCTCGCCGCCAAGGATTTCGAGGATCTCGCGAGCTGTCCAAGCGAGAGAAAAAGAAAAAAAGAGAGGAAGAAAAGAAAGAGGCTAGCTTCAGGCGCGAGCAAAAAATATACATATACACATGAATCATATTCGTGTTTTAATACAGTACTTTCCCAAATCAGGAGGCATTGTAATCATAGAAAAAAGAAAAGAAAAGGCTGCTGTGCTCAAGGAGCCCTAGTCCTTCTCACTCGCCGGAGATTCCTCGTCCTCTCCATAAATCTCAAGCACGAGGTCCCGGGAGGTGATGTCCTCGCAATCATCTTTAACTACACCCATCTCTCGCATCATCTTCAGGATAAGCTCGGCGGTCCGTATGTTGGCATCCCGGCAAAAGTCTTCGACCTCGTCATGCATATAATGCGCGGGAGTAGGTGGAGGGACCTGCGAGAGAGAGGTTGAGGCCTCTTTGAGCTGGGCATTCTCTGTTTTCAGCTCCTTCACCTCCGTCTCCAACTCCTCCACTCACGAGCGCAGCCTTTCAACCATCTCAGCATCCTGCAAAAAGAACAAACCATTAAATCTAACGAGAGGGTGCTCGAGAAGGCTGTCTAAGTATCAACTCACCACTCCGCCACTGGCCTTGGTGAGAAGGCTCTCGGCCACCGGCAGTCCCCAGACTTCTCGCGCTCGGCAGCGAATTTGGTGTCTATCTCTTTCCAGCTTTGAGTGTTGAAAATTAGGCGGCGCGAGAGTCGATGAGAGAGTTCGAGGGTACGTAGATGCGAGTGGGCCATCCTGAAGACGAGATCTCGCGTGGTGGCCGCGTCGAGCGCGTCAGGGGCGAGACCCCCTTAGAGGCCGAAGCCCAAGGATAAGGCATGGGCAGAAGACTCGGCTTGCTCTCTCCATGGGGGAAGAAGGGTAGAGATGGAGACCCGATGTGCCCCCTTATCCCAGATGAGCGTAGGCTCATTGGCACCGTCGGGGACAGACGGGCCCATGTTGAAGTTCAGATGGGCGGATGGAGCAGGATACTAGAGAGGAGCCTCCCCGCGAGAAGGGGACCAGGGAGGTTTGCGAGAAGAGCTCGGGAGCGGTGCGAGAGGGACCGCATCTTCAGGAAGCGAGACAGCCCTGTGTGGAGAGGTCAAGGGAGTCGAGTGCGGAGATTCAGATCCCAGGGATATGGGGCTCAAGGATCCCGGCATCGCCGCCGTGTCCGCAGGGACCTTTCCCTTCTCGGAAGGGATGGAGACTACTTTCTTCAACTTCATCTTAAGTTTCTTTGAAGGGCTGAGATGAGAGGGGGCCGAGTCCTTAGTCGCCCTCTTTCGGGGAGGAGGGGCCAACGAATCTTTGGCCGCCTCGGCCGCCATAGTGGCGAGAGCCATGTCTTTAGACGGCTTGATATTACTTCTGTAGGGGGGTGCACCGGCACGTTCCGCTCTCCTGGGAGAAGCGAGACAGAGTCAGGAAAAAGGTTCAGCGAGAGGAAGGTAATGAAGGCAAGAAAAGACGAGATGGTCGAGCATACCTTCTCCAGGGAGCACGGGGAACAGCGAGGCGAGCCCCCGTCTCAAAAACCTGACCTCGAAGTTCTTCCCAGCGAGGTACGCAAAGAAGCTTGTCCGTGCCGCCGACCTGCGGAGTAACATAGAAGATTTCCGCGGGCGAGACGGGCGCGAGAGGGACGCCGCCCAGGTTCCCGCGGATGAAGACGAAGCGGGTTGGCTAGTGATGATTCTTGTTTGGTGTCTCGCAGACTTTCAGATTAAGCCCGGTGAAGAAGGAGACCCCGTCTTGAATTGCGTGGTAGACGAACATCTTCCAGAAGATGGTGAGTCTGAATTCTATTCTCTCTCGCCGCATGTAGCACGCGAACGCGACGGTAACCGAGATCGTGTTGGGGTTATACTGGGCAGGCACGACGCCGAAGTACTTGAGAACTTGCTTCACCTCGGGCCAGAGGGGAAGCCGGAGCCCCGCCTCGAAGTGCGAGACGGGGAAGGCGAGCTTGCCCGGGTAGAATGTATTCACACTCTCGCCAACATTGGGGGGGGGGGGGGGGGGGCGTGACTCGTAGCCCTCCGGCAAGAAGTCGATCCGGAAGGCCTCGTATTCATCGGTAGAGAGGCGGCCAGGAGGGAAATCGTGGTCGGAGAATCTCTTCCCACAGTGGCTGCGGCCCTCACCATCCTCTGGCCTCCTTTTTCCCATGAGTGCGCGAGATGAAGGGAAAGTCGGCGAGTGGAGATCCGGCAAGAGGACACAAAGAACAGTAAAGAGGAAGGGTGAGGGGCCGGAGCGCGAGACGAGCTGGGAAAAGAGGGGGAGCCGCGGGTGGAAGTCTTGGGAAACGCACTTCCAGCCCTGGCAGCGGGGGTATTTATAGCCCTCATAAGTAGGAGGATGAGCGGATAGAGAACCACGCTGGGGAAGGGCAAGCGTCGGCCAACCCTTCTCTCTCTCCAAGCCTCGGGAGGCGGAACCCTAAGTGGGTCATCAGCCCAAGAAGGCGGTGAAAAGATTGATGCAGAGAAATAAAAGCAACAAAGGTTAAAAATTAGCATAAAAGAAGGTATTAACGCTATCGCATCAATTAAAACAGGCAAATTACCAAATGGATAAATTTAATCCCGCATAAGGACGGGTGGCAAGTTCGAAGAGCGCACAGCTGGCGCTATATAAGCAAATATTTTATTATTACAAACAAGGCAAACGAAAGAGCTAAGAGGCGAGAGGCGAGAGACGAAAGGAAAGAAGGCGGAACTCTCGTCAATTCTTATCCCACCTCTATCATCCTCCCCCGCGGCTTCTCACGCAGGGAGGACGATTGGGGAGGTGGAAGGCACGAGCCGCCTCAACACCACTGCGGGAGAGACGGAGCTGTTGGTCGACGTCATCCAAGATCGCCTGAGGGTTCGTCTGGTCCACCTCAATGTCGGCATCTATCTCCGAAGATAGGTGAGCGCATTCCACCTCTATCCAGTCAATCCGGTGGTCTGCGGCTTGCTTCCCTTTTTCCAGCGCTTGAATTATGCACGCGTGCTTCCGCAGCATCTCGTCCACCTTACGTTTCATCTCTATGGGGTCCGTGGTGTCGCCCAGGTAGTCCTCGATCTCATCTATAGGGGGAGGGGGCGAAGGGGCCAGCTGCCTGGATTAATCGTCGACCGGCGAGTCGGCATCCAGTGAGTCCTCAATAGGGGTTCCACTCGCACCTATTAAGGAGCCAAAGAGATAAAGCGGCAAGGAAAAAGCAGGCGACAAGGAGAAGAGAGTAGGTGTCAGAGGAAGAGCCTCTTACCGAATCGGCGGGTGGAGCCCGATATGGTAGAAGGGTCATCCCTCCTCTTCACGGGGGTGGAGGGGGGAGTGGAGGCTTGGGGCGAGAGAGGCCTGGAAGGAAGATCCGAAATGTTGATACGAATGGTCTCAGGACGATGAGGAGGCGCCGAGATTTTCTGAGAAAAGGTAGCAAGTAAAAAATGTGTGGTGCAAAGAGATCATAACAGGCTTAAGAGACTTACCTCTTTTCCTTTAAGATTAGATGGAGTGGGAGGTACATACCCCCTCGGAAAGGAGCGAAAAGGTTCTCCTGCCGGGAGGGGAGGCTCCGGAACTTTTGCCTTTTTTGGGAGAGAGGTGGATGGCGGTTCCGAAGGAGAATCGCGCACGGGGATCTTGTTCAGACCCGCCGCCGTCGCCTTGTTCCGTTGGCGCACGGCCGCGATGCGGACCTGAAAACTTTAACTGAGTTACATGGAGGCAGATGCTGGAAGAGGAGGGAGGAAAGGGAACGACCCCTTGTAGGGAGGCAATTTCCGTATTTATAGACTAGGCAAGGGTCCCACCAAAAGATTCCCCCCAATAAATTCGTCGTACTACCATGAGCCTCGGTTGAACTGTCTTTCCGAGCTTGTAAACAACCTCGAAAAGAGCGGGGATTATGTACAACCTCGGACTCGCAGACGAGCGAGAGGGCCCAGGCGAGAGGGCCAAGGTAACAAGAGCCGAGCGAGAGGGCTCAGGCGAGAGGTACAAGGAAAGAGGCACCAGGCGAGAGGCACCAGGCGAGAGGTGCCAGGAGGCAGGGCATGGAGTGAGGTTCACTGCATTAAGCGAGATGGCCTAAGTTGAGCGTGGCCTCAGATAGGTGAATGCCGAGAAAGGAAGCTTTCCCGGCGAGTGACCAGCTCCCTGTGCGAGAGGACTCCAGGAGTGGAGCTCTCGCCCGGGGTAGCCCTCTCGCCATGCAAGAGGACCCTATAGGGGAGTTCCCGCCAGGTGCCACTTTTGTTCAAGGCCGGTTCAGGTAGGGTCGGGCCCACCTTTTGGGCCCCAGGGGTGTTTTACACTTTTACCCCGGGTGGTCTGCATTTAGCCCTTGTGGACAGCGGAGTTTGGCTGTTGGCAGACCTAGCCAGGGATATTCTGGTAATTTCAGGGCGGTGTAAATTGGTTATTGGCAGTCCCAGTTCAGAGGCCTATAAATAGACCGGTAAGGTGCCTTAGAAGGGCAAGCTTTCTTGATTCCTTCCACTTCTTCTAAGGCACCTAGCTCAGCATTGTCTAGGGAGGGGAAGAGCTTTAGTCTCTTCTGGGTACGAGGTGGGACCTCCTCGCTGGAGCCTCCGGTCTAGTTTTTTGCCTCGAGTGCGATCCAAAGGGAGTAAGCGTGAGCTACCCCAATAGTTCCGAGCTTTAGGAGGAATCGACCTTGTTGGTTCCAACAATCCATGAGAAGGAGAAACTGAGTGGTAGAAACTATTTGGACTAGTACAGTAACCTGAGAAAGATTCTCAGGCAAGAGCGCAAGCACTATATTTTGGAAGAGGAATCCCTTGAAGAGCCTGTCGGGAATGCGTCCTGTTCTAATAAAGATACTTACAAGAAGTATCAAGGCAACTACTTAGACTTCGAATGGCTAATGATGGCAACCATGAATTCTGAGCTTCAGAAGCAACACGAGAATATGGGTTGCAAAGAAATTGACGAGCATCTCAAGAAAATGTTTCAAGGGCAAGCTTGGCAAGAGAGGTTTGACGTAACTAAGGCATTGTTTTAATGTAAGATGGGAGATCGAGACCTAGTAGGGATTCACGTACTCAAGATGATTGGGTATATAGAGAACCTTGAAAGGCTAGGCTTTCCTCTGGGCCAAGAGTTGGCTACAAATCTGATCCTGCAATCATTGTCAGATAGTTATGAGCAGTTTGTCCTAAACTACAATATGAATGAAATAGACAAGACACTACTCGAGCTCCAAGGCATGTTGAGAACCACCAAAATTAATATTAAGAAGTCCATGCCTACTAGCCCCATACTGATGGTTCGTAAAGGCAAGGGCAAGGGCAAGGGCTTCAAGAAGACGAAGGTAGGACCTAAATCATCTCTTTAGCCCAAGTCTTCAACATTAAAGAAGAAAGGCTTAATGAAAGAAGGGAAATGCCACCACTGTGGCAAGGTTGGTCATTGGAGGAGGAACTGTCCTTATATCGAAAGTCTGCATAAGATAAAGGGAGGTATGACTTTCACTTCAAGTATTTATATTATAGAGATAAACCTTTTAGCTCCGTTATATTAGGTATTGGATAACGGATGTGGTTCTCACATTTATATAAATGTGCAGGAATTGGGAAGGAGAAGATTACTGAGTAAAGGGGGGTGGTGTAACACCCCTATCCGTCGCATAACATATAGCAGTAGGTCCGGCCGGGGCCCGATGCCATATACTACAGACAGACTGGTTGGTTACGCATTGAAACCATTCAACCAATCACCACGTCCTACACAACACCTAGCGGAAGCAATTTTATACAGTTGCAAAGAGAACAAGAACCCTGCTACAAAGCATGAATGTCCACTACAAACTCAGGAATGTAATCATACACAAAAGAGAACTAGCCTTAAGGCCTTACATTGTTCACTTAACAAAATAGTGTTTTCATACATCGGCTCGCAGGCCGGCCATACATGAAAACCGGGAAAGAGACATAAGTAATAAGGCCTTCGAGGGCCGGCACAGCAACAAGGGCTTTAGCCCGCTATTTCCCGCTCTGCTCCGCAGCACCTGCAAGCCACAAACCACCGCCCGGTGGCAAACAATAGCAACGGTCAGCAATACTGACCAAATTATAACGATCCCGCCCCCACACTCGGGGCGGCAATGCTCTTTCCCTGCACTTTATTAGCATGGGCAATTATATAAAGTATTTGCACTTCACCACAGGCGTAGGCTCGCACGGCCACACACCCCGTGCACTCAGGGCACATTCTCGGCGAACCGGCCAACGTCACGTCAATTCAAGCCATAGACGTTCCCAATCCACCACCGCCTCTTGGACGGTCATCCATATGAGCATTTTGCCTTCCTGGCCTTGGTCACGACAATTTAAGCCATAGACCGCCGAAGATCCTCATCCATGCCAACGGTCCTACCGAACGACATAGACCGGGTACGGTTCCGCCTGACCCGTGCTCACACCGCAATGACAATTTAAGCCATATGCGCAGGCCAAGACTCACCGAGTCCCGTTTCCAACACAATAATCACATAACCCGGTTATGTTCACGTTGGCTCCCCGGCCACCGTGTTGGCAAAACCCACTTTTGCCCAGTTTTCCGGGTGCACCTTGGAGTTAATCTCCAAGGCTCCCAGATGCAATCTACCACGTAGAAAACCCGAAAAATGCCCAAACACCCGGAGTCTTTCCCGGTTCATATGCAATGCAACATCACCGATCCGGCTCCACTTGTCCGGATAGGATTCACACACAATGCCTATGTCCGTTTTCGCGTACGGACTCTACACAAGGGGGACTTTACATATCTACCCCAAGGAACGCTCCAACTCTTCGCTCACTCGCGAGAGAGGGCTTCCTATGCAAAGGAAAAGAGCGCTTCACATGCCCAAGGATGAGAAATCGTTACCCTTGCATTCTTCCGCGGCGCCATCGAAAACTATACGGTTGGAAAGCACCGCAACGGCGTCGCCTCCGCGGATCTGGACTCGGATCGCGATTCGGAGCTCCGAAGCTCTTCCGGCGGCCGGATCTTGGACTCCTCCTTCCTCCTTGCTCTCCCTTCTCTCTAACTTTTAGAGAGAGATTGGCCAATGGAAAATGGGTTTCTAAACCCTATTTCCCGACTATAACCCCCCAGGAGCAGCCCCCCACCGTCAGATCCAAAGCCAAGGAAACGAACGGCCCGGATTAAGTCCACAATCATAAAATCTGGGCCGAACACGGGTTGGCACACGGCTGTGTGCCTGGCCGTGTAGCTCATTCGCCGTCTCGACCAAGATTGAAAACCAGCAACACGGCATGTGACACGGCCTCCGACACGCCCGTGTCGCCTGCGACACGCCTGTGTCGGGACCCGTGTCACGCCCCCCGTGTGTAATTTATCAACACTTCGCAGTCAGAGAGGTACACGGCCTGGTGACACGGCATCAGACACGCCTGTGTCAAACTAGACACGCCCGTGTTCGTGCCCGTGTCATTACCCGTGTACCCAACCGCACAGCCCAGGTGTGACACGGCCTGGGACACTCCTAGGCCGTATTCCATCACACGACCAACGTCGACCTGAACTGGTCGACGACACGGCCAGCTCGACGGCCCGAGCTCGACACGCCCGACACGGACTCTGACACGCCCGTGTCGGGGCCCGTGTCACCTGTACCAAAAATCTTGTCTTGGCCAAATTCGATCCCCGTCGCTCCTACAACACTTTGGGGTGTTACAATTCTACCCCCCTTAAAGAATTTCGTCCACGAAATTAATAAAGGAAAAACAGGACTTAACGTAAAACAGTACCTGAGCGGAACAATTCCGGGTACTCCTCGAGCATAGTGTGCTCCCGTTCCCAAGAGAGCTCCTCTCGCCCGCAATTATCCCATCGGACCTTAACCATCCGGATCTCCTTGTTACGAAGCCTCTTGACCCCAATATCTTCAATATGAATGGGCTTGACCCTGGTCATCAACCCTTCGTCCACCAGCACTTGGTCAACCGCGATCACCTGCGAAGGCTCTTGTACCGCCTTCCGTAACACAGAAATGTGGAACACATCATGTAATCCGCTTAACTCCACCGATAGCTTCAAACGGTAAGCAGCTTCGCCGACTCGCTCCAGAACCTCAAAAGGTCCAAGGTATCTTGGGCTCAGCTTCTTCAAGCGTCTCACCCGCGAAACCCCCTTGAACGGCTTCACTTTCAGGTATACCCAATCGCCTACCGCGAACTCCACGTTCCGGTGCTTGGCATTGTAATACTTCGCCTGCCGGTCCTGAGCGATCAACAAGCGCTCTCGAATGATCCGCACTAACGAGGTATCACTCTCCACCTCCTGCTTCTTGTACAACCTTGCCTCACCCGTTTCAAGCCACGATAGTGGCGTGCGACACTTCCTACCATACAGGGCCTCGAAGGGCGCCATTTGTATACTTGCTTGGTAGCTGTTGTTGTACGCGAACTCCACCAAATACAGGTGGTCTTCCCAATGCTTACCGAAATCCAGAACACACATGCGTAGCATGTCCTCCATCGTTCTATTGACCCTCTCGGTCTGCCCATCCGTCTGCGGATGGAAAGCTGTACTGAACTTTAACTTTGTTCTCAGCATCTGCTGCACCAACCTCCAATCATTTGACGTGAACTGCCCATCGCGATCACTCACAATGCTACGGGGCACACCATGCAGCCTAACAATATTGTCAACATACAACTTTGCCAATTTCTCCACTAGATCATCCTTCATATACGGAATGAAATGCGACACCTTTGTTAGCCGGTCTACGATCACCCAGATGGCGTCGTTCCCTTTCTGCGACCTTGGCAACCCGTGCACAAAGTCCATAGATATATCGTCGAATTTCCACTCCGGTATAGGCAAGGACTTCAGAAATCCTCCCAGCTTTTGGCATTCCGCCTTCACCAAGGCGCACGTTTGGCACTTAGCCACGTACAACGCCACATCTTTCTTGAGCCCCGGCCACCAGAACAGTTTCTTGAGATCACGATACATCTTCGTGCTCCCTAGGTGGATTGAGTACTTGGTATGATGAGCCTCGTACATCAACTCTGCCCGGAGGTTACCCCCACTCGGGACGCACACCCGATGATCCTTCCTTAATAAGCCATCTTCCACCGAGAACTGGGAATTTGACCCATCCAGAGCAGCCTCCATAAGCTCCTTCATGGAGTCATCTAACTCCAATGCCTGCCGAACCCGGTCAGCCAGGTCATACTGCACTTCTGTCCAGTTTAACATTGCTTTGGCGCTCGTCTGCTTGTCAACGCAACAGATCTCAAGCTCCTCCAACTCCCGTACTAGCCGCTCATCATGCACCGACAACCAGTTTGCTCGGGCGGGAGCCCTGCAGCTCAGCGCATCCGCAACTGCGTTGCCCTTCCCGGGTACATAATGTATTTTGAAGGTGTAGTCCCCTAGGAACTCCATCCACCTCCTCTGTCTCATATTAAGGTCCTTTTGATCCAACAAGTATTTTAAGCTCTTGTGATCGGTGTATATATCGACCCTTACGCCGTAAAGGTAGTGTCTCCACAACTTGAGTGCAAATATCACAGCCGCCAACTCCAAGTCGTGCACCGGATAATTTCTTTCATGCACCTTCAACTGACGCGATCCATACGCTATCACGCTCCCATGCTGCAACAACACGCAGCCCAAGGCACTACCTGAAGCGTCGCTATACACCTCGAAGCCCTCGGTCCCACTCGGCGAACTAAGTACTGGCGCCGTGGTCAACCGCCTCTTCAGCTCCTCAAAAGCTTGCACGCACTCTTGCGTCCATAAGAATTTCTGATCTTTCCTTGTCAACTTCGTGAGAGGTAATGTTATCCGCGAGAAGTTCTCTACGAAGCGCCTGTAATATCCGGCAAGCCCGAGAAAACTACGGACTTCCGCGACAGAAGATAATGCAGGCCACTCCTGTATCGCAAATATCTTTGCCGGATCCACCGCTATACCTTCCCCACTTACTATATGACCAAGGAACGCTACTGAGGGTAGCCAGAACTCGCACTTGGGGAATTTCGCATAAATCTCATTCCTCCTCAAAGTCTCCAACACCAGATGCAAGTGCTTGAAGTGATCTTCTTCGCACTGCGAGTACACCAATATATCGTCAATAAAGACGATCACAAAGCGATCCAGGAAATCTCGGAACGTCCTGTTCATCAAGTCCATAAATACTGATGGCGGATTTGTCAGTCCAAACGGCATGACCGTGAACTCGAAATTCCCATACCTCGTACTGAACGCCGTCTTCGGGATATCACACTCCCTGATCCTTAGCTGATAGTACCCCGACTTCAAGTCCAACTTGGAGTATACCGACGATCCGACTAACTGATCAAAGAGATCATCAATCCTCGGGATCGGGTACTTATTCTTCTCCGTCAGCTTGTTCAACTCTCTGTAGTCGATACACAGCCGCATACTCCCGTCCTTCTTCTTAACGAAGAGGACCGATGCGCTCCAAGGCGACGAGCTTGGACGCACATACCCTTGCTCCATCAGCTCCTCTAGCTGAACTTTTAACTCTGCCATCTCCTTAGGCGCCAACCTATACGGAGCACGTGGCACCGGTTTGGCCCCCGGCACGAGCTCGATGGTGAAATCAATCTCTCTCTGCGGTGGGGCTCCAGGAAGGCTATCCGGGAACACATCTGGGTACTCGCATACCGCGGGGATCTCATCCAAAGTGGACTTCGGCTCTGCGGCCTCCACTAATGCGAAGAACAGCTCTGCACCAGCACGAACCGCCTTCACCACCTGAAGAGCAGACATCAGTGTCTTGCTCGACCCCTTCAGCCCCTCGAATGTAGTCTCCCGCCCTACACCCAGCTTGACCTCCTTCCGGTCACAGTCAATCCAAGCTTTCTGCTCCGAAAGCCAATCCATCCCAAAGATCACGTCGAACTCTACTAGCGGCAGCAATGACGCTAGCAAGTCGAACTCTTGTCTCCTAATGTGAACCTTTACGGCGCACACTCTATCCGCACACATCGAGCACCCATTCGGTAGTAGCACATCCAACTTGTCCTTCGCCATCGAAGAAGGGACTCCGATGCGCGATATAAAGCTTTCGGACAAGAAGGAGTGTGAAGCTCCCGTATCGAATTGTGCCCGTGCCAGACTATCACTAATCACAACAAAGCCTATACAAACAATATTAGGCTAACGAGCAATAGATAACGGTATTAAAGCTAACTTGCTATAAATTAACTCATACCTGTCACCACATCCACTTGCTTGATGGCCTCCTACTGGCCCAAGTTATAGACTCTAGGCTGAGTCGGAGCATAGTGGGACGCGGTCGACTCCACCGCTTTGCCCTTCTCCTCGTAGGTAGCTCCTTGTTTCCTTTTGGACTTTGAGCGTCCACTCCAGCAATCACGGGCAAAGTTCCCCATCTTTCCACACGTGAAACAAGCACCCGGGGTTCGATTGGTAGTTGCCCCCGAGGCACCTGAAGAAGCTGGACCCGACGTCTTAGCTTTCTTATAGAATCTGCGGTAGCCCGACTTCGACGTAGTCGGTGCCTTGAACTCCGCTTTCTTACTACCGGATTCCTTCTTTGCTTGGACATTCTTCATGTCCTTCTCCAAGGACTGGGCCGAATTGACCAGGGTCATGAAACCCTGCGTCTTGGGCCCCGACAGTAGCAACCTTAAATCGTCTCTTAGCCCTTCATAGAAGCGGTTCGTCTTGCGCTCCTCATCTGCGAAGGTAGCGCCGGCATATCTCCCCAACCGAGTAAACTCGTGGAGGTACTCATCAACGGTACAATCCCCTTACACTAACTTCTGAAATTCGCTTTCTAGTGCAATTCTCTGCGCCGAGGGGAGGTATCGAGCCATGAATAGTCTCGCAAACTCCTCCATCGACACTTCGGCCAACGGCCTTCCCCGCAACTGATGTAGCTCTAGGCCTTCCCACCATAGTCTTGCGTCCCCATCCAAAAGGAATGTCGCTATAGTGGTCTTCTGCCACTCTTCTGTTTCCGTCGCAGTCATCACCCTGTTGACCCTTGAGAGCCAATCCTCTGCTTGGGTCGGGGTTTCTGCCCCCGTGAATACCGGTGGATGAAAGCCCATCACGTGATTCAGTTGTCTTTCAGTTGCTCTCCGAGGCAACTCTGGCTCCAAAACTACTTGCTCAACCCTCCTTTGCTCTGCCGTCTGAAGCGGTACTTGCTCCACAGCAGGAGCAGGCTGCTGCACCTGCCTTGCAGGCTGTGCATTGATCATTGCCATGACCGCTTCTGCCACCAACTAATGGTCTCGGCAGACGGAGGTGTTGTAGGCGCATCGCTTGGCGTACTGCTCGCCTCAGAACCTGGCCGTTCAGACGGCCCAGCACCACTTCTGGTCACCTATAATCGTGCAAAACACCGATAAGCGACCATAAATTACTGCAAACAGCAATTATAGGAACACGCAGGTTCCCCAAACATATGTATTTTCATTCCTAAGTGGACATTCATGGGTTCTTTTCATGTTATAACGATGACGCACACATGTGCTCACCACCCCTTAAAGTGAATTCGTCCACGAATTCATTTAAGCTTGACCGAAACCAGAAGTCTGATACCAATTTGTAATACCCCTATCCGTCGCATAGCATATAGCAGTAGGTCCGGCCGGGGCCCGACGCCATATACTACGGACAGACCGGTTGGTTACGCGTTGAAACCATTCAACCAATCAGCACGTCCTACACAACACCAAGCAGAAGCAATTTTATACAGTTGCAAAGTGAACAAGAACCCTGCTACAAAGCATGAATGTCCACTACAAACTCAGGAATGTAATCATACACAAAAGAGAACTGGCCTTAAGGCCTTACATTATTCACTTAACAAAATAGTGTTTTCATACTTCGGCTCGCAGGCCGGCCATACATGAAAAACGGGAAAGAGACATAAGTAATAAGGCCTTCGAGGGCCGGCACAGCAACAAGGGCTTTAGCCCGCTATTTCCCGCTCTGCTCCGCAGCACCTGCAAGCCACAAACCACCGCCCGGTGGCAAACAATAGCAACGGTCAGCAATGCTGACCAAATTATAACGATCCCGCCCCCACACTCGGGGCGGCAATGCTCTTTCCCTGCACTTTATTAGCATGGGAAATTATATAAAGTATTTGCACTTCACCACAGGCGTAGGCTCGCACGGCCACACACCCCGTGCACTCAGGGCAAATTCTAGGCGAACCGGCCAACGTCACGTAATTTCAAGCCATAGACGTTCCCAATCCACCACCGCCTCTTGGACGGTCATCCATATGAGCATTTTGCCTTCCTGGCCTTGGTCACGGCAATTTAAGCAATAGACCGCCGAAGACCCTCATCCATGCCAACGGTCCTACCGAACGACATAGACCGGGTACGGTTCCGCCTGACCCGTGCTCACACCGCAATGACAATTTAAGCCATATGCGCAGGCCAAGACTCACCGAGTCCCGTTTCCACCACAATAATCACATAACCCGGTTATGTTCACGTTGGCTCCCCGGCCACCGTGTTGGCAAAACCCGCTTTTGGCCAGTTTTCCGGGTGCACCTTGGAGTTAATCTCCAAGGCTCCCTGATGAAATCTACCACGTAGAAAACCCGAAAAACGCCCAAACACCCGGAGTCTTCCCCAGTTCATATGCAATGCAACATCACCGATCCGGCTCCACTTGTCCGGATAGGCTTCACACACAATGCATATGTCCGTTTTCGCGTACGGACTCTACACAAGGGGGACTTTACATATCTACCCCAAGGAACGCTCCAACTCTTCGCTCACTCGCGAGAGAGGGCTTCCTATGCAAAGGAAAAGAGGGCTTCACATGCCCAAGGATGAGAAATCATTACCCTTGCATTCTTCCGCGGCGCCATCGAAAATTATACGGTTGGAAAGCACCACAATGGCGTCGCCTCCGCGGATCTGGACTCGGATCGCGATTCGGAGCTCCGAAGCTCTTCCGGCGGCCGGATCTTGGACTCCTCCTTCCTCCTTGCTCTCCCTTCTCTCTAACTTTTAGAGAGAGATTGGCCAATGGAAAATGGGTTTCTAAACCCTATTTCCCGACTATAACCACCCAGGAGCAGCCCCCCACCATCGGATCCAAAGCCAAGGAAACGAACGGCCCGGATTAAGTCCACAATCATAAAATCTGGGCCGAACACGGGTTGGCACACGGCCGTGTGCCTGGCCGTGTAGCTCATTCGACGTCTCAACCAAGATTGAAAACCAGCAACACGGCATGTGACATGGCCTCCGACACGCCTGTGTCGCCTGCGACACGCCCGTGTCGGGACCCGTGTCATGCCCCCCGTGTGCAATTTATCAACACTTCGCAGTCAGAGAGGTACACGGCCTAGTGACACGGCATCAGACACGCCCGTGTCAAACTAGACACGCCCGTGTTCGTGCCCGTGTCATTACCCGTGTACCCAACCGCACAGCCCAGGTGTGACACGGCCTGGGACACGCCCGTGTCCTAGGCCGTGTTCCACCAAACGACCATCGTCGACCTGAACTGGTCGACGACACGGCCAGCTCGACGGCCCGAGCTCGACACGCCCGACACGGCCTCCGACACGCCCGTGTCGGGGCCCGTGTCACCTGTACCAAAAATCTTGTCTTGGCCAAATTCGATCCCCGTCGCTCCTACAACACTTTGAGGTGTTACAGGTGGACCTAAGTGTTGGCAATGGAGCAAGAGTTGCTACTATCGCCGAGGGTGTTTACAGTCTTTTTTTTCCCAGTGGGCTTGTAATAGAACTAGATAATTGTTATTATGTTACTTCCATAACTAGAAATATTATATCTATTTCATGTTTGGACATGATTGGATGTTCTTTTATTATTAAGAACAATTTTTGTTCTATATTTAAGAATGATGTTTGTTATGATATAACACAAATGTTTAATGGTTTATATGTTTTGATCTTACACCATCAATAATATAGAAAATACTAAAAGACTAAAAACAATTTACTCAAATCCTATGTACCTTTGGCATTAAAAAGTGGGCCATATAAATATAAAATGCAAATCCAAGCTCCATAAAGATGGACTACTGGACTCATTTGATTTTGAATCATTTGAGATATGTGAATCTTGTTTGTTATATAAGATTACTAAAGTCCCTTTCACTTGTTTCAATGAGAGGGCTGATGATCTCTTTAGTATAGTACCTAGTGGTGTATGTGGACCCATGAGTTCTATGGCTAGAGGTGGGTATTTTTACTTTGTTACATTTACTGATGATTTCAGTAGATATGGATACATGTATCTTATGAGGTGCAAATCCGAAACCTTTGAAAAGTTCAAAGAGTTTGAGAATGAAGTAGAGAACCAACTGGGTAAGAAGTTTAAAGCACTTTGATCTGATCGAAGTAGCGAATACCAAAAGCATGTGGTATTGTATCATAGCTCACTCCACCCAGAATGTCATAGCATAATGGTGTGTCTGAGCAGAGGAATCGTACTCTATTAGACATGGTGTGATCGATGATGAGTCATGTAGATCTGCCTAATTCCTTTTGGGGTTTTGCTCTAGAAACTGTTGCTTTTACACTAAATCGTGCTCCAACAAAAGCGGTTTTAAAGACACCATATGAGATATGGACTGAGAAGCATCCTAGTATGTCCTTCATTAAGATTTGGGGCTGTGAGGCATACGTGAGATGTCAAATGCCTTACAAGCTGGAACTTAAGTCAGATAAGTGTTTTTTGTGGGGGTTTCCTATAAAAACTAAAGGGTACTATTCTGACCAACTGTTCGAGAGCAAAGTTTTTTTCGCGAGGACTGGTGTCTGATAGTTTAACTTTCAAGGCAGCCTAAACACCTAGAGGGGGGGTGAATAGGTTCTGCTTTACTTATAAAAACTTCTAGGCAGAATTCAATTCAATAGCTAACACAATTTACACAGAAATCACAGAAAATAAAACATCACAGATTGCACAATGTTTTATAGTGGTTCCCCAAGGTTTGGGTACATCCACTTTTCCCCTTCACCTATCTAGCAGTATGCTAGATTCGGCCAAACTTCCACTTATCTCAGATCAACAGATCCTACAACTCAGAACCCAACTGGTTCCTACAACTCATGCACAACTGCCCTACCTCAGCCTTGCCCCAAGGCCTACAATTCAGAGAATATCCTTCTCCTATACTCAGGCAAACTGCCCTACCACTCAGAGTTCAAC
The DNA here is from genome assembly GCA_039513925.1 of Platanthera zijinensis. NCBI lineage: Eukaryota > Viridiplantae > Streptophyta > Magnoliopsida > Asparagales > Orchidaceae > Platanthera > Platanthera zijinensis. The sequence goes on along the minus strand of CM077081.1, from coordinate 87,857,821 downwards.
ACTCCTACACTCAGCCTTTATAACATAGGCTTACAACTCAGATCTGTGTAAACAAATCCTACAGAAATATAGAAAAGATTATTAATCTGTCTTGCCAAAGTTAAGAGAGAAAAGGCCAAGACAATTCTTGATCAGCTGATGCAATCAACTGTATCTGAGCCTTCTTCAAGGCTTCTTGAAAATGAACTTAGCTGAGTTGATTCCAAACAGCTTCTTGAGAATCCACTGGTGGTTTCTTTCTTCTTCTTCTAATTCAGGCTTGATCTCTCTCTATCCAGCACTTTGAAAGATTCTTCTGAATTCTGATTAGAACTCTTCTTAGATCTATCCTTAGATAGTCTTCTTAGATCTCCCGGAGAAGATCTTCTTAAGTGCCTAGCACTTTCTTGAAATGAATTGGATCGTAATCCTTCTCAACTTTTTGATTCTCAACAATGTTTTTCAACAGTTACTTTCTCCTTCTGAATCCATCTATTTATAGACATTCTTCATGGCAACCGGCTGATCCGGTTTCTAACCGTTTTCTGACAAGTCTGACAGCTTCAGTTAACCGGTGGTAACCCACAGCTGTCAAGTCCTAAAACAAGTCCTGTGCCTTAGTCTTGAACCACAAGTTGTTGACACAGTCTGTCAGAAAGTGTCAAGACCATCTGTCTAACTGTGTCGACATAATTGACTTTGGTGTCGACACAGTCTTCAGTGATGTCGACTAAGTTGCCTTTGAGTCGACACAGCTTCTTCTGAAAATAACTTGGTCTTGACTCTTCAGTGTGTCGACACAAGTCCTGTGTGTCGACACAGTTGTTGTAGAATCATAACTTAGTAAGTGTCGACACAGTCTTCAGGTGTCGACAAATTCATTTCTTAAATCTGCTTTAATGTGTCGACTTAATCACAATGTGTCGACACATTCTGCTGGTGTCGACAAACTTGAGGTCGACTATATTCTTCTGTGTCGACACATTCTCCCAATGTTGAGGTCGACGCTTTTCTTCTGTGTCGACACAAATTCCCAGTGATGTGTCGACTTACTTCTTCTGTGTCGACACTTTTTCCCAGTGTAGTTGTAGACTAACTGCTATGTGTCGACACTGCTTCCCAGTGTTGTGTCGACTATTTTCTCTTGTGTGTCGACACTGCTTCCTCTGTGTCGACACTTGGACTTAGAATTTTTCTGCATACTTTAACAATTCTTCACCTGCACATGTCAACTTAAAACAACATCAAATACACCTTGATATATATCATTGAGCTAGGTTAGGCTTCTTCAAATCAGGTACACATTTTCCAATGTACCCAACAATCTCCCCCTATTTGGAGAAGTCATAACCCCTATAGCCAATGATATACACCATTTATAAACAGTACTAAATGATGATTAATGACATAACAGGAATACTTAATATAAACAACACATAAAAAAAACAATTCACCACAGAATGCACATTATAATATGCCAAACAACATTTTGTTTATAACTGGGTAATGTTTGATTACAATGTTTTACATTTAATGATTACATCACAACATTACAAAACACTATAAAAGAACTTAAAACATAATCAGGATTGATCAGGCTCTCTAATTATAATCCCTTTGCCAGATTGAATTGTAGCTGTCACAGGAGCTTCTGATTCTTCAGCTATCTTCTTTCCTTTAAGATCAGCTTTCTTCTGAGCTTCTTCCTTGATCCTTTGCCTTTCAAAATAATGAAAAGGCTTTGGGAAGTATTTGCTTGGCTCCTTAGCATCTGATGGCAGTCTTCCCAGCTTGGCTTTCCTTCTGAATTGAACTATTGCTTCTTGTCTTGCCTCATACTTCTGCCATTCTATTTCATTGTACCACTTGCCTCTCTCATGAACTTTATCTTGTACCGCTTTCCATGCAGTGAGTATTATGTTCCTTGACGTAGGACTCCACTGCTCATAATCTGGCTTCAGTACAGCCTGCTCTCTGAATTTCTTCTTTGCTACTAGAGCATCTTGTTGTTCTTTTAGAGTAGCCTCAGGCTTATCAACCTTTCCAAAGACAATATTAGTAACCTCCTTTGGAGGACTATACATTCCTTGAACCTTCTGATCAATCATGTCAAAATCTGGAGGGGGGTAAATGACTTGGGCAACCTCAGGTTGAGTGCCTTCAAGTAGATTTGATTCAGCTACCATAGCATCATCACACAATGGGGGATATCCCAAAGTGGCTCGAATGCTATTGGTCACCCATTTAGAGTGCTCGGAGCCTGCATGTATTAGCATCCTCTCCCCCTTTATGGCTTCTCTAGATACATGATCTCTTAGATCTTCCTTTTGAAATCGGATTTGGCCATCCAAATAATTTACACTGTCTTTAAAAAATGGTTTTAACTTGTTAAGCTTTTCAGATATTTCTTTTTGAGAGGTTGTGATGGCAGTCTTAACAGATGCAATGGCAGCTTGAAAATTCTTATCAAAATCTTCCCTTTCTTTGGCTCTATCTGCAGGCAGACCTGGAACAATCTTCTTTACCTCCTCAATGATCTCATTATGAGATTCAGTTAAATTATCATTCATTCTGATCTGATTTTCCAAAATATAACTTTGCTTCAAAGCAATGTCATCCACCTTTGTAGTGATAGCCTCCTGTTGTTTAGCTAGATAAACCACAGCATTGCCACCCTTGTGGAAGCAATCTGTCATTTCAGTTTTATGCAAGTTGACCTGAAACTGGATGGACTTGATATCCTGAGCTAAGTCAAACTGAAGTGACTTGCTATTCTCATCAACATACTTTTCCATAGCCAACCTTTGTTCATCCAATTTTACTTGTAGATCTATCATAAATTTGTTGTAATCAAAGGCTGGAGATACTTGTAGAGGTGTGGTCTGTAAAGCCTGCTTATAATTCTTGCTTCTTCTCTTGAAGACAACAAGTTTTCTTTTCTTTGCCACCCTGGCATCTTCAGTTTCTGTTTCAGATGAAGTATCTACATGAATTCTTTCTTGAGGATGATGAATTGTATCTGTTCCAGGGGTCTGTTGCTCAGCTTCAACATCCACTGGCTCACCCTCAACCTGTGGCTCAACTTCAGCTTCCTGCTCAATGTCCATACCTATGGACTTCTCAATATCTGGTCCACCTCCTACTTTATCAGCAGTAGTATCAATATCAGGGAATAACTCCTCCATAGTAAATTTCAGTTGAGCTGTAACTTCTGCAGCAGTTAAATCTTGAGACAAGTTTAACTGTGCTTCCTCTTGTACTTGCACTTCAGTACTTGTAGTATCTGGAGTAGGAGTGGACACTAGCTCCCCCTGAACCTGTGCAGTAATAAGAATATGAGCAATGTCTTTTATAGTAAAATACATTAGCTCCCCCTATACCTGAGCAGGAGTAGATACCTTTGGAGCAGGAGTGGAAACTGGCTCCCCCTGCATCTGTGCAGGTGTTGACACTTCCTGGACAACAGTTGTGTCTGGCTGATCTTCAACCTGTGTCCTCAGGGGGTCTTCTTGTAATTGTTCAGATTCTTGATTCTGTCTAGGGGTTTTCACAGGGGTGTCTGGCCTGCTCTCTTCAGGCACATCCTTGGATAGTACCCTATCCCACCTTGAGAACAATCTCATATCCATTCTTCTCATATGATTAATCTTACTCCCTTGCAATTGCTGCAGCACTTCAGGAATCACTCCAGTGAGGTACAGGCTCATGATCCTAGCCATGTTAGGCTTCTTGATTCCTTCTTTGATCTTGTCAAAGATCACCCCTGACCAATCAGTAGGAATAGTAAAAACAATCCTGGTCATCAGGCTGAACATATAGGCAGAAATCCTATCATGTCCACCTGTCTTGCAGAGGATTACTTTCCCAACTACTTCTGACAAGAACTTCCCTTGCTGATTCATACCCTTCCTGTTAAATGCAGCTCCAATCTTCAATCCTGAGTCCAGTCCACACCATTGAAGGGCTTCCCTTGTCTTAGATATAGGAACTTCCTCTTCATTCTCAACTACTTGCAATTGAAAGATCTTTCTTATACTTCTTTGATTAATCTTCACCTTAGTCCCTTGAACAGTGGACTTAATCTTGAGGCCAGTAGAGTGGACTGATGCAGAGATAAAGAACTCGTGCACTTCCTTCTTCCAGATTTTAGTAGGTTGTGAGATGAGAAATTCTAACCCTGACTCAGAGAGGAGGGTGATAACTCCTTGGACATCTGGCGGCGCCTCTGCAAAGGCCTGGCGCACCAACTCATACCCTTCATTGATGTTATCTTCAATCCTTGGCGCCATCGTTTTGTCGATAAAGCTTGAGAGAAGAGAGAAAGATAGACTGTCGACACAGGGTTTTAGTCTCGAAAACCTTGGAAGCGTGTCGACAGAATGAGATTTTGACCTATTTATAGCCGCAGTTGAAAGAAGTTCAAAAGGCGCCAAAAACAGTCAAAATGTGTCGACACAGACGGAATGTGTCGACACAAACTTCTACCGTCTCGACATTACTTCAGCCTACTATGTGTCGACACCAATTTGTGGTTATGTCGACACCTTAGATAAACAGAAATTCTGTGTCGACTCTAAGGATAAGTGTCGACACATATTCTGTAAGTGTCGACACCATTTTCCTGGTTGAGTCGACATTATATTTCTGGTTAAGTCGACAATATAACTCTTAAGTGTCGACACATATTCTCTGTGTCGACACAATATTTCTGACTTGTCGACATAATTTCTCTGAGTCGACACATTACTACTGAATGTGTCGACACATTCTTACTTAGCCAATTTCTGTAACTTCAATGTGTCCTTTTTAACACTTGATTATGTTGTTGTTATTACCTTTACTTATTTATATACCACTTCAATTGCATTGTTAATGATTTTGTTAATACATTAATCAATGGTTAACATACCTAATTCAATTTTGAATTTATTGAATTTGGTTTCATCTAAAGGCTTAGTAAACACATCTGCTATTTGATAATCTGTTTTTACAAATTCCAATGAGATGTCTCCTCTTTCTACATGTTCTCTAAGAAAATGGTATTTGATTTCTATATGCTTAGTTCTACTATGAGAAACTGGGTTATTAGCAATAGAAATAGCACTCTTTGAATCACATAAAAGGGGTGTTCTACTTACCTGAATACCATAATCCTTAAGCTGATGCTGCATCCACAATAGCTGTGCACAGCAGCTTCCAGCAGCAACATACTCTGACTCAGCTGTGGAAATTGCCACACTGGTCTGCTTCTTACTACTCCAAGATATTAGTCTTCCCCCCAGGAATTGACAAGTACCTGTAGTACTCTTTCTATCCTCTCTACATCCTGCAAAATCTGCATCTGAATAGCCTGTTAGTAGAAAATCTCTATTCCTAGGGTACCAAAGACCTAGAGTAGGAGTGCCCTTTAGATATCTCAGAATCCTTTTGACTGCAGTATAATGAGATTCTTTAGGGCAGGCTTGGTACCTAGCACAGACACATGTAGCATACATAATGTCAGGTCTACTAGCAGTGAGATATAGTAGAGACCCAACTATTCCTCTATACAATGATTCATCAACAGGTTTACCTGCCTCATCTTTTCATATAGGCATACTTGTTCCCATAGGAGTTCTCATGGAGGAGGATGACTCCATACCATATTTCTTAATTAATTCTTTAGGTGAACTTAGACTGGGATATGGACAATCCATCATCAGTCTGTCTTACTTGGAGTCCCAAGAAGAACTTAAGTTCTCCCATACTGCTCATCTCAAATTTCCCTTGCATAAGTTTGGCAAACTTTTTACAAAGGTTGTTTTCAGTAGATCCAAAGATTATGTCATCAACATAGATCTGGACTAAGATGATCTTTCCTTTGGATTCCCTAAGGAATAGAGTTTTGTCTATCTTTCCTCTTGAGAATTTATTCTCAATGAGGAAGGTAGACAGGGTTTCATACCAAGCCCTTGGAGCTTGTTTTAACCCATACAAAGCTTTCCTAAGCTTATACACAGAATCAGGTTTAAGAGGATCTACAAAACCTGATGGCTGCTCTACATATACTTCTTCTTTAAGATCACCATTCAGAAATGCTGACTTCACATCCATCTGGTATACTTTGAAGTCTTGGTAGGCTGCATAGGCAAGGAACATTCTGATTGCCTCCAGCCTTGCTACTGGAGCAAAGGTTTGATCAAAGTCAATCCCTTCTTCCTGCCTGTATCCTTTTGCAACCAATCTTGCTTTATTCTTTACTATTATTCCACTTTCATCTAGCTTGTTCCTATAGATCCACTTAGTGCCAATTATGTTGTGGCCTCTTGGTTTAGGAACAAGCTACCCAGACTTTGCACCTTCTGAATTGATTCAGCTCCTCTTGCATAGCATCAATCCAGTGCTGGTCTTGGATAGCTTCTTCAAACTTCTTAGGTTCCATTTGGGATAAGAAACTAGAATGCAAAACTGTGCTTTGATTTCTGCTTCTAGTTTGAACTCCTTGTCTTGGATCACCAATTATCTGATCAGTAGGATGATCTCTTAGATATCTTATAGCTGGAGGTAGATTCCCTTCAGGTTGAGCATCTCCAGCTTCTTCATTCTGCTATTCCTCTTGGTTTTCATCAGCTTCCATTATCTCTTGTACTCCCCCTGGACAGCAGCCTTCATTTTCCAATGCTCCATCTTCCTTTGAAGCTTCAGCAATGGAGAGCTTGTCCATCTTCTTGCTTATACCTGTTGAGTCATTTGATCTACAAGACAACTCACAATTGATTAATCTTGTTTCATCAAATACAACATGCACTGATTCTTCAACAACTTGAGTAGTTAAGTTGAAGACTCTATAGGCCTTACTATTTGTGCTGTACCCAACAAATATCCCATCCTGGGATTTGGCAGCAAACTTAGTCAAATATGACTTGCCATTGTTAAGTATATAGCACTTGCAACCAAAAATCCTAAAATAGGATAGATTTGGTTTTCTGCCTTTCACAATCTCATAGGGAGTCTTTCTGTGGCTTTTGGTGATAGAAGCCCTATTGATGACATGACAAGCAGTGTTAACTGCCTCAGCCCAAAAATATTCTGGGAGAGAGGTGTCACTCAATAGAGTTCTACCAGCTTCAATTAATGTTCTATTCTTTCTTTCAGCAATTCCATTTTGCTGAGGTGTTCTAGGTGAGGAGAACTCTTGGAAAATCCCAAAGTCTATACACAAGTTTGTTATGCTTTCAGATTGAAACTCAGTACCATGGTCACTTTTGATTTTGACCACTGTACTATTCAGTTCATTCTGACTTTGCTTTACAAAATTAAGTAATACACTTGGGGTTTCAGATTTTTGTCTCAGAAAGAACACCCATGTAAATCTAGAATAGTCATCTACAACCACTAGAGTGTAGACCTTCCTACCTAGACTGTGGACTGGCATAGGACCAAAAAGATCCATATGCAAGAGGTATAAGCACCTCACAGAATGCTTGTTTTCAAGGCTTTGAAATGGGGTTTTTATCTGCTTGCCCTTTTGACAAGCTGAGCATACCCCTTCCTTTATACACTTAACTTGAGGCCCATTCCTCACTAGTTCTTTACTAAAGAGTTGGCCAATTGTCTTGTAGTTTAGATGAGCCAATCTCTTGTGCTACTTAACACAATGAGAAGCATTGTCATCAGCTACAAGACAAATGGGGGAAACCTTATTCTCACATTCAAAATTAAGGCAATACACATTTCTCTTCCTATACCCAGTCAATATGATCTCTTGATCACTTGACCTTTTGATATGACATCCATCCTTACCAAATGAAATGTCATATCCTAGATCACTCAGCTGGCTTATGCTTATTAGATTATGTTTCAAACCTTTTACATAGGCCACTTGGGTGATAGTAATTAGATTAGAAGAAATGTTACCAAACCCTTTGATGACTCCTTTTTCAGATCCACCAAAGATCACTTTATGTCCATCTTTGACAGATGAATACTCCTTCAGCAGCCCCTTTGTTCCAGTCATGTGCCTAGAACAACCACTATCCAAGTACCATATAGGGGCATGGTTACTTGGATTCACCTGCAATACAGAATTACTTACCCTTAGAACCCAAGTAAGTCTTGGGTCCTTGGTTCAGGTTAGCATTAATAAAGTTATCATAACCTCTTCTAACAGGTAGACTCTTATTCTTTATAACACTTGTGTTATACCAGCAGTCCAATGCAAAATGGCCCCTCTTGCCACAGCACCAACATTCAAACTTATTGTATCTAGATCTAGATACATCCTTGTCAGAAGAATTTCTGTTCATTGCTGGTGCTGTTGCAACTTCACCTACTGATTTCTTAAAACCATTGGGTTTATGACCATAGGTAGGCCTGCTTGCCTTAACACCCTTTTTCTTCAGAACATTTGTCTTAATATGACCTTGAATGTCTTCATGATCATATATGTTAGAAGGCACTTTCTCCTTACTAAACTTTATAGGGACTGAAAGGTTTAGTGGCTGAATAGGGGCTTTGCCTTTCCTCTTGAATCTGCCAGCCCTGGAGTTACCTTTAAATCCTAATCCAGCCTTACCCTTCTGAGTGACAAATTCATCTATCAAGGGTAAGACAGATTTTGGCTTAGAGTAACTAGCCACTAAATCCCTTTCAATTCTAAGTCTGGCCTCCAGACTCTTTACTTGATCATTAGTATAATTAATTGTGCCCATCTGAATAATAGTTATATTCTTCAGCTTGGCAATTTCATTTAATTTTTGATCAAGGACTTTTTCTAACTCAGTTGTTGCTATCCTTAGTTCAGCAATTTCCTGAGCTTGTGTTTTAACCAGGTTCTTGCTTTTCTTAAGGGCCTGCAACAAGTCCCCATACTTGTTTATCAATTGATAGACATCTCCTTCAGATCCAGATGCATCTTCATCACTTGATGCAGATGTAGCTGATTCTTCATTTGTACTACAAACAGATGTACAGGAAGGACAGTTTACCTCATTAGGATCAGACTGATTCTGGCATATGTCCTCTTCTGATCTTGTCATCAAACCCATGCATTGATGTTCATTGATGGAGTCTAGCAACTGCATAAACTCTTCTTCCTCAGATGCAGCATATAGTCCAATATATGCTTCAGCTTCAGATCCTGATTCTGAAGTTGACTGGTCTGACAGACTTTTATCTTTCTTTGCTACAAAGGATTTCTCCTTCTTGCCTTTCTGATAAGTCTTCTTCTTTTCTGAAGATTCCTTCCTTTTGTCAGGACAATCAGCCACTACATGTCCAGGCCTATTGCAACAATAGCAGACAATCTTTGAAGTAGTGGCTTTGCTGGGCTTTGATCTACTTTTCTCTTTCCTTGATGACCTTCTCTTCTGATAATAGTCATCAACTTGCTGTGATGTGGAAGGCCTAGACTTCCATTGCTTCTTTTTCAAGAACCTTTGGAATTGCCTAGTGAATGCAGCAAAGTCTGCATCTGACTCACAGCTAACTGAACCCTTATCTGAATTTTCAGAACTATCTTCTTCAACTTCCTTAGGAGGAGATGGTGATTTCCTCCTATTCTTTCTGGTGGCTTCAGCATTAAATGCCACAGTCTTTTCTCTATGCTCTCCTCTTGAGTTTCTTTCCTCCTCCTTCCTTACCATAAGTTGCATTTCATAGGATAACAACTTTCCAAACAGGGTTGGAGGAGATATCTCTGCCAATTTAGCCACTTCTCTTATGGCACAGATCTTTGTATCCCAATCCTTTGATAAAGATCTTAAGAATTTGTCATTCAGTTCATAGGTACTGAAGACTCTTCCATAGGATATTAGCTCATTCACAATTCTATAGAATTTTTTATAGCACTCAGTTATGCTATCAGATTTTCCTTGTCTAAAGCTTTCATACTCCTGATTTAGCATAGACTTTCTATCCAGCCTTACTTCTTCAGATCCCTCCATGTAGACAATCAATGTGTCCCACATCTCCTTGGAGATCTTGTAGTGAATCAGATTCTGAAATGTTGAATCATCTATGGCACTGACAATGATGTTCTGTGCCCTTTTATCCATGGTTGCCAAGATGATTTCATCCTTGGTCATTTCTGAATAAGTCTTTGGTATTTGGATATTTGCATCAAGAACAGATATCTTCATTGGAGTGAAGGGCCCTTCCTGTACTGTGATGTAAATCCTTGGGTCAGATGCTTCCATAAACAATCTGACTCTCTCTTTCCAGATCCCAAAGATTTCCTTCTTGCATATGGGTAATTTCATAGACCCTAGCTCCTTATGATTCTCTCCAGAACCCATCTTCTTGAATCTTGAATCTGCCTTTCAGATCTACCTCAGACTGTTAAGTCCTTTTTGAGGAACCTCCCTCTGATACCACTTGATAGTTTAACTTTCAAGGCAGCCTAAACACCTAGAGGGGGGGGGGGGGTGAATAGGTTCTGCTTTACTTATAAAAACTTCTAGGCAGAATTCAATTCAATAGCTAACACAATTTACACAGCAATCACAGAAAATAAAACATCGCAGATTGCACAATGTTTTATAGTGGTTCCCCAAGGTTTGGGTACATCCACTTTCCCCCTTCACCTATCTAGCAGTATGCTAGATTCGGCCAAACTTCCACTTATCTCAGATCAACAGATCCTACAACTCAGAACCCAACTGGTTCCTATAACTCAGGCACAACTGCCCTACCTCAGCCTTGCCCCAAGGCCTACAATTCAGAGAATATCCTTCTCCTATACTCAGGCAAACTGCCCTACCACTCAGAGTTCAACACTCCTACACTCAGCCTTTATAACATAGGCTTACAACTCAGATCTGTGTAAACAAATCCTACAGAAATATAGAAAAGATTATTAATCTGTCTTGCCAAAGTTGAGAGAGAAAAGGCCAAGACAATTCTTGATCAGCTGATGCAATCAACTGTATCTGAGCCTTCTTCAAGGCTTCTTGAAAATGAACTTAGCTGAGTTGATTCCAAACAGCTTCTTGAGAATCCACTGGTGGTTTCTTTCTTCTTCTTCTAATTCAGGCTTGATCTCTCTCTATCCAGCACTTTGAAAGATTCTTCTGAATTCTGATTAGAACTCTTCTTAGATCTATCCTTAGATAGTCTTCTTAGATCTCCCGGAGAAGATCTTCTTAAGTGCCTAGCACTTTCTTGAAATGAATTGGATCGTAATCCTTCTCAACTTTTTGATTCTCAACAATGTTTTTCAACAGTTACTTTCTCCTTCTGAATCCATCTATTTATAGACATTCTTCATGGCAACCGGCTGATCCGGTTTCTAACCGTTTTCTGACAAGTCTGACAGCTTCAGTTAACCGGTGGTAACCCACAGCTATCAAGTCCTAAAACAAGTCCTGTGCCTTAGTCTTGAACCATAAGTTGTTGACACAGTCTGTCAGAAAGTGTCAAGACCATCTGTCTAACTGTGTCGACATAATTGACTTTGGTGTCGACACAGTCTTCAGTGATGTCGACTAAGTTGCCTTTGAGTCGACACAGCTTCTTCTGAAAATAACTTGGTCTTGACTCTTCAGTGTGTCGACACAAGTCCTGTGTGTCGATACAGTTGTTGTAGAATCATAACTTAGTAAGTGTCGACATTGTCTTCAGGTGTCGACAAATTCATTTCTTAAATCTGCTTTAATGTGTCGACTTAATCACAATGTGTCGACACATTCTGCTGGTGTCGACAAACTTGAGGTCGACTATATTCTTCTGTGTCGACACATTCTCCCAATGTTGAGGTCGACGCTTTTCTTCTGTGTCGACACAAATTCCCAGTGATGTGTCGACTTACTTCTTCTGTATCGACACTTTTTCCCAGTGTAGTTGTAGACTAACTGCTATATGTCGACACTGCTTCCCAGTGTTGTGTCGACTATTTTCTCCTGTGTGTCGACACTGCTTCCTCTGTGTCGACACTTGGACTTAGAATTTTTCTGCATACTTTAACAATTCTTCACCTGCACATGTCAACTTAAAACAACATCAAATACACCTTGATGTATATCATTGAGCTAGGTTGGGCTTCTTCAAATAAGGTACACATTTTCCAATGTACCCAACAGTGTCTTTCTAGAGAAAGAGTTCTTAAGTAGAAAGACTACTAGGGTAGAACATGAAGAAGTTCAAGAACCACAAACTGTGAATGAACCAGAATTAGAACCTGAGCCAAGACTACAAGTTGTTGTAGCTAGAGAGTCTGCTCTGGAAACACAAGTCCCACGTAGATCTAGTAGACCAAGATTTGAGCCTAAGAGATATGGTTTTCTCATTTCTCAAATAGGTAATGTTTTGCTTATGAATCTTAATGATGAACATACAACCTACCAAGAGGCTGTTAGTGGACCAGACTTCGAGAAGTGGCTTGAGGCCATGAAATCTGAGATGGACTCCATGTATGAAAACCAAGTTTGGACCTTGGTGGAAAACCCTAAAGGGGTATGACCCATAGGGTGCAAGTGGGTCTTCAAGAAGAAGACCGACATGGATGGGAATGTACAAACATTCAAATAGCGACTGGTGGCTAAGGGTTTCAAGCAAATTAATGGTATTGACTATGATGCGGCCTTTTCCCCTGTTATCATGGTTAAGTCCATTATAATTCTGCGTTCTATTACTGCGTATTATGACTATGACATCTAGCAGATGGATGTCAAAATGACTTTCCTAAATGGAAACCTCCTTGAGGAAGTGTATATGACACAACCTTAGGGTTTTTTTATCTCTAGGTGATGCCACTAAAATATGCAAGTTGTAGAGATCCATTTATGCGTTAAAACCGGCTACTCGAAGTTGGAATCTTTTTTTTGATGAAATGATCAAAGAGTTTGGTTTTATTAAGAACGAGGATGAACTGTGTGTTTACAAGAGGATTAGTGGGAGAATTATTATCTTCCTGATATTGTATGTAGATGACATACTACTAATCAGGAATGACAAACTGACCCTACAAGTTATTAAGAACAACCTATGGAACTACTTTTTTTATGAAAGACTTGGGCGAGACGACTTATATACTTCGTATAAAGATCTATTGAGATAGATCGAAAAAGTTGTTGGGTTTGACCCAAAGTACATACATTGATAAGGTGTTGAAACAGTTCAACATACTTGAGTCCAAGAAAGGATTCTTACCCATGTCTCATGGTGTGAGTCTCTTTAAGGACCACTGTCCTAAGTCTTGTGAAGATAAGGACTGCATGAAGTTGATTCCATGCTTCAGTAATTGGGTCAATCATGTTTGCAATGATATGTACTCGACCCGATGTCTCTTATACCTTGAGCATGACTAGTAGGTATCAGTCTAATCCCAATCATTGTCACTTGATAGCCGTCGAGAATATCCCAAAGTACTTGAGTAGGAAAAAGGATACGTTCTTGGTATTTGGCGGAGAGGAAGAGCTCGTTGTAAAGGGTTACATAAATGCTAGCTTCCAAACTGATAGGGATGACTCAAAGTCTCAGTAATGGTTCATATTTTGCATAAATGGGGGAGATGTTAGCTGGAAGGGTTTCAGGCAGGAGACAATTTCTGATTCTACAACAGAATCCGAGTATATCATCGCTGCAAATGCAGCGAAGGAGGCTACATGGATTAGGAAAATCATCAACGAGTTAGATGTAGTTCCTAGCATTATTAGTCTCGTAGTTCTCTATAGTGACAACAACGGTGCAATTGTACTTGCTACAGAACATAGATCTCATTAGTGCTCCAAGCACATACTTCGACAATTCCATCTTATTCGAGAGATTGTCGATCGAGGAGATGTGAGCATTTTTAGAGTACCGACTTGATGAATTGTAGTTATTCATATTTTTTCAGTACTTTATATATGTAGTTTTAGGTTATTTTTGTAGTTTTTTGTTATTTTTCTCCAATAAATTATTCCTTTTTTGTAAATACTGAAAGATATAAGTTGTCTACCTAAATCACCTAGAGGGGGTGAATAGGTGAGATGTGCGTCTAATGCGGAATAAAAAAATTTAGCAACTAGCACATATAAGTAAGCAAGCAATCACACAGACGACAAGAGATTTATAGTGGTTCCCCGATCTTGGGTACGTCTACTTTCCTTACCGATCTAGCAAATCACTAGACTCTGCTACTCCACTATCTCGGATTGCAAACCAATCCTACACCTCAGAACAACGTTCCTACAAAACTCGATCCAAAACGGATCTACACTCGGAAGATAGACCTTCCTACCACTCAGAGATAAATCTCCTACAAAAATAATTGTTTGAGGAAAAATACAAACAAAATAACATAGATCTGGACCTTTGGCTTTGTCTTCTTTGTTGAAAGTTTTCGGCTTGGACAAAAAATGTTGAAGAAGTCTAGGCAGAAATCCACGGATCTGAGATCTTAAATCACCACGATCAAATAAAAATATCATAGATCGATGAAGCATGAAATGATCGGATGATTCTTCTTGATTCTGGATCGCTTGAGACTTAGAGATTAGCAGCAACGGCTAGAAGAAGGATGATCCAGAGCTCTTCCCGAAACAAGTAATGGCGGCTGAGAGAAATTAGGTTTTCGGAAAGATTTCTTTCTTAATATTCTCTGTATTCTTAAAAGAAAAAAATGTTGTTATAGGTCAAATCGGAAAGGACCTATTTATAGGTGAGATGCAACGGTCATATAATCTTTACTGACGACACAAGGACCAATCAGAAAAGAGTAATTTAAAATACCCGTTGAATCTGGACATAGAAATATTCCAGGAAATATGAACTAATATACCCGAGAGAAATGATATACTCGAGTATAAGAGGTCTGCTACTCGAGTAGATAAGAGAGGAATATACTCGAGTAAAAGGAGTGAAACTACTCGCGTATCATGGGAAGAACTACTCGAGTGACTAGAGAAACTACTCGAGTAAGATAAGACCTACTCGAGTATGGGAAAAATATACTCGAGTGTAAGCACAAAAATACTTCTCAGAAAAGAAAACTTGAAGAATATACTCGAGTATAAGAATTGAAAATACTCGAGTACAGAGAAGACAACCTACTCGAATAGAAACGAAGTGATACACTCGAGTACCTGAGCAACTACTCGAGTATAAAATAAGTCTACTTGAGTACTAAGTCACTTACTCGAGTATATAAGGGAAGTACTCGAGTATGTGGACTTGGAAAAGTTAAGACTGAATACATAAAGCTCTACTCGAGTATAATACATAGCCTACTCTAGTGACTAACCATCTACTCGAGTATAAACTATCACCTACTCGAGTAAAAGAAATCTACTCGAGTAAGAGCTCGTATACTCAAGTATACAGAGTCTTCTCGAGTATGTCCAAGGAACTACTCGAGTACTAAGTCACTCACTCGAGTATGTGAAGGATACTACTCGAGTATGTGGACTTAGAAAAATTCCAGACTGAAATAATCTTCAATACTCCATAGTCCATAAGTCCAAATGCATATAGATGAAGTGTATCCCAATAGAGAGGCTATACCTGAGTCAATACCTTGGATAACACAATGAGGGATTACATTGTATGGTCCTTTATTTGGTGACCTACTATAGACTTACATTGGTATACACTTGGCAATAAGGTCCTGCAAACATACAACTCAAACACAATATCAAATACAACTTAATTTATCTTTGTTTAAGGTCTGACTTCCTACAAATCTGAGGTGTTGTGGAGACAATTTCCAACAAATACCTTTCTAACTTAAGTTTATTTTGTTTTCCAAATTTTTTGCCGAAAATTTAAAAAAATTCAAAGTACACGCTGTAACGCCGCCAATTTTTCTGCGACTATTTTATTTTCATTTGGCGTTACGGTGACGCATTTTCGTGGCTTGTGCCATTTGTGGAGTGTGGTTTAGCTCCTTAGAACTGAGTGGCCTATTTTGTAGTCTATGGGCAAGGTCTCCCTAGCAAGCCGAGTCGTTTTGGGTGACTCGGTGTGTCCTCTTGGGGGATGCTTGTGTTTTGGCTTTAGGTGGGTATAAATCGAGTTCTGTTCGTTGGATGTTAATTTAGACTTCGCTGTTGCGTTCGTAGCGTGGGTATTTAGCTACGGTGCAAATTTCGTCAAATTCCGAGGTAGTTCAGTTTTCACGTCGTTTTGGGTGTGCTATTAGTAAAATCAAATTGGAAATTTCATTTTAGCTGAGTGAATCGGCATTTTCTGGCAGTGGTTAGGCTGATTAGGCGTGTTAAGACTTATATAAAAGCCTTAATTATAATTGTCGGGCCAACTCTCTTCCTTCTTCCCAAGACCGAAATCGCTTGCTCCTGTTCGCGGAAAATAGAGGCGGAAGCAGCGGACTGCCCTAGCCTTCGGACGACGATTCCGGGAGCTTTCGAGGATGGAATTCTACTCCGAAAGTGGCTTTGGCTGGTTCTCGCTCAGATCTGCATTTCGACGGTAATAGATTTGATTTTCGTGGAGTTTTAGGTGACTTGGATTTTTGGTTTCTTTTGGATTCCGCCATTAAAGTGCGGGAATGTACTTTTAGGTGCTGCTGCTGCTAGTGCCAAGTGAAGAGGAGGGAAAGCCGACCAAGCTTCGCTGGAAATCGAGGCAAGTGGTATTCTTGCCCTTGCTGTTTTGTTTCTCGTGGTAGTTTGAAAATCCCGGTTAGCCCTAGGGTAGAAGCCAAGCTTGTCCTTTTATCTTGCTGAAACTAGGGTTTAGTTTCTCCTAATGAGCCCCCCCTCTTTGTGTTGTTGGTGCTTAACCCGCCGGCATAATACCGCCAATTTAGACTCCAGATTTCTATATGGTTGTTTCCTTGCGGGTGAAGCCGAGAGAGAGATAGAGTAGGAGGGGGGTTCCTGCTGTGTTTCTTGGAAAGAGCAAAATTTGGGCTCTCGGGTTTGGCATTGAGTGCGGTGCACACACTCAAAGCCTTTGTGGGTTTGGCGTTGAGTGTGGTGCACACACTCAACGCCACAGCTGTAGTCAATTTTGAGATTTTGGCTAAGTACTTGGGCGTTGAGTGAGGTGGACTCACTCAACGCCGCAGCCCCTGCTAGTAGCTAAGTACTTTGGCATTGAGTGAGTCGACCTCACTAAACGCCATTTCCGTTTTGACGTTGAGTGAGGTGAACTCACTCAATGCCGCAGTTTTCTGAGAAGCTAAGTACTTTGGCGTTGAGTGAGGTGTGCTTACTAAACGCCACAGCCTTTTCTGAGGCTATGTACTTTGGCGTTGAGTGAGTCGACATCACTAACCTCCATTTCGGTTTTGGCGTTGAGTGAGGTGACCTCACACAACGCCATAGCATTCTATGCGGCCAAGTACTTTGACGTTTAGTGAGGTGTGCTCACTCAACGCCGCAGCCTTTTCTTAGGCTAAGTACTTTGGCGTTGAGTGAGTTCACCTCACTCAACGCCATTTTTGGTTTGGCGTTGAGTGAGGTTACTTCACTCAACGCTGTCGGCAAGTTTGCGGCCAAGTCCCGTGGCGTTGAGTGAGTGAACCTCACTCAACGCCATTTCTGCTTTGGCGTTGAGTGAGGTAGACTCACTCAATGCCACATCCCTTCTTCGCGGCCAAAACTTCTAGCATTGAGTGAGATGACCTCACTCAACGCCATTGCTGTTTTGGCATTGAGTGAGGTCAGCTCACTCAATGCCGCAGATTTGCCTTATTGCGGCTAAGTGCCAGGGCATTGAGTGAGTCAATCTCACTCAACGCCATTGCTGTTTTGGCATTGAGTGAGGTGGACTCACTCAACTCCGCAGTCTTCTTTTGTGGCTAAGTGGCAGGGCATTGAGTGAGTGAGCTTCACTCAACGCCATTGCTATTTTGGCGTTGAGTGAGGCCAGCTCAGTCAACGCCACTTTCTCTGATTGTGGTTAAGTACCAGGGCGTTGAGTGAGTGTACCTCACTGAATGTTATCGCTGTTTTGGCATTGAGTGAGGTTAGCTCACTCAACGCCAGAGAATTCTTATGGGAGGCATTGAGTGAGTGAACCTCACTCAACGCCATGCCTATTTTGGCGTTGAATAAGGCTAGCTCACTCAATGCCAGAGTTGTTCTTCTGGAGGGCGTTGAGTGAGTGAACCTCACTCAACTCCATGGCTGTTCTGGCGCTGAGTGAGGCTAACTCACTCAATGCCAGGGTCTTATTAGGCATTGAGTGGGTCCCACTCAACGCAAACCCGTGTTGAGTTATTTCAACACTTTTTCCCTACCTCGATTTTCGTTCCCGAGTGAATTCCGTGTTTATGTTTTGAGTTTCCTTATCGGCCATGTTTTTCTTTCCTAAAGGCTGAATTGTTGGTCGTGGTTAGTAGTGGTGGTTTGAAGCTCTACATGGAGGAGGTGTTGTGTAATTTAGCCGTGGCCACCCTTTTTCTTCTATCTTGCTCCAGGTACGGGCTGGGCAAGGGGGCGGGAGGTCCCTAGTGCTTTCACATGTAGACCCTTGAGCTTGTTGGCTTGGAAATAGTGGTTGGGGGACTGAGTTTGCCTTCAACCCGGATCCATGTTGTTTATTTTGCTACTACCATCTCCCACTGCTTAGGGTGTTAGACGTTTCCTACTTGGTAGATTGCAGCATTTTGGGCTCTTGGCAGCTTAGTAGACTCTGCAGGAAGTAGTTTCTAGGCAGGGTTGATGTTGTTTCCTCGCACCTGGTGCAGTTCTTTTTGTCTTCCCTTGGGCAGTTGTGACCTTTTACTGCTTTGTTTTCCCTCTTTCGTTTATCATCTGAATGACACTTGCGTGCAGTTTTCCTTATTTTGTTTGCTGAGGTATTCTTTCTTCTTTTGAATGCCTCAGGTTTTGAGCAGTAGCTAGTTTGGTGGCTAGGTTGCTGTGGTGTTGCTGGTGGTCTCTTGGACTTTGGAGATCCTAATAGATTTGTTTAGTGAGGTAGTTTTCTACACTTTTCTTACAGACATACATATTTGCCAGTGGGTTCGTGTCAGGTTTTTGGCGCCCACCGGTAGTTTTTTACCTTTGTACTAGGTATATTACTTTTGCTGCTACCATTTTCTGGAGATAGTCTACTTGCTCTGAGGAGGATTTATGCTAGGTTGCTAGTTATTTTTAAAAACTACAATTATTAATAAAAGTATAGCTCATGATCAGCATGTTTTATAAAACTCAATCATTATTTTCCAAGCAACGTATAAAGATCGTTTTCTTATATATAGTATAAATTAAATGTAGAGTCTTGCATAGCATAAGTGGTCCTCATGGGGCTCTTATGCACCCCCCTTAGGATGTCAATCCTGAATAAAGTAAGTTTTCCGCAACGTATAAGTATAGTTTTTAACTGTGGACTAGGTGATCCACCGAGCCGAGGGATACGGTCTCTAAAATATAACTTATTTTCTAATTACTAAACTCATGAATGTCTTTCATAAATTAATGTAGATGGTTTTGCCTGAGCGTCAGCAGTTATCCCCTACTTGACGTGGCATCATGACGCGTGTTTCTCATACTCTGATAATTCCTAAATTCGGAGATAATGCGGGTTATGACAGTTGGTATCAGAGGCAGGTTGCTTGACAAGTTAGTCGGGCAACCTTCCTATGATTGCATTAGTAGTTCAGCATAATGTCATTCACACACCGATATGTCATCAGCACGTCTTGGCAAAAGCACGAA
The DNA here is from genome assembly GCA_039513925.1 of Platanthera zijinensis. NCBI lineage: Eukaryota > Viridiplantae > Streptophyta > Magnoliopsida > Asparagales > Orchidaceae > Platanthera > Platanthera zijinensis. Next base: position 87,838,259 of record CM077081.1, on the reverse strand, counting down.
CACTACACTCATAGCATAACATGAAGTATACAGGGCATATTATGTAGTATGGGATGCATAATATGTGTTCGTATATGGATCCATCATTGGGGCAACAAGTGAGAGTTATGTAGTATGGGATGCATAACCTCACCACATGGATGCGACTAGCTCGTTTTCTTTTTCGTTGCACGAGAATGTTATGTAGTATGGGATGCATAACATTTTCATGCGTATGCTGCTCATAACATGCATTAGGGCCTTTTTAGAATTCATAGCACAATCATGCATAGCATAACATTGCATAAGCACAACGTGCCAAGCTAAAGGCTGGATGGATGACATATATACACGCATAAACTTTCAATTCAAAAGTAATATAAAGTCATGCATTCCCGATCTAGGCACATGAATTAGTATGGTGGTGGTTAACCATCCTAGGTTAGGGCATAACATCAATTTTTGTGAAAAGATAAACTCCAAGAGCAAGTTTAGCAGCATTAACTTTATATCTATATATGTATTGTCTGTACTTGTAGTTGGTTCTAACTGTTATATTAGGATCTAAGTAGTGTTGCTATGATTTTAGGATGGCGAGACGTCCTTCAACTAGATCGACTCCCCTATCTGAGGGTGAGTCATCCGGAGCTCAGAATGACGCGGTGATCAAGAGCCTACGGCAGAGTAACGATGCCATGAGCAGGCAGATATTAGAGATGCAGGCCCAAATTCAGTCCCTGGTGGCGGTTGTGGCAGGACAGACTCAAGGAGTGTAAGGTCCTGCAGGGGGGTTAGCGGTCCCTCCTCCTCCTGCACCCTTAAGACCTCCAGTGGTGGTACCAGCAGATATGTCCTTCATCTCGCAGTTTAAGATGCTGAGCCCTCCCACTTATGATGGGAAGGCAGACTTTATGGTCATAGATGATTGGCTGATCTCCATGGAGGAGATGTTCTCGTACTCCGGGATTGCAGATGACCAGAGGGTGATGATAGCCTCCTATCAGCTTAAAGGTTTGGCTAAGAGTTGGTGGCTTAGAGAAAAGGATAGCTTGGTAGCTGGATGCTCTTGGGAAGTGTTCAAGGAGATGCTGTTGAGGAAGTTCTTACCCTCGGTCGAGCGTGACCGCCTCATGAACGACTTCCTCCATCTGAAGCAAAGGCAACTCACGGTGGGTCAGTATGAGATAGAGTTCAGCAAGTTGAGCCATTTTGCCCCTGGATTGGTCAGCATTGAGGCTGATCGAGTTAAGCGATTTCTTGGTGGCTTGAGGAGCGAGGTGCAGCAGTTGACCAGTGCTTATGGGTCAGAGACTTATGCAGGAGTAGTGGAGGCTGCTCTGAAGGTGGAGGATATTGAGACCGTAAAGATCAGAGGCCAACAAATGAGGAAGGACAAGAGGAAGTTTGTGGAGGAGAAGAAACCCCAGGTACCCGGTGCAGCTTCGGGAAAGAAGAGAAAAGTGGTGTGCAGCTTCTGTGGCCGGTCAGGCCACCCTATCGAGAGATGTTTCAAGAAGGCAGCAGCTCAGAGGAAGGAGCAGGTTCATGCGATTCAGGGTGCTCCTAGGAGAGATCTCTCATGTTCTGTTTGCAAGCAACCCGAGCATGATGCGGCCCAGTGCTGGTCCAAGGATAAAGTCAGCTTTCAGTGTGGGCTGAAGGGACACATCAAGTCTAGGTGTCCTCAGGTCCAGCCTGCTCTTCATGAAGTTCCACTACAGACATTACCTCCACCTAAGCATGTGGATAAGGGAAAGGGAAAGCTCAACGTTATCTCTTCCGAGGAGGCTCAAGCTTCGACTCAAGTCATCTTAGGTTAGTTGTCTTTCCAGCCTGAAGGTTTTGTTCTTGTTTTACTAGAATGTTTGCAGTATTGTTGTGGTAGTTCCTTAGTTATATATGCTCCTATAGGGAAATTTAAGGTGAAGAACCGCTGGGCGCGTATTCTGTTTGACTTCGGTGCTACCCACTCGTTTATGGCAAGAGCCTTTGTAGAGCGACATCGGTTGACTTTAGATCGAGTTCAGGATCCCTTCCGTATCAAGTTCCCCTCTGGTGAATCTGTGTTGTATGATTTGGGCATGTTAGATTGCCCTATTTTGTTGGGGGACTTCCTTGCGAAGGCAGACCTGAAGATGATTGATCTGGAGGACTTCAATGTTATTCTGGGTAAGGACTGGCTGTCTTTGTATGATGCAGTCATTCAGTGCAAAGGGAAGCGCTTGGACTTCATCAGGGACGACGTTCAGCCCGGAAGCGTGTATACTGATTTGTGCCAGGATTCTCTTGTCATCTCTATGGTATGTGCTCAGAAACTGTTTCTTTCGGATTGTTTTGATTATTTGGTCTCGGTGGTTGGGACCGCTGTTAGTGTACCGTGCTTGGAGGAGATTCCAGTTGTTCATTATTTCGCCGATTTTTTTCCGGATGATCTTCCTGGTCTTCCTCCCGAGCGGGATGTGGAGTTTGTGATTGATTTGGAGCCGGGTACGCGTCCTATTGCTAAGGAGCCATACTGGATGGCCCCTCGTGAGTTAGAGGAGTTGCGAGCTCAGTTGGATGAGCTGTTGGCAAAGGGATTTATCAGGCAGAGTTTGTCGCCTTGGGGTGCTCCTATGTTGTTTGTGAAGAAGAAATATGGCCCGATACGGCTTTACATCGACTATAGTGAGTTGAACAAAGTCACCATTAAGAACAGGTACCCTCTGCCGAGGATCGATGATTTATTTGACCAGTTGCGCGGTAGCATGGTGTTCTCCAAGATCGATCTTCATTCTGGCTATGATCAGATCAGGATCTGTGAGGCAGATATTCCACGGACTGCGTTTAGATCGAGGCATGGACACTTTGAGTTCTTGGTGATGTCGTTTGGTTTGACCAACGCACCATCAGCCTTCATGGATATGATGAACCGGGTGTTCAAGGATTTCTTATACAAGTTCGTGGTGGTCTTCATCGATGATGTATTGGTTTATTCGCGCAGCGCTGAGGAGCATGAGCAGCATCTGCGCTTGGTTCTATCGGAGTTGAGGAATCACATGTTATTCGCCAAGCTGAGCAAGTGCAAATTTTGGTTACCTCATGTTTCATTTCTAGGCCACGTGGTGAATAAGGAGGGGATCTCGGTCGACCCAGAAAAGATCGCACCAGTAATGGATTGGAGTAGTCCGAATACGCTTAAGGAGATCAGGAGCTTCCTACGGTTGGCTTACTACTACAGGAGGTTCGTTGAGGGTTTCTCTTCCCTAGATGCACCTTTGACCAAGCTGAATCAGAAGAACGTGGCTTTTGTTTGGAGCGAGAAGTGCGAAGAAGCCTTTCTGGAGTTAAAGAAGAGATTGTGCACTGCTCCCGTTCTGACCCTGCCTACTGAGGGTGTGGATTATGATGTATACGTGGATGCTTCGCATGTAGGACTGGGATGCGATTAATGCAGGTTGGACAGGTGATTTCCTATGGTTCAAGGCAACTGAAGACTCATGAGAATAATTATCCTACGCATAACTGTTGGGTACATTGGAAAATGTGTACCTGATTTGAAGAAGCCCAACCTAGCTCAATGATATACATCAAGGTGTATTTGATGTTGTTTTAAAGTTGACATGTGCAGGTGAAGAATTGATAAAGTATGCAGGAAAAATTCTAAGTCCAAGTGTCGACACAGAGGAAGCAGTGTCGACACATAGAAGAAAAAGTGTCGACACAGAAGAAGTAAGTCGACACAACACTGGGAAGCAGTGTCGACACATAGCAGTTAGTCTACAACTACACTGGGAAAAAGTGTCGACACAGAAGAAGTAAGTCGACACAACACTGGGAAGCAGTGTCGACACATAGCAGTTAGTCTACAACTACACTGGGAAAAAGTGTCGACACAGAAGAAGTAAGTCGACACAACACTGGGAATTTGTGTCGACACAGAAGAAAGGAGTCGACCTCAACATTGGGAGAATGTGACGACACAGAAGAAAATGGTCGACCTCAAGTTTGTCGACACCAGCAGAATGTGTCGACACATTGTGATTAAGTCGACACATTATAGCAGAGTTAAAAAATGAATGTGTCGACACCTGAAGGCTAAGTCGACACTTACTAAGTTATGATTCTACAACAACTGTGTCGACACACAGGACTTGTGTCGACACACTGGAGAGTCAAGACCAAGTTATTTTCAGAAGGAGCTCTGTCGACTCAAAGGCAACTTAGTCGACATCACTGAAGACTGTGTCGACACCAAAGTCAATTGTGTCGACATAAATAAACAGATGGTCTCGACACTTTCTGACAGACTGTCTCGACAACTTATGGTTCAAGACTAAGGCACAGGACTTGTTTGGAGACTTGATAGCTGAGGATTGCCACCAGTTAACTGAAGCTGTCAGACTTGTCAGAAAACGGTTAAAAACGGATCAGCCGGTTACCATGAAGAAAGTCTATAAATAGACAGATTCAGAAGGAGAAAGCAACTGTTGAAAAACATTGTTGAGAATCAAAAAGTTGAGAAGGATTTAGATCCAATTCATTTCAAGAAAGTGCTAGGCACTTAAGAAGATCTTCTCCGGGAGATCTAAGAAGACTATCTAAGGATAGATCAAAGAAGAGTTCTAATCAGAATTCAGAAGAATCATTCAAGTGCTGGATAGAGAGAGATCAAGCCAGAATTTGAAGAAGAAGAAAGAAACCACCAGTGGATTCTCAAGAAGCTGTTTGGAAATCAACTCAGCTAAGTTCTTATTCAAGAAGCTTTGAAGAAAGCTCAGATACAGTTGATTGCATCAGCTGATCAAGAATTGTCTTGCCCTTTTTCTCTCTCAACTTAGGCAAGACAGTTTAATAATCTTTTCTATATTTCTGTAGGATCTGTTTACACAGATCTGAGTTGTAAGCCTATATTATAAAGGCTGAGTGTAGGAGTGTTGAACTCTGAGTGGTAGGGCAGTTTGCCTGAGTGTAGGAGAAGGATATTCTCTGAGTTGTAGGCCTTGGGGCAAGGCTGAGGTAGGGCAGTTGTGCCTGAGTTGTAGGAACCAGTTGGGTTCTGAGTTGTAGGATCTGTTGATCTGAGATAAGTGGAAGTTTGGCCGAATCTAGCATACTGCTAGATAGGTGAAGGGGGAAAGTGGATGTACCCAGACCTTGGGGAACCACTATAAAACATTGTGCAATCTGTGATGCTTTATTTTCTGTGATTGCTGTACTTATTGTGTTAGCTATTGAATTGAATTCTGCCTAGAAGTTTTTATAAGAGAAGCAGAACCTATTCACCCCCCCCTCTAGGTGTTTAGGCTGCCTTGAAAGTTAAACTATCAAGTGGTATCAGAGGGAGGTTACTCAAAAAGGACTTAACAGTCTGAGGTAGATCTGAAAGGCAGATTCAAGATTCAAGAAGATGGGTTCTGGAGAGAATCATAAGGAGCTAGGGTCTATGAAATTACCCATATGCAAGAAGGAAATCTTTGGGATCTGGAAAGAAAGAGTCAGATTGTTTATGGAAGCATCTGACCCAAGGATTTACATCACAGTACAGGAAGGGCCCTTCATTCCAATGAAGATATCTGTTCTTGATGCAAATATCCAAATACCAAAGACTTATTCAGAAATGACCAAGGATGAAATCATCTTGGCAACTATGGACAAAAGGGCACAGAACATCATTGTTAGTGCCATAGATGATTCAACATTTCAAAATCTGATTCACTGCAAGACCTCCAAGGAGATGTGGGACACATTGATTGTCTACATGGAGGGATCTGAAGAAGTAAGGCTGGACAGAAAGTCTATGCTAAATCAGGAGTATGAAAGCTTTAGACAAGGAAAATCTGATAGCATAACTGAGTGCTATAAGAAATTCTATAGAATTGTGAATGAGCTAATATCCTATGGAAGAGTCTTCAGTACCTATGAACTGAATGACAAATTCTTAAGATCTTTATCAAAGGATTGGGATACAAAGATCTGTGCCATAAGAGAAGTGGCTAAATTGGCAGAGATATCTCCTCCAACCCTGTTTGGAAAGTTGTTATCCTATGAAATGCAACTTATGGTAAGGAAGGAGGAGGAAAGAAACTCAAGAGGAGAGCATAGAGAAAAGACTGTGGCATTTAATGCTGAAGCCACCAGAAAGAATAGGAGGAAATCACCATCTCCTCCTAAGGAAGTTGAAGAAGATAGTTCTGAAAATTCAGATAAGGGTTCAGTTAGCTGTGAGTCAGATGCAGACTTTGCTGCATTCACTAGGCAATTCCAAAGGTTCTTGAAAAAGAAGCAATGGAAGTCTAGGCCTTCCACATCACAGCAAGTTGATGACTATTATCAGAAGAGAAGGTCATCAAGGAAAGAGAAAAGTAGATCAAAGCCCAGCAAAGCCACTACTTCAAAGATTGTCTGCTATTGTTGCAATAGGCCTGGACATGTAGTGGCTGATTGTCCTGACAAAAGGAAGGAATCTTCAGAAAAGAAGAAGACTTATCAGAAAGGCAAGAAGGAGAAATCCTTTGTAGCAAAGAAAGATAAAAGTCTGTCAGACCAGTCAACTTCAGAATCAGGATCTGAAGCTGAAGCATATATTGGACTATATGCTGCATCTGAGGAAGAAGAGTTTATGCAGTTGCTAGACTCCATCAATGAACATCAATGCATGGGTTTGATGACAAGATCAGAAGAGGACATATGCCAGAATCAGTCTGATCCTAATGAGGTAAACTGTCCTTCCTGTACATCTGTTTGTAGTACAAATGAAGAATCAGCTACATCTGCATCAAGTGATGAAGATGCATCTGGATCTGAAGGAGATGTCTATCAATTGATAAACAAGTATGGGGACTTGTTGCAGGCCCTTAAGAAAAGCAAGAACCTGGTTAAAACACAGGCTCAGGAAATTGCTGAACTAAGGATAGCAACAACTGAGTTAGAAAAAGTCCTTGATCAAAAATTAAATGAAATTGCCAAGCTGAAGAATATAACTATTATTCAGATGGGCACAATTAATTATACTAATGATCAAGTAAAGAGTCTGGAGGCCAGACTTAGAATTGAAAGGGATTTAGTGGCTAGTTACTCTAAGCCAAAATCTGTCTTACCCTTGATAGATGAATTTGTCACTCAGAAGGGTAAGGCTGGATTAGGATTTAAAGGTAACTCCAGGGCTGGCAGATTCAAGAGGAAAGGCAAAGCCCCTATTCAGCCACTAAACCTTTCAGTCCCTATAAAGTTTAGTAAGGAGAAAGTGCCTTCTAACATATATGATCATGAAGACATTCAAGGTCATATTAAGACAAATGTTCTGAAGAAAAAGGGTGTTAAGGCAAGCAGGCCTACCTATGGTCATAAACCCAATGGTTTTAAGAAATCAGTAGGTGAAGTTGCAACAGCACCAGCAATGAACAGAAATTCTTCTGACAAGGATGTATCTAGATCTAGATACAATAAGTTTGAATGTTGGTGCTGTGGCAAGAGGGGCCATTTTGCATTGGACTGCTGGTATAACACAAGTGTTATAAAGAATAAGAGTCTACCTGTTAGAAGAGGTTATAATAACTTTATTAATGCTAACCTGAACCAAGGACCCAAGACTTACTTGGGTTCTAAGGGTAAGTAATTCTGTATTGCAGGTGAATCCAAGTAACCATGCCCCTATATGGTACTTGGATAGTGGTTGTTCCAGGCACATGATCTAGATAAAGGATGTGTCGACACTTACTAAGTTATGATTCTACAACAACTGTGTCGACACACAGGACTTGTGTCGACACACTGAAGAGTCAAGACCAAGTTATTTTCAGAAGAAGCTGTGTCGACTCAAAGGCAACTTAGTCGACATCACTGAAGACTGTGTCGACACCAAAGTCAATTATGTCGACACAGTTAGACAGATGGTCTTGACACTTTCTGACAGACTGTGTCAACAACTTGTGGTTCAAGACTAAGGCACAGGACTTGTTTTAGGACTTGACAGCTGTGGGTTACCACCGGTTAACTGAAGCTGTCAGACTTGTCAGAAAACGGTTAGAAACCGGATCAGCCGGTTGCCATGAAGAATGTCTATAAATAGATGGATTCAGAAGGAGAAAGTAACTGTTGAAAAACATTGTTGAGAATCAAAAAGTTGAGAAGGATTACGATCCAATTCATTTCAAGAAAGTGCTAGGCACTTAAGAAGATCTTCTCCGGGAGATCTAAGAAGACTATCTAAGGATAGATCTAAGAAGAGTTCTAATCAGAATTCAGAAGAATCTTTCAAAGTGCTGGATAGAGAGAGATCAAGCCTGAATTAGAAGAAGAAGAAAGAAACCACCAGTGGATTCTCAAGAAGCTGTTTGGAATCAACTCAGCTAAGTTCATTTTCAAGAAGCCTTGAAGAAGGCTCAGATACAGTTGATTGCATCAGCTGATCAAGAATTGTCTTGGCCTTTTCTCTCTCAACTTTGGCAAGACAGATTAATAATCTTTTCTATATTTCTGTAGGATTTGTTTACACAGATCTGAGTTGTAAGCCTATGTTATAAAGGCTGAGTGTAGGAGTGTTGAACTCTGAGTGGTAGGGCAGTTTGCCTGAGTATAGGAGAAGGATATTCTCTGAATTGTAGGCCTTGGGGCAAGGCTGAGGTAGGGCAGTTGTGCCTGAGTTATAGGAACCAGTTGGGTTCTGAGTTGTAGGATCTGTTGATCTGAGATAAGTGGAAGTTTGGCCGAATCTAGCATACTGCTAGATAGGTGAAGGGGGAAAGTGGATGTACCCAAACCTTGGGGAACCACTATAAAACATTGTGCAATCTGTGATGTTTTATTTTCTGTGATTGCTGTGTAAATTGTGTTAGCTATTGAATTGAATTCTGCCTAGAAGTTTTTATAAGTAAAGCAGAACCTATTCACCCCCCCCCTCTAGGTGTTTAGGCTGCCTTGAAAGTTAAACTATCAAGTGGTATTAGAGGGAGGTTCCTCAAAAAGGACTTAACAGTCTGAGGTAGATCTGAAAGGCAGATTCAAGATTCAAGAAGATGGGTTCTGGAGAGAATCATAAGGAGCTAGGGTCTATGAAATTACCCATATGCAAGAAGGAAATCTTTGGGATCTGGAAAGAGAGAGTCAGATTGTTTATGGAAGCATCTGACCCAAGGATTTACATCACAGTACAGGAAGGGCCCTTCACTCCAATGAAGATATCTGTTCTTGATGCAAATATCCAAATACCAAAGACTTATTCAGAAATGACCAAGGATGAAATCATCTTGGCAACCATGGATAAAAGGGCACAGAACATCATTGTCAGTGCCATATATGATTCAACATTTCAGAATCTGATTCACTGCAAGACCTCCAAGGAGATGTGGGACACATTGATTGTCTACATGGAGGGATCTGAAGAAGTAAGGCTGGATAGAAAGTCTATGCTAAATCAGGAGTATGAAAGCTTTAGACAAGGAAAATCTGATAGCATAACTGAGTGCTATAAAAAATTCTATAGAATTGTGAATGAGCTAATATCCTATGGAAGAGTCTTCAGTACCTATGAACTGAATGACAAATTCTTAAGATCCTTATCAAAGGATTGGGATACAAAGATCTGTGCCATAAGAGAAGTGGCTAAATTGGCAGAGATATCTCTTCCAACCCTGTTTGGAAAGTTGTTATCCTATGAAATGCAACTTATGGTAAGGAAGGAGGAGGAAAGAAACTCAAGAGGAGAGCATAGAGAAAAGACTGTGGCATTTAATGCTGAAGCCACTAGAAAGAGTAGGAGGAAATCACCATATCCTCCTAAAGAAGTTGAAGAAGATAGTTCTGAAAATTCAAATAAGGGTTCAGAAAGCTGTGATTCAGATGCAGACTTTGCTGCATTTACAAGGCAATTCCAAAGGTTCTTGAAAAAGAAGCAATAGAAGTCTAGGCCTTCCTCATCACAGCAAGTTGATGACTATTATCAGAAGAGAAGGTCATCAAGAAAGAGAAAAGCAGATCAAAGCCCAGCAAAGCCACTACTTCAAAGATTGTCTGCTATTGTTGCAATAGGCCTGGACATGTAGTGGCTGATTGTCCTGACAAAAGGAAGGAATCTTCAGAAAAGAAGAAGACTTATCAGAAAGGCAAGAAGGAGAAATCCTTTGTAGCAAAGAAAGATAAAAGTCTGTCAGACCAGTCAACTTCAGAATCAGGATCTGAAGCTGAAGCATATATTGGACTATATGCTGCATCTGAGGAAGAGGAGTTTATGCAGTTGCTAGACTCCATCAATGAACATCAATGCATGGGTTTGATGACAAGATCAGAAGAGGACATATGCCAGAATCAGTCTGGTCCTAATGAGGTAAACTGTCCTTCCTGTACATCTGTTTGTAGTACAAGTGAAGAATCAGCTACATCTGCATCAAGTGATGAAGATGCATCTGGATCTGAAGGAGATGTCTATCAATTGATAGACAAGTATGGGGACTTGTTGCAGGCCCTTAAGAAAAGCAAGAACCTGGTTAAAACACAGGCTCAGGAAATTGCTGAACTAAGGGTAGCAACAACTGAGTTAGAAAAAGTCCTTGATCAAAAATTAAATGAAATTGCCAAGCTGAAAAATATAACTATTATTCAGATGGGCACAATTAATTATACTAATGATCAAGTAAAGAGTCTGGAGGCCAGACTTAGAATTGAAAGGGATTTAGTGGCTTGTTACTCTAAGCCAAAATCTGTCTTACCCTTAATAGATGAATTTGTCACTCAGAAGGGTAAGGCTGGATTAGGATTTAAAGGTAACTCCAGGGCTGGCAGATTCAAGAGGAAAGGCAAAGCCCCTATTCAGCCACTAAACCTTTCAGTCCCCATAAAGTTTAGTAAGGAGAAAGTGCCTTCTAACATATATGATCATGAAGACACTCAAGGTCATATTAAGACAAATGTTCTGAAGAACAAGGGTGTTAAGGCAAGCAGGCCTACCTATGGTCATAAACCCAATGGTTTTAAGAAATCAGTAGGTGAAGTTGCAACAGCACCAGCAATGAACAGAAATTCTTCTGACAAGGATGTATCTAGATCTAGATACAATAAGTTTGAATGTTGGTGCTGTGGCAAGAGGGGCCATTTTGCATTGGACTGCTGGTATAACACAAGTGTTATAAAGAATAAGAGTCTACCTATTAGAAGAGGTTATAATAACTTTATTAATGCTAACCTGAACCAAGGACCCAAGACTTACTTGGGTTCTAAGGGTAAGTAATTCTGTATTGCAGGTGAATCCAAGTAACCATGCCCCTATATGGTACTTGGATAGTGGTTGTTCCAGGCACATGACTGGAACAAAGGGGCTGCTGAAGGAGTATTCATCTGTCAAAGATGGACATAAAGTGATCTTTGGTGGATCTGAAAAAGGAGTCATCAAAGGGTTTGGTAACATTTCTTCTAACCTAATTACTATCACCCAAGTGGCCTATGTAAAAGGTTTGAAACATAATCTAATAAGCATAAGCCAGCTGAGTGATCTAGGATATGACATTTCATTTGGTAAGGATGGATGTCATATCAAAAGGTCAAGTGATCAAGAGATCATTTTGACTGGGTATAGGAAGAGAAATGTATATTGCCTTAATTTTGAGTGTGAAAATAAGGCTTCCCCCATTTGTCTTGTAGCTGATGACAATGCTTCCCATTGTGTTAAGTGGCACAAGAGATTGGCTCATCTAAACTACAAGACAATTGGCCAACTCATTAGTAAAGAACTAGTGAGGAATGGGCCTCAAGTTAAGTGTATAAAGGAAGGGGTATGCTCAGCTTGTCAAAAGGGCAAGCAGACAAAATCCTCATTTCAAAGCCTTGAAAACAAGGATTCTGTGAGGTGCTTATACCTCTTGCATATGGATCTTTTTGGTCCTATGCCAGTTCATAGTCTAGGTAGGAAGGTCTACACTTTTGTGGTTGTAGATGACTATTCTAGATTTACATGGGTGTTCTTTCTAAGACAAAAATCTGAAACCCCAAGTGTACTACTTAATTTTGTAAAGCAAATTCAGAATGAACTGAATAGTACAGTGGTCAAAATCAGAAGTGATCATGGTACTGAATTTCATTCTGAAAGCATAACAAATTTGTGTAAAGACTTTGGGATTTTCCAAGAGTTCTCCTCACCAAGAACACCTCAGCAAAATGGATTTGCTGAAAGAAAGAATAGAACATTAATTGAAGCTGGTAGAACTCTATTGAGTGACACCTCTCTCCCAGAACATTTTTGGGCTGAGGCAGTTAACACTGCTTGTCATGTCATCAATAGGGCTTCTATCACCAAAAGCCACAAAAAGACTCCCTATGAGATTGTGAAAGGCAGAAAACCAAATCTATCCTATTTTAGGATCTTTGGTTGCAAGTGCTATATACTTAACAATGGCAAGTCATATTTGACTAAGTTTGCTGCCAAATCCCAGGATGGAATATTTGTTGGGTACAGCACAAATAGTAAGGCCTATAGAGTCTTCAACTTAACTACTCAAGTTGTTGAAGAATCTGTGCATGTTGTATTTGATGAAACAAGATTAATCAATTGTGAGTTGTCTTGTAGATCAAATGACTCAACAGGTATAAGCAAGAAGATGGACAAGCTCTCCATTGCTGAAGCTTCAAAGGAAGATGGAGCATTGGAAAATGAAGGCTGCTGTCCAGGGGGAGTACAAGAGATAATGGAAACTGATGAAAACCAAGAGGCTCAGCAGAATGAAGAAGCTGGAGATGCTCAACCTGAAGGGAATCTTCCTCCAGCTATAAGATATCTAAGAGATCATCCAACTGATCAGATAATTGGTGATCCAAGACAAGGAGTGCAAACTAGAAGCAGAAATCAAAGCACAGTTTTGCATTCTAGTTTCTTGTCCCAAATGGAACCTAAGAAGTTTGAAGAAGCTATCCAAGACCAGCACTGGATTGATGCTATGCAAGAGGAGCTGAATCAATTCAGAAGGTGCAAAGTCTGGGAGCTTGTTCCTAAACCAAGAGGCCACAACATAATTGGCACTAAGTGGATCTATAGGAACAAGCTAGATAAAGTGGAATAATAGTAAAGAATAAAGCAAGATTGGTTGCAAAAGGATACAGGCAGGAAGAAGGGATTGACTTTGATCAAACCTTTGCTCCAGTAGCAAGGCTGGAGGCAATCAGAATGTTCCTTGCCTATGCAGCCTACCAAGACTTCAAAGTATACCAGATGGATGTGAAGTCAGCATTTCTGAATGGTGATCTTAAAGAAGAAGTATATGTAGAGCAGCCATCAGGTTTTGTAGATCCTCTTAAACCTGATTCTGTGTATAAGCTTAGGAAAGCTTTGTATGGGTTAAAACAAGCTCCAAGGGCTTGGTATGAAACCCTGTCTACCTTCCTCATTGAGAATAAATTCTCAAGAGGAAAGATAGACAAAACTCTATTCCTTAGGGAATCCAAAGGAAAGATCATCATAGTCCAGATCTATGTTGATGACATAATCTTTGGATCTACTGAAAACAACCTTTGTAAAAAGTTTGCCAAACTTATGCAAGGGAAGTTTGAGATGAGCAGTATGGGAGAACTTAAGTTCTTCTTGGGACTCCAAGTAAGACAGACTGATGATGGATTGTCCATATCCCAGTCTAAGTTCACCAAAGAATTAATTAAGAAATATGGTATGGAGTCATCCTCCTCCATGAGAACTCCTATGGGAACAAGTATGCCTATATGCAAAGATGAGGCAGGTAAACCTGTTGATGAATCATTGTATAGAGGAATAGTTGGGTCTCTACTATATCTCACTGCTAGTAGACCTGACATTATGTATGCTACATGTGTCTGTGCTAGGTACCAAGCCTGCCCTAAAGAATCTCATTATACTGCAGTCAAAAGGATTCTGAGATATCTAAAGGGCACTCCTACTCTAGGTCTTTGGTACCCTAGGAATAGAGATTTTCTACTAACAGGCTATTTAGATGCAGATTTTGCAGGATGTAGAGAGGATAGAAAGAGTACTACAGGTACTTGTCAATTCCTGGGAGGAAGACTAATATCTTGGAGTAGTAAGAAGCAGACCAGTGTGGCAATTTCCACAGCTGAGTCAGAGTATGTTGCTGCTGGAAGCTGCTGTGCACAGCTATTGTGGATGCAGCATCAGCTTAAGGATTATGGTATTCAGGTAAGTAGAACACCCCTTTTATGTGATTCAAAGAGTGCTATTTCTATTGCTAATAATCCAGTTTCTCATAGTAGAACTAAGCATATAGAAATCAAATACCATTTTCTTAGAGAACATGTAGAAAGAGGAGACATCTCATTGGAATTTGTAAAAACAGATTATCAAATAGCAGATGTATTTACTAAGCCTTTAGATGAAACCAAATTCAATAAATTCAAAATTGAATTAGGTATGTTAACCATTGATTAATGTATTAACAAAATCATTAACAATACAAGTGAAGTAGGATTTAAGTAAGTTGAGTAATAACAAACAGAAATTGGCTAAGTAAGAATGTGTCGACACATTCATTAGTAATGTGTCGACTCAGAGAAATTATGTCGATAAGTCAGAAGAATTGTGTCGACTCAGAGAATATGTGTCGACACTTAAGAGATATATTGTCGACTTAACCAGAAATGTAATGTCGACTCAACCAGAATAATGGTGTCGACACTTACAGAATATGTGTCGACTCTTATCCTTAGTGTCGACACAGAATTTCTGTCTTTCTACTATGTAACCACGGTGTCGACATAACCACAAATTGGTGTCGACACATAGTAGGCTGAAGAAATGTCGAGTTAATAGAAGTTTATGTCGATACATTCCGTCTGTGTCGACACATTTTGACTGTTTTTGGCGCCTTTTGAACTTCTTTCAACTGAGGCTATAAATAGGTCAAAAAAACTCATTCTGTCGACACGCTTCCAAGGTTTTCGAGACTAAAACCCTATGTTGATAGTCTATCTTTCTCTCTTCTCTCAAGCTTTCTCGACAAAATGATGGCGCCAAGGATTGAAGATAACATCAATGAAGGGTATGAGTTGGTGCGCCAGGCCTTTGCAGAGGCGCCGCCAGATGTTCAAGGAGTTATCACCCTCCTCTCCGAGTCAGGGTTAGAATTTCTCATCTCAGAACCTACTAAAATCTGGAAGAAGGAGGTGCACGAGTTCTTTATCTCTGCATCAGTCCACTCTACTGGCCTCAAGATTAAGTCCACTATTCAAGGGACTAAGGTGAAGATTAATCAAAGAAGTTTAAGAAAGATCTTTCAATTGCAAGAATTTGAGAATGAAGAGGAAGTTCCTATATCTAAGACAAGGGAAGCCCTTCAATGGTGTGGACTGGACTCAGGATTGAAGATTGGAGCTGCATTCAATAGGAAGGGTATGAATCAGCAAGGGAAGTTCTTGTCAGAAGTAGTTGGGAAAGTAATCCTCTGCAAGACAGGTGGACATGATAGGATTTCTGCCTATATGTTCAGCCTGATGACCAGGATTGTTTTTACTATTCCTACTGATTGGTCAGGAGTGATCTTTGACAAGATCAAAGAAGGAATCAAGAAGCCTAACATAGCTAGGATCATGAGCCTGTACCTCACTGGAGTGATTCCTGAAGTGATGCAGCAACTGCAAGGGAGTAAGATTAATCATATGAGAAGAATGGATAAGAGACTGTTCTCAAGGTGGGATAGGGTGCTGTCCAAGGATGTGCCTGAAGAGAGAAGGCCAGACACCCCTGTGAAATCCCCTACTCAAAATCAAGAAACTGAACAACTGCAAGAAGACTCACTGAGGACACAGGTTGAAAAACAGCTTGACTCAACTATAGTCCAGCAAGTATCAACACCTGCACAGATGCAGGGGGAGCCAGTTTCCACTCCTGCTCAAAATGTATCTGCACCTGATCAGGTACATGTGTAGGGGGAGCTAATGTATTTTACTATAAAAGACTTTGCTCATATTCTTATTAATGCACAGGTTCAGGGAGAGCTAGTGTCCACTCCTACTCCAGATACTACAAATACTGAAGTGCAAGTACAAGAGGATGCCCAGTTAAACTTGTCTCAAGATTTAACTGCTGAAGAAGTTACAGCTCAACTGGAGTTTACTATGGAGGAGTTATTCCCTGAAATTGATACTACTGCTGATAAAGTAGGAGGTGGACCAGATATTGAGAAATCCATAGGTATGGACATTGATCAGGAAGCTGAAGTTGAGCCACAGGTTGAGGGTGAGCCAGTGGATGTTGAAGCTGAGCAACAGGCCCCTGGAACAGATACAATTCATCATCCTCAAGAAAGAATTCATGTAGATACTTCATCTGAAATAGAAACTGAAGATGCCAGGGTGGCAAAGAAAAGAAAACTGGTTGTCTTTAAGAGAAGAAGCAAGAATTATAAGCAGGCTTTACAGACCACACCTCTACAAGTATCTCCAGCCTTTGATTACAACAAGTTTATGGTAGATCTACAAGTAAAATTGGATGAACAAAGGATGGTTCTGGAAAGGTATGTTGATGAAAATAGCAAGTCACTTCAGTTTGACTTAGCTCAGGATATCAAGTCCATCCAGTTTCAAGTCAACATGCATAAAAAGGAAATGACAGATTGCTTCCACAAGGGTGGCAATGCTATGGTTTATCTAGCTAAACAACAGGAGGCTATTACTACAAAGGTGGATGACATTGCTTTGAAGCAAAGCTATGTTTTGGAAAACCAGATAAGAATGAATGATAATTTAACTGAATCTCATAATGAGATCATTGAGGAAGTAAAGAAGATTGGTCCAAGTCTGCCTGCAGATAGAGCCAAAGAAAGGGAAGAATTTGAAAAGAATTTTCAAGCTGCTATTGCATCTGTTAAGACTGCCATCTCAACCTCTCAAAAAGAAATATCTGAAAAGCTCAACAAGTTAAAACCATTTTTCAAAGAGGGTGTGAATTATTTGGATGGCCAAATCCGATTTCAAATGGAAGATCTCAGAGATCATGTATCTAGAGAAGCCATAAAGGGGGAGAGGATGCTAATTCATACAGGCTCAGAGCACACCAAATGGGTGACCAATAGCATTCGAGCCACTTTGGGATATCCCCCATTGTGTGATGATGCTATGGTGGCTGAGTCAGGAATACAATCAAATCTACTTGAAGGCAATCAACCTGAGGTTTCCCAAGTCATTTACGCCCCTCCAGATTTTGACATAATTGATCAGAAAGTTCAAGGAATGTATAGTCCTCCAAAGGAGGTTACTAATATTGTCTTTGGAAAGGTTGATAAGCCTGAGGCTACTCTGAAAGAACAGCAAGATGCTCTATTAGCAAAGAAGAAATTCAGAGAGCAGGCTGTACTTAAGCCAGATTATGAGCAGTGGAGTCCTACTTCAAGGAACATAATACTCACTGCATGGAAAGCTGTACAAGATAAAGTTCATGAGAGAGGGAAATGGTACAATGAAATAGAATGGCAGAAGTATGAGGCAAGACAGGAAGCAATAGTCCAATTTAGAAGGAAAGCTAAGCTGGGGAGGCTGCCATCTGATGCTAAGGAGCCAAGCAAGTACTTTCCAAAGCCTTTTCACTACTTTGAAAGGCAAAGGATCAAGGAAGAAGCTCAGAAGAAAGCTGATCTAAAAGGAAAGAAGATAGCTGAAGCATCAGAAGCTCCTGTGACAGCTACAATTCAATCTGGAAAAGGGATTATCATTAAAGAGCCTGATCAATCTTGATTATGTTTTTTAATTCCTTCATATTGTTTTGTAATGTTGTGATGTAATCATTAAATGAAAAACAATGTAATCAAACATTACCCAGTTATAAACAAAATGTTGTTTGGCATATTATATTTTGCATTCTGTGTTGGATTATTTTGTTTATGTGTTGTTATATTTAGTATTCCTGTCATGTCATATATCATCATTTAGTACTGTTTATAAATGGTGTATATCATTGGCTATAAGGGTTATGACTTCTCCAAATAGGGGGAGATTGTTGGGTACATTGGAAAATGTGTACCTGATTTGAAGAAGCCCAACCTAGCTCAATGATATACATCAAGGTGTATTTGATGTTGTTTTAAAGTTGACATGTGCAGGTGAAGAATTGATAAAGTATGTAGGAAAAATTCTAAGTCCAAGTGTCGACACAGAGGAAGCAGTGTCGACACATAGAAGAAAAAGTGTCGACACAGAAGAAGTAAGTCGATACAACACTGGGAAGCAGTGTCGACACATAGCAGTTAGTCTACAACTACACTGGGAAAAAGTGTCGACACAGAAGAAGTAAGTCGACACAACACTGGGAAGCAGTGTCGACACATAGCAGTTAGTCTACAACTACACTGGGAAAAAGTGTCGACACAGAAGAAGTAAGTCGACACAACACTGGGAATTTGTGTCGACACAGAAGAAAGGCGTCGACCTCAACATTGGGAGAATGTGACGACACAGAAGAAAATAGTCGACCTCAAGTTTGTCGACACCAGCAGAATGTGTCGACACATTGTGATTAAGTCGACACATTATAGCAGAGTTAAAAAATGAATGTGTCGACACCTGAAGGCTAAGTCGACACATACTAAGTTATGATTCTACAACAACTGTGTCAACACACAGGACTTGTGTCGACACACTGGAGAGTCAAGACCAAGTTATTTTCAGAAGGAGCTCTGTCGACTCAAAGGCAACTTAGTCGACATCACTGAAGACTGTGTCGACACCAAAGTCAATTGTGTCGACACAAATAAACAGATGGTCTCGACACTTTCTGACAAACTGTCTCGACAACTTATGGTTCAAGACTAAGGCACAGGACTTGTTTGGAGACTTGACAGCTGAGGATTGCCACCAGTTAACTGAAGCTGTCAGACTTGTCAGAAAACGTTTAAAAACCGGATCAGCCGGTTACCATGAAGAAAGTCTATAAATAGACAGATTCAGAAGGAGAAAGCAACTGTTGAAAAACATTGTTGAGAATCAAAAAGTTGAGAAGGATTTCGATCCAATTCATTTCAAGAAAGTGCTAGGCACTTAAGAAGATCTTCTCCGGGAGATCTAAGAAGACTATCTAAGGATAGATCAAAGAAGAGTTCTAATCAGAATTCAGAAGAATCATTCAAGTGCTGGATAGAGAGAGATCAAGCCAGAATTTGAAGAAGAAGAAAGAAACCACCAGTGGATTCTCAAGAAGCTGTTTGGAAATCAACTCAGCTAAGTTCTTATTCAAGAAGCTTTGAAGAAAGCTCAGATACAGTTGATTGCATCAGCTGATCAAGAATTGTCTTGCCCTTTTTCTCTCTCAACTTAGGCAAGACAGTTTAATAATCTTTTCTATATTTCTGTAGGATCTGTTTACACAGATCTGAGTTGTAAGCCTATATTATAAAGGCTGAGTGTAGGAGTGTTGAACTCTGAGTGGTAGGGCAGTTTGCCTGAGTGTAGGAGAAGGATATTCTCTGAGTTGTAGGCCTTGGGGCAAGGCTGAGGTAGGGCAGTTGTGCCTGAGTTGTAGGAACCAGTTGGGTTATGAGTTGTAGGATCTGTTGATCTGAGATAAGTGGAAGTTTGGCCGAATCTAGCATACTGCTAGATAGGTGAAGGGGGAAAGTGGATGTACCCAGACCTTGGGGAACCACTAAAAAACATTGTGCAATCTGTGATGCTTTATTTTCTGTGATTGCTGTACTTATTGTGTTAGCTATTGAATTGAATTCTGCCTAGAAGTTTTTATAAGAGAAGCAGAACCTATTCACCCCCCCCCCCTCTAGGTGTTTAGGCTGCCTTGAAAGTTAAACTATCAATAACCTTGTGTTTGCAGCAGTAATCTATGCGTTGAAGTTGTTGAGGCATCTACTTTATGGGGCTCAGTGCAAGATCTTCACTGACCATAAGAGCCTGAAGTACGTGTTCACGCAGAAGGAGTTGAATCTGCGCCTGCGGCGGTTGATAGAGTATGTGGCTGATTATGATGTAGAGATCCAGTATCATCCAGGCAAGGCCAATGTGGTGGCCGACGCCCTGATCTGAAAGACGGGAAAGATCTTTAACCTCTCCGCCGATCGTTTAGTGGAGGAGTTCCTCCTTATGGATATATCAGTGGGATACTATGGCTTGTAGAGTAGTTTATTAGTGGCAGAGCCATCTTGGATTTCTTTGACAAGACTGCACCAGAAGGACGATCCGGATCTTCTGCACTTATTCACCCGGATCGAGAAGGGGGAGTGTCCAGACTTTGCTATCGATGATGCGGGTACTTTGAAGTACCGCGGCAGATTTTGCATCCCCGCTGTTGGGGAGATAAGAGGTATGATTTGCAGAGAGGCTCATGGATCCAGCGTTGCCTACCATCCAGGATCTACGAAGATGTATCGTAACTTAAAGAAAATTGCCTAGTGGTCTGGCATGAAAGGTGATATAGCCCAATTTGTTGCTGAGTGCCACACTTGCTATCATGTGAAGGCCGATCATGGAAGGCCTGGTGGCAAGTTGACTTCGTTAAAGATCCCGACTTGGAAGTGGGAAAGTATATCTATGGATTTCATCACGGGCTTACCGAAATCCCCGAGGGGATTTGATTCTATTTGGGTTATAGTGGATAGACTGACGAAGTGTGCTCACTTTGAGCCATATAAGATTGATTACCCGATGAAGAAGATTGCAGAGTTGTACTTGAATGAAGTCATCCGACTGCACGGTGTGCCGGATAGCATCATTTCTGATCGAGACTCCCAGTTTACTTCTCGTTTTTGGCAGAGTCTGCAGGAGGGTTTGGGTACGGATCTGAGTTATTCTATTGTTTACCACCAACAGACTAATGGGCAGACGGAGCGGGTGAACCAGATAGTTGAGGATATTATCCGATGCTACATTTTAGACCACGGTGGAGCGTGGGATGAGTGGCTGTGACTTATGGAATTCGCATACAATAACAGTTATCAGGAGATCTTGCAGATGGCTCCGTTTGAAGCCTTGTATGGGAGGTGTTGTAGAACTCCGTTGTTTTGGGCTGAGGCTGGTGAGAGGCCTTTGTTGGGTCCTGATGCGCTTGAGGAAATGGAAGTCGCAGTGAAGCTTATTCGAGAGAAGCTTCGTATAGCTCAGGAGAGGTACAAGAAGAATGTCAATCGGCGTAGGTCTGCTTTGGAGTTTTTTGTAGGGGACCTTGTATTTCTTAAGGTTTCCCCGATGGTGGGTGTAAAGAGGTTTGGTAAGAATCAGAAATTGGACCCGACGTATGTGGGCCTGTTTAAGATTATGGAGAGGATTGGCGTGTCAGCTTACAGGTTGGATTTGCCAGCAAACTTCCCAGGTGTTCATAATAATTTCCATGTAAGCCAATTACGTAAGTGTATGCGCAGCAGTGGGCAAGTCTTGGACATTGTGCCCCAGTTGGAGCCCAACCTCTCTTTTGTTGAAGTGTCGGTCCGTATTTTGGATACTCAGAACGGGTGCTGCGAAAGAAGTCCATTCCGATGGTGAAAGTTCTATGGAAGAATCAGGATTTGGAGAGCGCGACTTGGGAGCTAGAGTCTGTAACACCCCTATCCGTCACATAGTATATAACAGTAGGTCCGACCGGGGCCCGATGCCATATAATACGGACAGACCGGTTGGTTACGCGTTGAAACCATTCAACCAATCACAACGTCCTACACAACACCTAACGGAAGCAATTTATTAGAGTTGTAAAGAATAAAGAACCCTGCCAAGCTTGAATGTCCACTACTCAAACCCATAGAAATGTATAATACACAAAACGGAAATAGCCTTATGGCCTTACAATAGTTTGCTTAATAAGAGCGTCTTCCAAACCTCGGCACGTAGGCCGGCCACACATGAGTACAAAAGGGAAAACACTCAAAACTTGGCCTTCGAGGGCCAGTACAGCAACTTGGGCTTTAGCCCGCTAATTACCTCTCGGCTCCGCGGTACCTGCAAGCAACAATCCACCGCACGGTGGTAAACAAAGGCAACGGTCAGCTATGCTGACCAAATTATAACGATTCCACCCCCAAATCGGGGCGGCAAAGCTTCTTCCCTGCACTTGTTAGCAAAACAAGCAACACTGTAAAATAAGCATCTCATCATAGGTGCATGCTCTCACGGCCGTACACCCCGTGCTCTCAGGGCACTTACTCGGCGAAGCCAGTCCGAACCACGTCCGGTCCTCGACTCCACCACCACCCCCAGGGTGGCAATCTTTGTGAGCATTTAGTCTTCTCAGCCGTAGCCTAGACTCGATCTCCAAACCTCGGTAAGTCCCACGTAAAACTTTAGGTCGCTTTAACCGAGCAGGTGGAGCGGTTAGGGGTACACTAGCCCGTTGCTCACCCCGCCATTGCCATTTGGCCACTGACGCGGACTAAGCTTCCCCAATGCCAAATAACGATCAAACATGGTACATAGCCCTGCTATGTACCCGGTTGGCTCTCTGGCCACCGATTTGACAGAAATGCGTTTCCGTCCAGATTTCCGGGTGCACCTCGGGGTTAATCCCCCAGATTCCCTGATGCATTCTACCGCATAGCAACCCGAAAACAATCAAAACGCTCGGAGTCTTCTCCGGCCAACAAATGCAAATCAAATCATCACCGATCCGGAAAAACACGTCCGGGCAGGCTTCACACCGCATGCCTATGTCCGTACTACGATTCCGGACTCTAACAAGGGGGACTTTACATATCTACCCCAAGGAATACCACGATCTCGCCGCACACTCGCGGGAGAGGGGTTTTCCCATGCAAAGGAAGAAGAGCTTCACATGCTCAAGAAGAGAATCGTTACCCTTTCGCTTTTCCGCGGCGTCATGACGATCTAGCCGGATGGAAAGCACCGTATCGGCCTCGCCTTCGCGGATCCGGACTCGGATCGCGATTCGGAGCTCCGAAGCTCCTCCGGCAGCCGGATCTTGGTCTCCAACCTCTCACCTTGCTCTCCCTTCTCTATAGGATTTAGAAAGAGAAAACCCAAGTGAAAATGGGGTTTGCAAACCCTATTTTTGGGTTTAAGCTGCCAGCAATCACTCCCAGCCGTCGGATCCCAAGCCAAGGAAACGAACGGCCATGATTAGGCCTCAAAATACAAAATCTGCGCCGAACACGGGTTGCAACACGGCCGTGTGCCTGGCCGTGTCACCCATTCGCCGTCTCGATCGAGTCGAAAAACCAGCATACGGCCTTTGACACGGCCTCCGACACGCCCGTGTCACCTACGACACGCCCGTGTCGGGACCCGTGTCACGCCCCCCGTGTGCAATCGACCAACGCTTCGCAGTCAGAGAGGTACACGGCCTTGTGACACGGCATCCGACACCCCCGTGTCAAATTTGACACGGCTGTGTTTGTGCCCGTATCACGGCCCGTGTGCCACACTTGCAGAATCCCTGGAGTGACACGGCCTAGGACATGCCCGTGTCCTAGGCCGTGTTCTACAACTCAACTAGCGTCGACCGCCAAAGCATCGACCGCACGACCCGAGGCCGAACACGCCTGTGTCACGCCCGTGTCACGCCCGTGACACGCCCGTGACACGCCCGTGTCACGCCCGTGACACCTGCTCCAAAACCAAACTGGGCTCAAAACATCACCCGTCCCTCTTTTGAGTTTCGTGGTGTTACAACTCTCTCCCTCATAAAAGAATTTCGCCCACGAAATTACTAAAGGAAAAGAAAACAGAAAAACCAAGAGCGATACCTGAGCGAAATAACTCCGGGTACTCCTCCAGCATGGTCTGCTCCCGTTCCCAAGAGAGCTCCTTGCTATTGCAATAGTCCCACCGGACCACGACTATACAAAACTCCTTGAGACAAAGTCGCTCGACTTCACGGTCTCCAAAACGAACGGGTTTGACCCTAGTCGTCAACCTTTCGTCCACCAATGCTTGACCACTCACGATCAAGTTCGAAGGCTCTTGCGCCGCCTCACCAAACCGCTCTAGGAATCTCAAGTGGTCCAAGGTATACCGGGCTCAGCTTCCCCAAGCGCCGCTCCCGTGAAACCCTCTTGAACGACTTTAACTTCCAACACGCCATCTGATAACTCATCAATCCGTTACGTAGCGTTAAAACACTTAGTCTACCTTTCCTGAGCGATTTAGTAAAAGTTCTCATATGGTTCGCACCAAAAAGGGTAGTGTTTACCACTTCTTACTTTAAATACAACTTCGTGTCATCAGTTTCTAGCCTCGACAACGACAAGCGACGACTCCTACCAAAAAGTGCCTCGAAGGGCGCCATTTGTATGCTCGCTTGGTAGCTAGGGTTGTACACCAACTTTACCACAATAGATGACCTTCTACTGCTTCCCGAAGTCCAGAACGCACATACGAAGCACGTCCTCCAACGTCCTGTTGACCAACTCGGTCTGCTCATCCGTCCGCGGATATAAGACTGGACTAAACTTCATCTTAACCTCCAGCACTTTCTGCAACCACTTCCAATCATTGGACGTAGAACGCCCACCTCGATTGCTCGCAAAGTTGCGGAGCGCACCGTGCCGTCTAATGATGTTATCCATAACCATTTACCAGCTACTCCACAGAATTATCCTTCCTATGCGGAATGAAGTGCGATGCTAGTGTTAACACAACTACGATCACCCAAACGGCGTCGTTAATTCACTGTGACCTTGGCAAACCATACCCACAGTCCAGTCGAACTTCTATTCCGAACTAGGCAAGGATTCAAGAATCCCCTGGCACTTGGCACTCTGCCTTCACTAAGGCGCAAGGCTGGCACTTTGCTACATATAGTGCCACGACCTTCTAGAGTTCTGGCCACCAGAGCACTTCTTCAGATATCGGCACAACTTCGTGCCTCCTAAGCGAGTTGAGTACTTGATATAACGTATCACAACTCCACCCATAGATTACCCATGCTTGGGCCGCACAAACAATGGTCTTTCCTTGGTAGCCCACCTACAACCGTCGATTTGGGATTTTGACCCATCGAGCCGCACTCATGATTTCCTTCATGCAGCTACACAAACCATAGTTTGCCAACTACGATCAGCCAGGTCATACTGGACTTCCGACCAGTTCAACAATGCTTCGGCGCTAGTCCGCTTGTCAACACAACAGAGCTCTAACGCTTCCAAATCCCGAACTAGCCTCTCACCATGTACCGACAACCATTCGGCTTGGGCGGGAGCCCTGCGACTCAACGCATCCGCAACGCATTGCCTTAAAACGAGCACAAAATAACTTTCGAACGTATGGTCCCCCAGGAACTACATCCATTTTTGCTGCCTCAATTTCAGATCATTTCGATCCCACCGATGTATCAGGCTCATAGGATCGGTACAGACACCGACTTTGTCACCATACACATAAGGCCTCCCTAGCTTTGATGCAAAACACACGGCCACGAACTCTAGATGACGGACTGGACAATACCCCTCGTGCTCTTGCAACTAATGCGAGCCACAGGCCACACATTACCACGCTGCAGCAGCATGCAGTCTAATCCGCTGCCTAAGGCAGCGCCATAGATCTCACAGCTTCTAGTTCCACTCAGCGAACTTAACACTGGCATCGCGGTCAACCGACTCTTCAGCTCTTCAAAAGCTTGCGCACACTCATGCGCCCACACAAAACTCTGATCTTTCCTTGTCAAAGTCGTGAGAGGTAGCGCTATCCGCGAGAAGTTCTCCACGAAGTGCCTGTAAAAGCTGGCAAGCCCCAGCAAACTCCGGACTTCCGCTACCGAAGACAACATAGGCCACTTTCGTATTGTAACAGTCTACGCCGGATCCACCGCAACTCTTCCCTACTAACTAAGTGACCAAGGAACGTCACTGAAGATAACCAAGACTCGCCTTTGGAGAACTTTGCGTATAGCTCGTTCCTCCATAGCGTCCCCAAAACCAAACGCAGATGCTTGAAGCGATCTTCTTCGCACTGCGAGCACACCGATAGGTTATCAATAAAGAAGATCACAACATTGTCTAAGTACTCCCTGAACGTTCTGTTCATCAGGTCCATGAACACCGATGGCGCATTAGTCAGCCCGAACGACATGACCGTAAACTTGAAATGCCCATATCTTGTGTTGAACGCTATCTTTGGGATATCACTTTCCCCGATTCTCAGCTGATAGTAACCAGACTTAAGATCCGACTTTAAGTACACCGATGACCCACCCAATTGATCAAACAGATCGCCAATCCTTGGGATCGGGTACTTGCTCTCTTTTGTCAACTTGTTCAGTTCTCTATAATCGATACAGAGCCGCAAACTCCCGTCCTTCTTCTAAATGAAAAGGACCGGTGTGCTCCAAGACGACACACTTGGACGCACATACCCTTGCTCCATCAACTTTTATAGCTGGACCATTAACTCCACTATCCCCTTAGGCATCAGCCTATAAGGAGAGCGTGACACAGGTTTAGCACCTGGCACAACTCAATCGTGAAATCAATCTCTCGCTACGGTGGGGCTCCAGTGATATTGTTCGGGAACACACCGGGATGCTCAAAAACCACTGGGATACTACCCAGAGTGGACTTAGGCGTTACAGCCTCCACTAACGTGAAGAACAGCTTTGTACCAATACAAGACTGTCTTGACCACTAGGAGGGCAGACGTCAGAGTCCCGCTCGATCCCTACAGTCCCGCAACCGTTGTCTCCTACCCAACCCCCAGCTAGATCTTTTTGCGGTTGTCAATGATAAAAGCCTTCAGCCCCAAAAGCTAGCCCAACAAAGATGACGTCAAACTCTACTAACGGCAACAGCGACGCTAGCAAGTCGAATCCTTGACTTTCAATAAGACTCTTACCACACAGACTATATCTCCGCGCGCACTGGACGACTACTGGGTAATAACCCATCCGGATTGCCAAGATTCCAATATAAAGCCTAGAACTTCAAGTTCTATGTAAACACGCGTAAGGCAAGAAGCAAGGTTGCTAACAACTAAACCATACCTGACGACCCGACGGTCGGCCACATGACCTCATGTTGGCCAAGGATGTTCACTCCCGGTTGGGCCGGAGTAATCAGCGATGCGGCGGACGCCACCGCCTTGTCTTTCTCTTCAGATATCGACCCCGACTTGTTTTTGGACATTGGGCGTCCACTCCAACAATCCCGGGCATAGTGCCCCGGCTTTCCACAAACAAAGCATGCATCCGGGGTTTGGACTGTAGTCGCTCCGGATGTGCTAGAGGAAGGGACTAGACCCGACTTCCTAGACTTCTTGTACCACCTACGGTACCCGGATTTTGAGGTTGTCGACTTGACCACCAAATCCTTTGCCATAGCATCTTCAACTGCTCCTGCCAAAACTTTCCTAGTCTTCTGAGTACTCTCCCTACACTCTCTGGCGAGATGCCCTGTCTTGCCACAAGAATAACAATTGAAGGTAGTTCGGGTAGTAGATGATCCAGCCTCTTTTCTCGGCGTCTTTCGATAGACAGTCCTTATAGGACCAGTAGGGTTTGGTACCCTATCCACTGGTACTTGGTGAGTTTTCCCCAACTCCACCTCCAAAGCTCTAGCCGACTCCACCAAAGCTCGGAATCCCAATAACTTTGGTCCTAGCAGTAGGATACGCAGCTCGCTGCGCAGACCATTATAAAATCTATCCACTATAGATTGCTCGCTTTCCCATTTAAAGCCTGGGTAGCGCCTTATCATAAGGAACGTCTGCAAATATGCGTCAACTGAATGCTCTCCCTGCACCACAGTCATGCTCATCTGCTGCTCTAAAAGACCTCCAAATGCCCTTTGCTCCAACATACCGCCCGATGTTGGGGCCATCTCAGGGACAAAGGGTTGCACATTACTTCCATGTTGTGCGTTGGTCACAGCGAACACCGCTTCAACCACCCTTCTTATGGTTTCCCAAGACGTAGGGGTCTCAGGAACGTTACTTAGTGCATTACTTTGCTCAGCAAATGTGTGTTCTGACTGCCACGCTCCACTTCCGGACACCTATAGTCGTTCAAAACACAATAAGTGACTGAACAAAATTGCAAAAAGCAATTATAGGAACACGCAGGTTCCTCAAATATGTGTATTTTCATTCCTAAGTGGACATTCATGGGTTCTTTTCATGTTATAACGATGACGCACACACATGTGCTCACCACCCCTTAAAGTGAATTCGCCCACGAATTCATTTAAGCTTGACCTAAACCAGTAGTCTGATACCAATTTGTAACACCCCTATCCGTCACATAGTATATAACAGTAGGTCCGGCCGGGGCCCGATGCCATATAATACGGACAGACCGGTTGGTTACGCGTTGAAACCATTCAACCAATCACAACATCCTACACAACACCTAGCGGAAGCAATTTATTAGATTTGCAAAGAATAAAGAACCCTGCCAAGCATGAATGTCCACTACTCAAACCCATAGGAATGTATAATACACAAAACAGAAATAGCCTTATGGCCTTACAATAGTTTGCTTAATAAGACCGTCTTCCAAACCTCGGCACGCAGGCCGGCCAAACATGAGTACAAAAGGGAAAACACTCAAAACATGGCCTTCGAGGGCCAGTACAGCAACTTGGGCTTTAGCCCGCTAATTACCTCTCGGCTCCGCGGTACCTGCAAGCAACAATCCACCGTATGGTGGTAAACAAAGGCAACGGTCAGCTATGCTGACCAAATTATAATGATTCTGCCCCCAAACCGGGGCGGCAAAGCTTCTTCCCTGCACTTGTTAGCAAAACAAGCAACACAGTAAAACAAGCATCTCAACATAGGTGTACGCTCTCACGGCCATACACCCCGTGCTCTCAGGGCACTTACTCGACGAAGCCAGTTCGAACCCCGTCCGGTCCTCGACTCCACCACCACCCCCTGGTTGGCAATCTTTATGAGCATTTAGTCTTCTCAGCCGTAGCCTAGACTCGATCTCCAAACCTCGGTAAGTCCCACGTAAAACTTTAGGTCGCTTTAACCGAGCAGGTGGATCAGTTAGGGGTACACTAGCCCGTTGCTCACCCCACCATTGCCATTTGGCCACTGACGCGGACTAAGCTTCCCCAGTCCTAAATAATGATCAAACATGGTACACAACCCCGCTATGTACCCGGTTGGCTCCCAGGCCACCGATATGACAGAAATGCGTTTCCGTACAGATTTCCGGGTGCACCTCGGGGTTAATCCCCCAGATTCCCTGATGCATTCTACCGCATAGCAACCCGAAAACAATCAAAACGCTCGGAGTCTTCTCCGGCCAACAAATGCACATCAAATCATCACCGATCCCGAAAAACACGTCCAAGTAGGCTTCACACAGCATGCCTATGTCCGTACTACGATTCCGGACTCTAACAAGGGGGACTTTACATATCTACCCCAAGGAATACCATGATCACGCCGCACACTCGCGGGAGAGGGGTTTTCCCATGCAAAGGAAGAAGAGCTTCACATGCTCAAGAAGAGAATCGTTACCCTTTCGCTTTTCCGTGGCGCAATGACGATCTAGCCGGATGGAAAGCACCGTATCGGCCTCGCCTTCGCGGATCCGGACTCGGATCGCGATTCGGAGCTCCGAAGCTCCTCCGACGGCCGGATCTTGGTCTCCAACCTCTCACCTTGCTCTCCCTTCTCTCTAGGATTTAGAAAGAGAAAACCCAAGTGAAAATGGGGTTTGCAAACCCTATTTTTGGGTTTAAGCTGCCAGCAATCACTCCCAGCCGTCGGATCCCAAGCCAAGGAAACGAACGGCCACGATTAGGCCTCAAAATACAAAATCTGCGCCGAACACGGGTTGCAACACGGCCGTGTGCCTGGCTGTGCCACCCATTCGCCGTCTCGATCGAGTCGAAAAACCAGTACACGGCCTCCGACACGCCCATGTCACCTGCGACACGCCCGTGTCGGGACCCGTGTCATGCCCCCCGTGTGCAATTGACCAACGCTTCGCAGTCAAATTTGATACGGCCATATTTGTGCCCGAGTCACGGCCCGTGTGCCATACTTGCAGAATCCCTGGAGTGACACGGCCTGGGACACGCCCGTGTCCTAGGCTGTGTTCTACAACTCGACTAGCGTCGACCGCCAAAGCGTCGACCGCACGACCTGAGGCCGAACACGCCTGTGTCACGCCCGTATCATGCCCGTGACACGCCCGTGACACGCCCGTGACACGCCCGTGACACGCCCGTGTCACGCCCATGACACCTGCTCCAAAACCAAACTGGGCTCAAAACATCACCCGTCCCTCTTTTGAGTTTCGGGGTGTTACAGAGTCGGCCATGAGGAAGGCTTACCCTCACCTGTTTCCCTGATTTGATCGGTATGTTTCCCTTCTTGTAACTCCTGTTTGTTTCCTTTTTTTTTATAGTAGAAGTGTTGTGCGTAAAGTTTCGGGACGAAACTTTCTTTTAGGGGGAGTGACTGTAACGCCCCCAATTTATCTGCGACTATTTTTTTTTCGTTTGGCGTTACAGTGACGCATTTTCGTGGCTTGTGCCATTTGTGGAGTGTGGTTTAGCTCCTTAGAACTGAGTGTCCTATTTTATAGCCTATGGGCAAGGTCTCCCTAGCAAGCCGAGTCATTTTGGGTGACCCATTGTGGCCTCTTGGGGGATGCTTATGTTTTGGATTTATGTGGGTATAACTCGAGTTCTGTTCGTCGGAAGTTAATTTCAAGTTCGCCGTTGCGTTCATAGCGTGGGTATTTAGCTACGGTGCAAATTTCGTCGAATTCCGAGGTAGTTCGGTTTTCGTGTCGTTTTGGGTGTGCTATTCGTAAAATTAAATAGGAAATTTTATTTTAGCTCAGTGAATCGGCATTTTCTGGCAGCGGTTAGGTTGATTAGGCGTGTTAAGACTTATATAAAAGCCTTAATTAGAATTGGCAGGCCCACTCTCTTCCTTCTTCTCAAGACCGAAACTGCCTGCTCCTGTTCGCGGAAAACAGAGGCGGAAGCAGCGGACTGCCCTGGCCTTCAGACGACGATTCCGGGAGCTTTCGTGGACGGAATTCGACTCTGAAAGCGGCTTTGGCTTTCTCTTGCTCAGATCTGCATTTCGACGATAAGAGATTTGATTTTCGTGGAGTTTTAGGAGACTTGGATTTTCGGTTTCTTGTGGATTCCGCCATTAAAGCGCGGGAATGTGCTTTTAGGTACTGCTGCTGCTAGTGCCAAGTGAAGAGGAGGGAAAGCCGACCAAGCTTCGCCAAAAATCGAGGCAAGTGGTATTATTGCCCTTGCTCTTTTGTTTTTCTTAGTAGTTTGAAAATCCCGGTTTGCCCTAGGGTAGAATCCAAGCTTGTCCTTTTATCTTGCTGAAATTAGGGTTTAGTTTCTCCTAATGAGCCCCCCTCTTTGTGCTGTTGGTGTTCAACCCGCCGGCGTAATACCGCCAATTTAGACTCCATATTTCTGTCTGGTTGTTGCCTTGCGGGTGAAGCCGAGAGAGAGAGTAGGAGGGGGGTGCCTGCTGTGTTTCCTTGAAAGAGCCATATTTGGGCTCTCGGGATTGGCATTGAGTGTGGTGCACACACTCAAAGCCTTTGCGGGTTTGGCGTTGAGTGTGATGCACACACTCAATGCCATAGCTGTAGTCAGTTTTGAGATTTTTGCTAAGTACTAGGGCATTGAGTGAGGTGGACTCACTCAATGCCGCAGCCCCTGCTAGCGGCTTAGTACTGTGGCGTTGAGTGAGTCGACCTCACTCAACGCCATTTCCGTTTTGGCGTTGAGTGAGGTGAACTCACTCAACGCCGCGGTTTTCTGAGAAGCTAAGTACTTTGGCATTGAGTGAGGTGTGCTCACTCAACGCCACAGCCTTTTCTGAGGCTAAGTACTTTGGCGTTGAGTGAGTCGACATCACTCAACGCCATTTCGGTTTTGGCATTGAGTGAGGTGACCTCACTCAATGCCGTAGCTTTCTGTGCAGCCAAGTACTTTGGGGTTTAGTGAGGTGTGCTCACTCAACGCCTCAGCCTTTTCTAAGGCTAAGTACTTTGGCGTTGAGTGAGTTCACCTCACTCAACGCCATTTATGGTTTGGCATTGAGTGAGGCGACTTCACTCAACGCCGTAGGCAAGTTTACGGCCAAGTCCCGTGGCGTTGAGTGAGTGAACCTCACTCAACGCTATTTCTGCTTTGTCATTGAGTGAGGTAGACTCACTCAACGCCATAGCCCTTCTTCGTAGCCAAAACTTCTGGCGTTGAGTGAGACGACCTCACTCAATGCCATTGCTGTTTTGGCGTTGAGTGAGGTCAGCACACTCAACGCCGCAGATTTTCCTTGTTGCGGCTAAGTGCCAGGGCGTTGAGTGAGTGAACCTCACTCAACGTCATTGTTGTTTTGGCATTGAATGAGGTGGACTCACTCAACGCCGCAGTCTTCTTTTGCTGCTAAGTGGCAGGGCGTTGAGTGAGTGAGCTTCACTCAACGCCATTGCTATTTTGGCGTTGAGTGAGGCCAGCTCACTTAACACCACTTTCTCTGATTGTGGTTAAGTACCAGGGTGTTGAGTGAGTGTACCTCACTCAACGCCATCGCTATTTTGGCATTGAGTGAGGTAAGCTCACTCAATGCCAGAGAATTCTTGCGGGAGGCGTTGAGTGAGTTAACCTCACTCAACGCCATGCCTATTTTGTCGTTTAGTGAGGCTAGCTCACTCAACGCCAGAGTTGTTCTTTTGGAGCGCGTTGAGTGAGTGAACCTCACTCAACACCATGGCTCTTCTGGCGCTGAGTGAGGCTTACTCACTCAACGCCAAGGTCTGGTTAGGCGTTGAGTGGGTCCCACACAACGCCAAGCCGTGTTGAGTCATTTCAACACTTTTTCCCTACCTCGATTTTCGTTCCTGAGTGAATTCCTTTTTTATGTTTTGCGTTTCCTTTTCGGCCATGTTTTTCTTTCCTAAAGGCCGAATCGTGGGTCGTGGTTAGTAGTAGTGGTTTGAAGCTCTTCATGGGGGAGGTGTTGTGTAATTTAGCCATGACCACCCTTTTTCTTCTATCTTGCTCCAGGTACGGACTGAGCAAGGGGGTGGGAGGTCCCTAGTGCTTTCACATGTAGACCCTTGAGCTTGTTGGCTTGGAAATGGTGGTTGGGGGACTGAGTTTGCCTTCAACCCGGATCCATGTTGTTTATTTTTGTACTACCATCTCCCACAGCTAAGGGTGTTAGACGTTTCTTCCTTGGTAGATTGCAACATTTTGGGCTCTTGGCAACTTAGTAGACTCTGATGGAAGTAGTTTCTAGGCAGGGTTGATTCTTTTTCCTCGCACCTGGTGCATTTCTTTTTGTCTTGCCTTGGGCAGTTGTGACCTTTTACTGCTTTGTTTTACCTCTTTCATTTATCATCTGAATGACACTTGCGTGCAGTTTTCCTTGTTTTGCTTGCTGAGGTATTCTTTCTTCTTTTGAATGCCTAAGGTTCTGAGCAGTAGCCAGTTTGGTGGCTAGGTTGCTGTGGTGTTGTTGGTGGTCTATTGGACTTTGGAGATCCTTCTAGATTTGTTTAGTGAGGTAGTTTTCTGCACTTTTCTTACAGACATACATATTTGCCAGTGGGTTCGTGTCAGGTTGTTGGCGCCCACTGCTATTTTTACCTTTGTACTAGATATATTACTTTTGCTGCTACCATTTTCTAGAGATAGTCTACTTGCTCTGAGGAGGATTTATGCTAGGTTGCTAGTTATTTTTAAAAACTACAATTATTAATAAAAGTATAGCTCATGATCAGCATGTTTTATTAAACTCAATCACTATTTTCCAAATAATGTATAAAGATTGTTTTCTTTTATATAGTATAAATTAAATGTAGAGTCTTGCATAGCATAAGTGGTCCTCATGGGGCTCTTATGCACCCCCCCCTTAGGATGTCAATCCTGAATAAAGTATTTTCCGTAGCGTATAAGTATAGTCTTTAACTGTGGACTAGGTGATCCACCGAGCCGAGGGATACAGTCTCTAAAATATAACTGATTTTCTTATCACTAAACTCATGAATTTCTTTCATAAAGTAAAGTAGATGGTTTTACCTGAGCGTCAGCAGTTATCCCCTGCTTGACGTGGCATCATGACGCGTGTTTTCTCATACTCTGATAATTCCTAAATTCAGAGAAAATGCGGGTTGTGACACACGCCCGTGTCAAATTAGTCATGCCCGTGACTTGGGCATGTTACTTTGATTCCAGTGAAAAAATTGCCTCCTATCTATAAATGACTGCGTTCATCAAGCAGCGCTCAACGAATTTCATAAATCTGTGCTCGACAAATTTATGCCAGGCTCTGCGCTCGACGATTCGTCGAGTAGCGCTCGATAAATTTCATGACTGGCTTAGTATTCATGGTTTGATGATCAACATTCAACGCCAGCTATTTGTCGATCAACATTCATTCATTGTTCGTAGAATTAGACTCCACACTCAACGCCAGCGGTTCAACATTCGTCAAGTAGCGCTCGACGGATTTTCCTCCACTCGACGCTTTGCTTTCTATCGACGCTCGATGCTTCTTGTAACTGTGACCATGACGTGTCCCGCCCCCGCTGCTTCCAGAACCTGGCCTGTCATCAAAAATCTTGGCTTCCCCTACACACCAGCGTGCCACCTTCCGATTTTTTTCTTTTAAATAGAACTTCTCTGAAAGGTCCAAGGGTTCACTTTTTTTTGGAACTATTTTGTTATTAGGTAAGTTGCTTAGGTATTTTCATGCTATATAAGGAGAACTTTCTGCCTCCCTCTCTTAGTTTGTTTTAGCTTTTTGTAACTCACTTTCATCTTTATAAAATGTGTAGATTTTATTTCTTTATGATTGTTTTGGAGTGCATCTGAGTGCCCCTCTTTCAGTGATATTTTGTCTTTATTCTTTCTCTTTAATATATATGTGTGTGTATGAGCTTTATTTTATGCTTTTTATGTTTTCATAATTTTGATTTGCTTAGTTATGTTCTAGGATTTCTTATAAATTGTTAGCCGTTATGATAGCTTTTTATTTCTTTTGTCCCTTAGATAGGTTTCGGCTTTTTAGTGATTTTTATTTCATTTTTATGAGTCTATAAAGGTGTTTTAAAAGTGGTTTTGATTTTTCTTTAACTCAGGTGTTTAGGGTGTAAAACTTTTTATTTTCTTTTAGCTTTATTTCCACTTCTAAGCTCTTTTATAAAGTTATAAAAATGATTTTGTAATCGATTTTATTTTTGTAAAACTTTGATTTTTGTCTTTAATTCTCAAAACTTTTGCTCCTTTAATTTTTATTTTGTCTTTTTATGCATTTTTATCATATTCTAGGAGTAGATTTGTAATTGTTTTAATTTTTTGAGCACTTGGTTTTTCTCTTTTTTTGAGTGCGTGCGTTTAGAAGTTAGATTTTATTGCTTTATTGACTGCTTTGTTCAATTCTTATAGAGTGGGTGTGTGTGTTAAATAGTTTTTTCTACTTTTATTTCCCGCCTACTCGTTTGAGTAGGACTCATTTTATCGCTTTCATTTCCCGCATAATCGTTTGAGTAGGACTTGAATTTTCTTGCTTACTTTACTGCTTTAATTCCCCGCCTACTCATTTAAGTAGGACTTGCAATTTCCTTCTTTAATTTCCCGCCTACTCTTTTGAGTAGGACTCGCAATTTCAATTATGCAATTTCTTTTCTTAAGCTGTCCCCATTCCGATGAGTGGAAAATTGCTCTTAGCACTCAATATCGAAGAGCATTGAGACAGATCAAATCGCTTTAAATAATTAAAGGTCTTCTTTTATCGTTAATTAAAGCACTTAAGGTTTTCCCCGGGTATATGATGCATAGGACCACATATCGATGTGTGGGCTCTATTTCCGTTGTCCATACAATAGCTTGCCGAGAAGTTGTGCGTATGGACCGATCATCCTTGGGTAAAGAGAATTGCATACATAACCTAAAGAGAGGAGAAGCGTAATTCTTCCAGATTGGGTTCCCCACCCAATAGTGGGGTTCTTAGCGTAATGGGGGCATTAAGAGGAATCATTCGTAAGACGAGCGTTCGGTCGAATAGTCTTAATGTTCAGGTGAGCGATATTCTTAGAGCTAGGTGAGCTCATGTTTATGGAACCTCCACAGCCAAGTCTCCCTTTAATTAATTTGAAATTTAGGATCTCTAGTTATTAAAAGTTGTTTTTGTTCTAATCGATTCGATACCGATGCGCTATTTCTTCATCGGCTTTTTCAAGTTTATTTTCTGTTTTTATTTATACTCGCGCTATTTAATTTATAACCCGACAAGTTATCTTCGGTAAAATATTAGCCCATATAAGGGAAGAGTAGAAATAATCAACCCATCCCCGAGAACAATATGACCCCGATATTCCCCACCGGAATATCTTTGTAAGATCCGACTTCCCAATTTTGAAGTATACCCCAATCTTATGCCCAGAACCGCCGCCTTACGGTGATACTATCACATGGGTGGTTTGACACCGCAAGATGTCGATTCTGCAGGCTAGCACGATCATACCCAAGAGCAAATATGAGTAACAGAAGCAAGTAAATAGTCCACAGTCACATCATATATATATAGAAATGGAAAATGCATTAGTCCAGATAGAGTACATCAATGAAAAGTAAAAAGGGCTTATGCCATATACATCATATATAAAAATACCTCTCACTCTCTAACAGCAGAAGACACTACCATCTCTAACTCATCCCACCTGGAGTAGATCTGCAGTAGAAGTAGAAGTAGGTGGTAGTCGAACTGGCTCCTCAGGTCCTGTCACCTCGTCTTGCTGGTCGTGCTGGTACCCCATCTCCTCGAGCCCCTAAAAATAGTTGGTCACTGACTATTAGTCAAAAGACTAAGTTGTTTCTTCCGCACCTCGCCCCGTAACTCCTAGGCACCGTGCGGGAGGACAAAGCGGAAGGCAACAAGGGGTGGAAAGTATAAGTAGATGACAGTGGCCCTATACTAACAAGTCTATGAGGAGTACAAGTAATACTACTCTAGCAGTTCTATGTAAGTGATATAAGTACAGTAAAAGAAGAATAGAAGGCAGTACGCAAGTAGGAAACTGAAGTAAGTAAATGCTGAAGTAAAGGACAGTAAGAAAAGCTATACTACCATCACAGAAGTACCCTAACATATATGAGTGCCCATACAAACAAATAAGTTAGAGTTTTAAAATTTAACTTATCATTTAAAAGAGCCCATACTAATTTATATGATAAGGATCCATGAAGCGTATGAACTAATATGAATGAATGCATGCAGGTTATTATGAATCATGCAAGTGCAACTTACACACAACATCTCTGTGATCACAGACCTTTAGTTCCCGCATTTTGGAGCAAGCATCACTCTTTGGTACCACCATTGTGGCTACGGTAGCAGTGGTGCGGGCGCCTTCACTCCTAGGCACGTATGCACACTACCAAACCTAGACCTCCCATACGCCTCTATACACGTCCTAGGTGCACTCTAGAGTCTTGCGTACTAATTGCTGACTACCCATCAGTCTTGTTGGGTCGGGTGTGCCTTTCCAGGGATTTTCCACTAGACCGCAGTATAAACAACCTACTGGTCCCTCAACCCACACACCCGCCTGAGTCACCATACTGCCATCATTATGACGATTGGCCCAGTACCGCATGACTCACCACTAGTATGTTTATGCATATGCAAGTATTACAACTCGAGCCTATAGCTCGCAGGACCAGCCTGTCCTGAATCCCTCCAACCCTACACCTGTGAGAATATAACACAAATCCCTCAAACCCTATACGGGCGAGAATATTACACAAATCCCTCAAACCCAGTACGGGTGAGGATGATGATACGATGCCTAACCTATTAGGCTACTCTTATCTACGGGTTATTATTCTCAGTGACTTAAGATTAATCCCAAGACTGCCCAGGGTATACCCGGGGAAGGGCACTCGGGGGTACTAGGAACTATGATGAGCTGAAGCCCAAAGCTCCCTTTCTCAAGGATATTTACTTTAGTGGATGCCTACCCATGATTCCCTTTTTGCTCTCATTTTTATTCTTGGCGATCCTAATGATTTAAGATGTTATTGAAGAGGCGATGGTCTTCCGCCGGCCTCTACCTGGTTACTAACCAAAGGCTTGCACTTTTGCACTCATCACTAAGACAACACTACCAACATGGGTTATACTCCACTTGTGATCTCTAGCTCAACCGTCGATCCATCCCCCGGTGGTCCTTATAGTATAACCTACTTTCACTATGCGCAACCCATGACCTAATACCACCTCAAAATAGAACTTCCAACTCCTTGGGTCACCTTCCCCAAATGATTTATCCTAGGATGGTATGGACTAATGAAGTGAGCATATTGCTTTACATAATTTTCTTAAGTCATTAAAGCCTCCAATTAAATCATTTAACTAATTCCCTAGGTCATTTAATACATGAAGTAATACAATTTATAACCCACTGACCTAAGGAACTTCTCCTGAGTTATATCATGGTAAAATATTGTTGTCTATCAAAATTCATAATTTTCCTTTGAATATTTCTCTTTTTTCCTTTA
This sequence comes from Platanthera zijinensis, assembly GCA_039513925.1. Classification (NCBI taxonomy): domain Eukaryota; kingdom Viridiplantae; phylum Streptophyta; class Magnoliopsida; order Asparagales; family Orchidaceae; genus Platanthera; species Platanthera zijinensis. The sequence continues at coordinate 87,799,887 of CM077081.1, read as the reverse complement.
TTAATACAAAACTAACATAATTGCTATTTTCCAAATAAAGTACAAGGAATACATTACCCAAAATTCTAGGAAAATTACAGAGCATAAATATAATTAATTTAAGGCTAATTGCAGAGTTTCATCAACTTCTACAATGTAGTGACCAACCAAATTCAATTCTTACAAATTTACCAAATTGCCATTATGCTAGTTTAAAAATTATTATGTCATCCAAAACTTTTGAGATAATTATACAAGAATAAGCATGCATTTATACAGCACTAGAAATTTTTCCAACTTTTTATGATGTACATTTTAATCATAACTAAATGATTTCCCACAAGGGCAAAATGGTCAAAAGTACATACTATCATTATAAAATCAATTAATCAGGGCCATAAATTTTTCCAAGGATTACATAAGACTCCCTTAATTTCTAGGCATGATTTGAGAATTTCAACTCTTGAATAACCCTATTTTCAAATTTTTATCCTCAAATGGCCTATCTTTCAAAAATTCCAAATTAGGATTCTTGCTTCCAAAAATCCCAAAATCTCTATGAGGAGTAAATTTTATTCTAATGAGTCTTTGGAATAAGTTCCATGGTTTTTGAATGTATCAGAAAGGCTGAATATGCAATATTTCAAAAATTGCTATTTGCACCCTAAGGCTATATATAGCCAACACATGCAAGTGGGTTAACCCAACATGCAGTGGTCCAAATGTGCTGATAATTTTACCAGGCACATTTTATGTCCCCGAGAACCTGCCACCAAATTTTGGGGCCATTTGGAGTCATATTACTCAAAATATTTTGTTAATTTAAATTTGTGTATTATGACAAAAACTATAGGAAAATTCTTCCAAAATTTTTCATATTTTCACAGGGTCTAAGTATGACCCTAATAAGAATCTGACCAAAAGTTTAGGTCATGTGGATATATGGTTTGGATTGAGCATGCATTTGAATTTCTTCCCTTGCCTAGTATAAGCCCTAATAGAACATTCCTACATGAAATTCTACTGGGTCAAATTACAACTTTAGGGTGGCAAATGAAAGTTAAGAGCAAGGCCTACAATTTTCATTTAGGGTTCATGTTCTAGAAATGCCTCTAAAAGGCCTATTTTTAACATGCAAAGTTACTGTAAATGTGTGACATAAATGAAATGTTTCATTAAATAACATTTATAAAACTATAGGGTTAAAAGGATGGCATCGGGTCATCATCCCCGATCAGCCAATGGCTCAGATTGGTTTGCGCTGGGCTGACTTGTTTGCCATTTTCTGGCCAGCTGAGCCACCGCCACCGCCGGCGATTGTCGCCACCACCTTCACTGAGGTGGGGGCTAGCATTTCCCGGCGGTGAGGCCGACGGAATTGGCCCCTCCGCCGATCCTGAGCAAGAAGAAAAGCTCGGTGTTTTCTCACATTCCTCTCATGGTATCGGGCTCAATTGAGCCAAATGTCTCCCCTAATCAATCTAGAAGGCTAGCAAGGGTAGGGAGGCGACGAAACGGACCTATTCCAGGCCTTGGAGGCGGTTGCGGCGGCGGTTTGCCATTTCCGACCTTGCTCCGGCAACTACTTCCTAAATCCTCGATTCTCCACCAATTCCTATGCTCCAGCACACGTTCTCCACTCCTCTTGACGTTCTAAAGCTGCTGGTGGGCTCAGATCTGGTTGATATGGGCTATAAGGGGTGATACGGCCGAGGTGAGCTCGGTTTAGAGCTTTGGTTGTTTCACAATGGCTACCAAGTGGCCACCAGCAGCCAAACTCCTTTTTATAATCAATAGGAGGTCGGCCAGCAAGTTTTTGGGGCTTGAGGAATGAGTCATGTGGCCTCCACCTTCTTCATTGCACTTTCTCTCTCCTATTTTGGGTGAAATCTCCAAAATGCCCCCATGCATGTGTTCTCTCTCTAAAACCAGAGGGTAGGGGTAGACTTTGATCACTTGGGCTGATTATGGGCTAGGTTTGGTGGGCTTAACCCAAGGGAAATGGGCTTAGCCCCCATTTTCTTCTTTAGGCCATATGTTTGACCAAGTTGACTTTTTAGGTTTACTTGGTCAACATGGCTAGTGGGCGAACCCCACTTAAGGGTCATGGACCCTATGGCATGACCCAACATGGGTTGGGCCATGGTGATGTCCCACTTGGACCATTTGGGCTTTTAGGTGCAGGTTTGACTTACCTAGGGTTAAGGTTGACTTTGGTCAACTATGATCAAAGGGTGACCCAATGGCATGACCAAGGGTCCACTTAGATTATTTTAGGGTTAGGGCAATGTGGTGGGGTCATGGAGTGGCTAGGGCTCCTATTTAGGCTAATTTGACCTTGTTTAACTTGGGCCCTATAGTGGGCCCCACATGGCGACAACCCATTACCTAGGGTCAAACCTAGCTAATTTCCCTAACACACACCCCATGCCCAACCCAATTTAAGTTAAGGGGTCTAGAAGTAACATGGGATGTTACAAATCCTATAAATAAAAAATTATAATTTCGTCCGCAAAATTTATGTTCGGGTCTATGGGGTTCTACTTGCAAGAGTTATAAGAAATTTAAACGCATAAGAGAGAGTATACCTGAAGTAAATAGCTTCGGGTGTGTCTCCATCATCAGATCGCTCGGCTCCCAAGTGTGATCCTCCCATCTATGGTTGGACCACTACACCTTCATAAGAGGAACCTTCTTCTTCCGCAACACTCACACATCTGTATCATCAATCCGGATAAGCTCCAACCGAACGGATCTGACAGGTGCTATCGGACCAGCTATAGTAGTGATGTGCTGCTCCGGATGTAGGAGTGCTCACTGTAGTGAGGAGACGTGGAAGACATCATGCAAAGCCCCCAGCTCTGATGGCAGCTCCAGCCTGTAGGCTAAGGGGCCGATCCGCTCCAGTATCAAATACGGCCCCATGTATCGAGGGCTGAGCTTCTTGTGCCTTTGTACCCAAGAGACACCGTGCACTAGATGTATCTTCAAGAAAATAAAGTCTCCAACCTGGAATTCAGCCTTCCGGTGCCGAACATCATAGTACTTCGCCTGCCTGCTCTGGGCCTCTAGTAGCCGATCCCTGATCAAATGAATCTGATCCTCCGTGTCCTCCACATAATTAGAGCCGAGAGCCTTGGTGTCCACATCCTGAACCCAAGACAGCGGTGTCCGGAACTTCTTCCCGTAAAGTGCCACATATGGTGTCATCCTGATGCTAGCCTGGTGGATGTTATTATAAGAGAACTCGATCAATGGTAGCAGCCTCTCCCAAGGCTTCCCTGTATCCAATATGCATAGACGAAGCAGATCCTCCATGGTCTGCTCGGTCTGGCCGTCAGTCTGCGGATGGAAGGCGGTGTTAAAGGTAAGTCGGGAACCCAAGTAAGCATGTACTACCCTCCACTCCCTAGAAGTGTACCGACCGTCACGGTCCGAGACAATAGTCCTGGGAATGCCATGGTACCTAACGAACTGCTCCACGAACAACCTCACCAGAACAGCAACTGGAGCATCCTTCCTAACTGGAATAAACCGCGCTACCTTGGTCAGCCTATCGACTATGACCCATATAGAATTGTACCCAGAGTGGGAGCGAGGCAACCCATGTACAAAGTCCATAGCAATGTCCTCGAACTTCCACTCTGGGACTGGCAGTGGCTGTAATAAACCTCCCGGGATCTTACATTCCTCCTTCACGCACTGACAAGTCTCGCAGTGTGTCACAAAATAGGTGATCTCCCTCTTCATCGCAGGTCAGTACCTGGTTCTCCGTAAGTCTTCCCACATCTTGGTGATGCCGGGATGCACTGAATATCTAGAGTAATGTGCCTCTCTCAGTATGTCATATCATCTCTTACTGGTATGTATACTCATCCACGGAATCAAAGGAGATCATCTTGCAGAGTGTAATCCTCAAACTTTCCCGCTTCTAGGGCACTGAAAATTGGCTCTAATGAATCATCCAGCCTCTGATGTGTAGTAATGCGCCCCCGAATATCATCATCACTGATCAATGAGCTCAGGTACTCTTAGTATACCACTAGTTCATCCTCAGATACCACGGTAATATGCATATCTTACATCATCTGTATCAACTCTATAGATATCAACCGAGGCTCCGGTCCAGAAGTGCCGGCTCTTCTGCTCAAAGCATCTACTACTGTGTTTGCCTTCACCGGATGGTAGTGGATCAGATAATCATAGTCACAGAGGAATTCCAGCCACCTCCTCTATCGCAAGTTCAGGTCCTTCTGCGTATCGATATATTTAAGATTCTTGTGATCCGAGTAGATATCACAATGAATCACGTATAAGTAATGTCTCCATAACTTTAGGGCAAATACCACAGCCCCGAGCTTTAAGTCATGTACTGGATAGTTATGCTCATGCTTCTTGAACTGTCTCGAGGCATAAGCAATAACATGTCAATGTTGCATCAATACCTCACCCATCCCTTGGTAAGAGGCATCCATGTAGATTTGGAAACCTTCACTCCTGGATGGGAGTGCATAGATATGGGATGAGGTGAGTCGGTCCTTCAGCTCCTAAAATGCTGTCTCGCACTGCTCTGGCCAAACAAAATCTGCATCCTTCTTCGTCAAGGACGTGAGGGGGAGGGCTATCCTCGCGAATCCCTCCACGAACTTACGATAGTAACCTGCTAATCCTAAGAAGCTGCGGATGTCTGACGCTATCTTCGGCCATGGCCAATTTCGTACTGCCTCTATCTTGGCTGGATCTACTGCCAATCCAGCTCTACATATAGTTTGACCCAAGAAGGATACCTCCTGTAGCCAGAACTGGCACTTAGAAAACTTTGCATACATCTAGAACTCTCTCAGCCTCTACAAAACCTGAGCCAAATGCTCTGCGTGCTCCTCCTGAGTCTGGGAATAGATCAGGATATCATCGATGAACACAATGACGAAGCGGTCTAAGTAGGGTTCGAATACACGGTTCATTAGGGTAATGAATGCGGAGGGGGCATTCGTGAGCCCAAAAGGCTTCACCGTGAACTCGTATAGCCCATAATGTGAACTTAATGATGTCTTCGGTATGTCATCTTCCCGGATGAAGAGCTGGTAGTAACCGGATCGCAAATCTAGCTTAGAGAACAAGAAGGCTCCCTATAGCTGATCAAATAGCTCGTCTATCCAAGATAGTGGATAGGTATTACGGACTGTCAATTAGTTTAGCTCCCGGTAATCTATGCATAGTGGCAACGATCCGTCTTTCTTCTTCACAAAAAGAACTTGTGCTCCCTACGGCGATGAGCTCAGCCGCACAAATCCCGATTCCACAAGCTCCTGAAGCTGAGTCTGGAACTCTTCCAACTCTCTGGGAGCCAACCTGTAAGGTGCCCAGGACACTGGCCTCGCCCCCGGCACTAACTGGATCCTGAAATCCAAGTCCTGAACTGGTGGTAGTCTGGGCAATTTCTCCGGGAATACATCAGAGAAATCCCGAACCATCGGGATATCAGCTATAAAGCTCTCTGCTACTGCCATCTCAAAGCAGATGAGGTACACCTCCTCCCCCTGCTCATATGCCTTGACAGCCTGTACAGAAGATAAAGAAAGGTGGGGGATAGGTCAGATACCTTTAATAGTGACGTAAGAGTCTCCATGTCTGAGCGTGATCCTTTTCAAGGGGCAGTCGATCTGAGCATGATTCCAATGAAGCCAGGTCATGCTCAAAATCAAATCAAAGTCTGATAATCTCAAGACCGCCGCCGGAGCTTCAAATGACTTGCATCCGATATTGGCCTCCATGTAACAGCAATCTGTGGTCCGTAGCTCCGAGCCATCAGGAAGAAGCTCCCTCCTTTCTATGCTAGGGAACCTTTCCACGCCCTCCAGCCCTCCAATAAAAGTGTCCGACATGAATGAGTGTGAAGCACCCGTGTCAAAGAGGGTACGAGCAGGCTTGCCGCTGATCATAACTATGTCTGGGGTTTATTTGAGTTAAAAGGGAGATTACTTTCTTTTATAGTTTTCAAGGTACTATTAAGGTTGAAAATTCTAAATTATAATAACTTAAGTACCTGTAATCACTTCTTTGCGGTTCCTTTGCTCCGTGAGGTCTAGTGCATATATCTATTATTGACCACATCCTCGGCCATGATGTCCACGACCTCGGCCTCGACCTCGTCCTTGCCCTCGGACCTGGTGCACTGGAGGGGCCACTGGAGGTGGAGGAGGAGGGAGAGGGTGGATCTGATGTGGGCATTGCGACGTGTTTGTTGGAACCAGCAAAGCCGATTCTACCTAAAGCTCGGAACTACTGAGGCAGCTCGTGCTTACACCCTTGGGATCACTCTCGAGGCGAAGAACTAGACCGGAGGCTTCAGTGAGGTGGTCCCACCTCTTACCCGGAAGAGACTAGAACTAGAGCTCTTCCCCTCCCTAGCCAATACTGAGCTAGGTGCCTTAGAAAAGATAAGAGGAGTCAAGAATGCTTGCTTCTCTAAGGCACTTTACCGGTCTATTTATAGGCCTCTGTACTGGGAATGCTAATAACCAAACTATGCTGCTGTGAAAATACCAGAATACCCTTGGCTGGGTCTGCCAACAGCTAAACTCCGCTGTCTTAAAAGACTAAATGCAGCCCACGCAGGGTAAAAGAGTAAAAACACCTCCGGGGCCCAGAAGGTGGGCCCGACCTTACCTGAACCGGCCCTGAAACCAAGACGACCCTTCTCTCGAGGAACCTCTCACTAGGGTCCTCTCGCCAGGCCAAACCCTCTCGACTCGCCTGGGCCCTCTCGCCACGGAGCTTCTCTTCTGAGCCCTCTCGACTCGCCTAGGCCCTCTTGCCACGGAGCTTCTCTTCTGAGCCCTCTCGACTCGCCTAGGCCCTCTCTACTCGCCAGGCAGAACCCTCTCTCCTCTCGCCTGGGCCCCTCTCGCCGGGCTTCGAGCCCGAGGTTGTACACAATCCCCGCTCTTTTCGAGGTTGGCACAAGCTCGGAAAGATAGTCCAACCGAGGCTTGCGATGGTACAACCAATTTATTGAGGGAATCTTTTGGTGGGAGCCTTGCCTGATCTATAAATATAGAACCTCCCTCCCCTCAAGGGGGTGTTTCCTCTCTTTCTCCCTCCTTAACGCTTGTCCATATGTCTCTCAGCCAAAGTGTTCGGGATCGCATCGCGGCCGTGCGCCAGCGGAATAGGGCGACGGCGGTGGGTCTGAACAAGATCCCTGCCCGTGCTCCTCCCTCGCTACCGATATCCGCATCTCCTCCTAAGAGGACGAAAACTCCTGATCCTCATATTCTGGCTGAGGAACCCTCTCGCACCTACCAAGGGGGTCGACGCCCCCGGCCCCTACTAGCCTCAAGGGAAAAGAAGTACGTTCTTCCAACCCCTCCTGGTTTCTTATCACTGCCCATTCTTTATTTGTTGTCTATTCTCAGATATTTTTGGAGGCCTCTCAACGTCCCGAGACCATCCGTATAAACATTTCTGAACTCCCTTCTCAGCGCCTCTCGCCCCAGGACTCCACTCCTTCTACTCCGGTGACGAAGAGGTATGACCCTTCTACCGCCTCGGACCGCACTCGCCGATTGGGTAAGAGATCTTATCACTGACTTGTTCCATCCTTGTCATTCCTTCCGCCACTCTCAGCCAATATTGGTCTTCTGGCAGGTGCGAGTGGGGGGCCTGCTGAGAGCACTCTGGCCGCCGACTCGCCGGCTGAGGGTTATTCTGGGCGAGAAGCCTTCTCGCCTCCTCCGCCAGTAGACGAGATTGACGATTATCTGGGCGATCCCGCGGACCCCATAGAGATGAAGCAAAAGGTGGCCGAGATGCTGCGGAAACACGCGTTGCTCATCCAAGCACTGGAAAAAGGAAAGCAGGCCGTGGACCACCGAATTGATTGGCTCGAGATGGAATGTGTTCGCCTGTCGAATGAGATTGATGTCGACACGGAGGTGGGCCAGACTGATCCTCTAGCGATTCTGAACGATGTCGATCAACAGCTTCGTCTCGCCCGGCGCGGTGTTGCGGCTGCTCGCGCCTTCCACTTCCCCCGTCGCCCCCCCTACGTGAGAGGCCGTGGAGGACGATGGAGGTGGGATAAGAACTGACGGAGCCCGAGCGTTCTTTCCTCCTACAGTCGCCTCTCGCTTCTCGCCTTCCGCCCAATAACTCTCTTTTCTTATCCTGTAATAAGATTGACTGGTATAGCGCCTGCAGTGCGCTCTTTGAACTCGCCACCTGCCATGTGCGGGATTAATTAATTTCATAATTTGTCGGTTTAATCGTCACTACTGCTTCTTATTGGATATTAATTAATTTTTATTCAACATTATTGACTTTCATCATTAGCTGTCTGCCCCGCTGTCTTTTCACTGCTCTTTTCTCGAGAAGGCCGCTCACCCGGCGTTCCGCCGCCCGAGGCCCGGAGGGCGAAGGGTCGGCCGACTCTTCCCCTCCCCTGACGTAACCCCCTTGCCCGTACTTCCCCACTGGGGAAGGTTATAAATACTCACCCCCCTGCCCGGGCAAGAGGTATGCTTTCTTTAGACTTCCACTCGCGAGTAACCTTCTTCCTGTGGCTCGCCTTGCGCTCCAGCTCCTCCAGCTTCTTGCGCTAACTCGCTCGTCTCTCACTCGCCAGCCACCTCCCTTTCTTCTCGTCCTGCGCTCATAATGGTAAAGAAGAGGTCTAAAGAGAGTGAGGGGAGCAGCCGCTGCAGGAAACGATTCACCGACCACGACTTCCCCCCCGGTCGCCTCCCTGCCGACGATTACGAGACCTTTCGGAGTGATTACCTGCCAGAAGGCTTCGAGTCGCGCCCTCCCCGGGTCGGCGAGAGCATCAACACTTTCTACCCGGGAGAACTCGCCTTCCCAATTTCCCATTTTGAGGCTGGGCTCCGGCTTCCCTTTTGGCCAGAGGTAAAGCAGGTCCTGAAGTACTTCGGCGTTGTACCCGCTCAACTGAACCCGAATGCCATCTCCGTCATCATTGCATTCGCCTGCTATATGCGGAGGGAAAGGATAGAGTTTAGCCTTACCGTCTTCCGTAAGATGTTCGTGTACCACGCCAATCAGGACGGAGTGTCCTTCTTCACTGGGCTGAACCTGAAGGTGTGCGAGACCCCCAATAAGAACCACCACTTGCTCACCCGCTTTGTATTCATTCGCGGAAATCTAGGCGGAGTTCCTCTCGCGCTGGTGTCTCCTGCTGAAATCTTCTACACCTCCCCTCAGGTGGGCGGCACAGACAGACTTCTCTGCGAATACCTTGCAGGGAAGAATTTTGAAGTCCGGTATCTGAGGAGAGGGCTCGCCTCTCTACCCCCCGTGCTCCCTGGAGAAGGTACACTTCGAACTTCTCTTTTCATTATCCCTCTCCTCTTTCTCTCGCGAGAGCTTGTCTTCTGATGTTCTCTATCTTTTCTTCTCAGGAGAGAGGATCGTGCCAATGCATCCCCCCTATCGAAGCGTTATTAAGCCTTCCCCCGATGTGGCTCTCGCCACTATGGCGGCCAAGGCGGCCAGAGAATCACTGGCCCCTCCCCCCCAAAAGAGGGTGGCCGAGGATTCCGTGCCGCTCCGCCTTAGCCCCTCGAAGAAGATGAAGATGAAGACCAAGAAGACCGTCTCCTTCCCCTCTGGGAAGGGCAAAGCTCCTGCCGATCTCGCGGGGACGCCGGGATCACTAAGCCTAATTTCCGTGGGGTCTCGGTCTCCCCACTCGCCCCCTCTAACTTCTCCACGTAAAGCAGTCTCACTCCACGAGGAGGCAGCCCCCTTCGCTCCCCCGGCGAGTTCATCCTACCCTACCCCTCGATTCCCCTCTAGCGAGGAGACTTCTCAGATTCCTCCGCCGTCCGGTCACCTCAAATTCAACATGGGACCGGCGGTCCCTGACGGCAACAATGACCCCTCTCTGATCTGGGACAAGGGGTCCCACCGAGTCTCCATCTCCACCCTCCTGCCCTCCTGGAGAGAGCAGGCTGAGCCCAATGCTCACTCTTTCTCCTTGGGCTTCGGCCTATATGGAGGCCTTACTCCCGATCCACTCGACGCGGCCACTACGCGAGACCTGGTCTTGAGGACGGCACACTCGCAGCTGCGCACTTTAGAGCTGTCGCACCGCCTCTCGTGGCGCCTGATTTTCAACACCAAGAGCTGGAAGGAGATACACGCCAAGCTGGAGGCCGAGTGTGAAAAGTCAGGGGATCTCGCCCAGCCTCTAAAGGTGTCCGAAAGCCTTCTGGCGAAAGCTAGCGGCGGAGTGGTAAGTCGATACCCCGCCAATGTTCTACGGGCACTTTCCCCGGTACCCCCTTTCTTTTTCTCTTTTACACCTCTTCCTTTCTCTCGCAGGATGCCGAGACGGCCGATCGACTACGTTCGCGGGTGGAAGAGCTGGAGGCCGAAGTAAGAGAGCTGAAGGCGGAGAACGCCAGGCTTAAGGAAGCTCCCCTTCCCCGTTCGCAGGCCTCCCCACCTCCTCTCGCGCGCTATACCCACGATGATGTGGAAGAGTTCTGTAAGGATGCTAACATAAGGACCGCCGAGCTCATTCTCAAGATGATGCGAGAGCTAGGTGTTGTAAAAGACGACTGCGAGGACATCACTGCTCGAGACCTCGTGCCCGAGATCTATGGCGAGGACGAGGATCCCTCAGCGAGTGAGAGGGGCTAGGGCCTTCTTTTTTCTTTATTTTGCTGAGATTGTAATACTTCATATTTCATAGTCGTAGGGTGTTAAACACTGTTATGACTCACATTTAAATTCTTACTTTTTTGCTCGCCTCTCGCTTCTCTCTTATCTTGTGAATGCGTTGTCTTAAAACATTGATATGACTCATGTGCATGTATATATATATATATTCTTGCTCGCGCCTTTTTAAGGCCATCCCTTTCTTTTATATCGGGATTGCTCGAGGAACCCTCGAGATTGTTGATAGGCGAGAGAAAACTGCCTTTCCTCTTTTTTTCTTTATGCAATGACTTCCCCCGAAGCATCCATTTTTTGCTAAGGGGAATAGATTTTCCTGATTAGCCGACCTCCGTTGCTGCTGGCGGACATTAACACGAAAGCACAAACCCTTGTTTGTGGAGGGCCCGAGAGTGTTGAGTCCCTCCTCTTATCTCTCCTCCAACCACCGAGTGGGCCTACAGCCCTGCCAGCTTGATGAGAGCCTGGTCAGCGGGTCTGCTCGGGGTCTCCTCTCCTCCTTCTCCTCCAACCACCGAGTGAGCCTACAACCCTGCCAGCTTGATGAGAGCCTGGTCAGCGGGTCTGCTTGGGCTCTCCTCTCCTCCTTCTCCTCCAACCACCGAGTGAGCCTACAGCCCTGCCAGCTTGATGAGAGCCTGGTCAGCGGGTCTGCTCGGGGTCTCCTCTCCTCTTTCTCCTCCAACCACCGAGTGAGCCTACAGCCCTGCCAGCTTGATGAGAGCCTGGTCAGCGGGTCTGCTCGGGGTCTCCTCTCCTCCTTCTCCTCTAACCACCGAGTGAGCCTACAACCCTGCCAGCTTGATGAGAGCCTGGTCAGCGGGTCTGCTCGGGGTCTCCTCTCCTCTTTCTCCTCCAACCACTGAGTGAGCCTACAGCCCTGCCAGCTTGATGAGATCCTGGTCAGCGGGTCTGCTCGGGGTCTCCTCTCCCCCTTCTCCTCCAACCACCGAGTGAGCCTACAGCCCTGCCAGCTTGATGATAGCCTGGTCAACGGGTCTGCTCGGGGTCTCCTCTCCTCCTTCTCCTCCAACCACCGAGTGAGCCTACAGTCCTGCCAGCTTGATTAGAGCCTGGTCAGCGAGTCTGCTCGGGGTCTCCTCTCCTCTTTCTCCTCCAACCACCGAGTGAGCCTACAGCCCTGCCAGCTTGATGAGAGCCTGGTCAGCGGGTCTGCTCGGGGTCTCCTATCCTCCTTCTCCTCCAACCATCGAGTGAGCCTACAGCCCTGCCCGCTTGATGAGAGCCTGGTCAGCGGGTCTACTCGGGGTCTCCTCTCCTCCTTCTTCTCCAACCACCGAGTGAGCCTACAACCCTACTAGCTTGATGAGAGCCTGGTCAGCGGGTCTGCTCGGGGTCTCCTCTCCTCCTTCTCCTCCAACCACCGAGTGAGCCTACAGCCCTGCCAGCTTGATGAGAGCCTGGTCAGCGGGTCTGCTCGGTGTCTCCTCTCCTCTTTCTCCACCAACCACCGACTGAGCCTACAGCCCTGCCAGCTTGATGAGAGCCTGGTCAGCGGGTCTGCTCGGGGTCTCCTCTCCTCTTTCTCCTCCAACCACCGAGTGAGCCTACAGTCCTTCCAGCTTGATGAGAGCCTGGTCAGTGTGTCTGCTCGGGGTCTCCTCTCCTCTTTCTCCTCCAACCACCGAGTGAGCCTACAGCCCTGCCAGCTTGATGAGAGCCTGGTCAGCGGGTCTGCTCGGGGTCTCCTCTCCTCTTTCTCCTCCAACCACCGAGTGAGCCTATAGCCCTGCCAGCTTGATGAGAGCCTGGTCAGCGGGTCTGCTCGGGGTCTCCTCTCCTCTTTCTCCTCCAACCACCGAGTGAGCCTACAACCCTGCCACCTTGATGAGAGTCTGGTCAGCGGGTCTGCTCGGGGTCTCCTCTCCTCCTTCTCCTCCAACCACCGAGTGAGCCTACAGCCCTGCCAGCTTGATGAGTGCCTGGTCAGCGGGTCTGCTCGGGGTCTCCTCTCCTCCTTCTCCTCCAACCACCGAGTGAGCCTACATCCCTGCCAGCTTGATGAGAGCCTGGTCAGCGGGTCTGCTCGGGGTCTCCTCTCCTCCTTCTCCTCCAACCACCGAGTGAGCCTACAGCCCTGCCAGCTTGATGAGAGCCTGGTCAGCGGGTCTGCTCGGGGTCTCCTCTCCTCCTTCTCCTCCAACCACCGAGTGAGCCTACAGCCCTGCCAGCTTGATGAGAGCCTGGTCAGCGGGTCTGCTCGGGGTCTCCTCTCCTCTTTCTCCTCCAACCACCGAGTGAGCCTACAGTCCTGCCAGCTTGATGAGAGCCTGGTCAGCGGGTCTTCTCGGGGTCTCCTCTACTCTTTCTCCTCCAACCACCGCTCTCATCCTCTGAAGGAGGGCGTCCTGAGGTATAGTGTTAGCATATTCAAAAGAGGGAGGATTATTAACGATATGCTCAAGTAAATTCAAAGGACTTTTATTACTATGGATAAAAACGTTTCAGATCATCGCCAGTGCGGGCACAGTCCAGGGGTATCCCGTCCACATCCTGGAGGTGATACCCCCCTGACTTTAAGACTTCTTTCACTATGAAAGGACCTTCCAAATTGGGGTTGAGCTTCCCCACCGAGGCTCCCCTTCCTGCAGCATCTACCTTCTTGAGGACCAAATCCCCTTTTTGAAACTGCTTGATTCGGATGTGCTTATCGAAGTACCGGGACATCCGGCGCTTGACCTCCTCCTGCCGGATTGTTGCTAGCTCTCTGAGCTCTTCCGCGAGGTTGAGAGAAAGCCTCTGCTCCTCTCCATTATCGAACAGCCACCTTTCCTCTCCTTCTCTGGCTGCTGTGACCCTGGGCGATTCAACTTCAAATTCCACAGGTATGACGGCCTCGGAGCCATGAGAGAGCTTGAAGGGCGTTTCTCCTGTGGCCATGTTAGGTGTAGTTCGCAGAGCCCACAGGACAGAGGGGAGTTGTTCCACCCAGCTCCCCCTCAAGTTCTCTACTTTCTTCTTCAGGAGGTTCAATATAATCTTGTTTGCTGCCTCGACCTGCCCGTTGCTTCGTGGATGATGGACCGAGGCGAACTGAAGGTCTATGCCGAGCTGTGCACAAAAATCCACAAACTCTCTGCTAGCAAATTGCGGCCCGTTATCGGTGACTATGGCTAAAGGAAGCCCATGCCGGCAAATAATCTCCCCCCATACGAAATTCCTCACCACCTGTGAGGTTACCTTTGCCAGGGCCTTAACTTCTAACCACTTTGAGAAGTAATCCACCATGACCAGTAGGAACCTCCTCTGACCACTGGCTTGAGGAAACGGTCCTACCAGATCCAATCCCCATATGGCGAAGGGCCAAGGAGAGGTGATCGTTCGCAGCCTTTGCGCTGGAAGGAGCTGCAAGGGAGCAAACTCTTGGCACTTTCTACACCTTTTGGCGAGCTCTTCTGCATCTCTTCGTAGGGTAGGCCAAAAATATCCTTGCCTTAGCACTCTCCCTTCCAAGGTTCGACTTCCCGAATGGCTCCCGCACTCTCCCGAATGGACCTCTTCCAGCACCCTTGGTGCTTCCTTCTCGGATACGCATCGGGCTAACAGTCCAGATAGCGTTTTTCGATAAAGTACTCCTTCCTTCAATAAATAGTATGCAGACTTGTATCGGATTCGTTTCTTCTCGAGATCCCCCTCGGGTAGTCGTCCCGACGCCAAGAAAGTCACAAAGGGATCCATCCAAGACCTCTCCTGGTCGATCTCCATCACCTCCCCCTCTTCTATGGAGGGTCTGAAGAGCTCGGTCATGGTCCCTCCGGCCTGAGGGCCATGCTTCGCGAGCAGGTCTGCCCGAGCATTCTCCTCTTGAGGAACATGCTGAATGGAGAAGCTATGGAACTGTCCACCTATGCCTTTTATCTTCACTAGGTACAACTGGAGAGTCGGCTCCCTCACCTCGAACTCTCCGCTGATATGTCGCGCCACCACCAAGGAGTCCGTGAAGACCCTGATATCCTGTATACCCAACTCCCTGGCCAACCGAAGTCCGGCGATAATGGCCTCATACTCCGCCTGATTATTGGTGAGGGTGAAGTGTGTTTTCAAAGCTTGCTCAATCCTAGTCCCCTCAGGACTCGCCAGGATGACCCCTCCCCCGAAAGAATTCCTACCAGAAGCTCCGTCTACCAGCATCTTCCGTGCTACTATGGGAGGTACCTCCATTTCTTCGGCCTCCAGTACGTAGTCCGCCAAGAAATCCGCCACCACTTGTGCTTTAATAGCTTCTCGAGGAACGTAGGAGAGGTCGAATTCACTGAGCTCTATCGACCACTTGGCCAACCTCCCCGAGTGTTCGACCCCTTCGAGGATACGGCGAAGGGGGTGATCCGTCACAACCTGGATGGCATGGGCTTGGAAATAGGGTCTGAGCTTCCGGGCCGACACAATGAGAGCGAAGGCCAACTTTTCAAGGATGGGATACTTCAGCTCTGCCTTCTTAAGGACTCTGCTTACATAATAGATTGGGAACTGCCTCTTCCCTTCTTCGCGGACGAGGACTGAGCTGACCGCCCCCGTCCCTACCCCGAGGTAGAGGAACAAGTTCTCCCCTTCCCTCGGCCCCTGAAGTAGCGGCGTCTGAGTGAGTTGCTGCTTTAGAGCCGCGAAGGCTTTCTCACACTCAATGGTCCATTCGAACTCCTTCCCTCCCCTTAGGGTTCGAAAGAAAGAAGAGCACCTCTCTCCCGCTCTGGAGAGGAACCTGCTCAATCCGGCTAGTTTACCAGTGAGATGTTGGACTTCTTTGACATTCCTAGGAGATCCCAGCTCCAGTATCGCCCTCACCTTGTCAGGGTTGGGCTCCACCCCTTCAGGGGTGAGGAGATGTCCTAAAAACTTCCCTCGGCTGGCCCCGAACACACATTTCAGAGGGTTAAGCCTCATCTTATACTTTCTAATGGTTGCAAAAGTCCCCTGTAGGTCTAGGACATGAGACCCAAGGTCCCGACTCTTTACCATCAAGTCGTCCACGTAGACCTCGAGGTTTCGCCCCTTCTGCTCCCGGAAGATCTGGTCCATCATCCTTTGGTAGGTTGCTCCCGCTTTTTTTAGCCCAAAGGGCATCATGTTATAGCTGAAGCAACCATCCTCCGTGACGAAGGTGACATCCTTGACGTCCGGAGGGTGCATGCGTATCTGATGGTACCCTGAAAAAGCATCTAAAAAACTCATTAGTGAGAAACCGACGGCTGAGTCAACCAGCGCGTCGATCTGAGGCAGGGGGTAACAATCCTTAGGACAAGCTTTATTCAAGAGAGAGAAATCGATACACTTCCTCCACTTGCCCTCCTCCTTTTTCACCATTACAACGTTGCTCACCCATCCCGGATACCTGTTAGCCGATATGAATCCCGCCCGGAGCAGCTTCTCTACCTCTTCTATGATGGGCCCGACCATCTTGGAGGCGATGGCTCTCTTCTTCTGCTGAATGGGGCGAACCCCGGGGTCGAGGTTGAGATGATGGCACGCCACATCCGCGTTGACCCCCGGCATGTCTGCTGCGCTCCAGGCGAAGACATCAATGTTCTCTTCTACACACTTCCGAATTTCTTCCTGGTCCTGTGGAGTGAGCTCACCGCTGATCTTTATCTTCTCTTTTCTCCCATCTTTGGTGAGGATCTCGACCTCCAGAACTTCTACCGCCGCCCTCAACCTCGAGGGTTCTTCCTCCTCCTGCTCTCTCAGCTCTTCCTCTAGATCCTTCGACCCGCACCCAACTCCTGAGACTTCCACAGCAGCCACCCTCTCCTAGGCCTTTCCTCCTACTCCCTTCTCCAACCCCTCTCCTTCATCCATCTCCTCCTCCACTACCAGACTTCCTTCCACTCCTGCTCCTGCTCTTCCCAGTTCCTCTCCTCCAGCCACCTGCTCTCCAGCCATCACTGGCTCCACCACAATGCCCCTCTCCACTACTATCTCCAACTCCTCTCCTTCAACCATCTCTTCTTCTGCTACCAGATCTTCCTCCACTCCTGCTCCCACTCTTCCCAGCTCCTCTCTCTCCATCCTTGCTCCCAGCTCCTCCGCATCCTCCATCCACGAGATGGCATTGACCGCCATTACATAGCACTCCCGAGCCGCTTTCGGGTCCCCTCTCACCCTGATCTGGGTTCCTCCCGAATTGAGCTTCAGGCACTGATGAAAAGAGGACGGAACGCATCTAAAGGCACTGATAAGAGGGCGCCCAAAGATCGAGTTGTAACTGCTGGGAGCGTCCACTATCACGAAACGACAATTCCTGGACAACCCCCCCAAGGTCACCTGAAGTCCTACTCCTCCCTCAACCTCCTTCCTTTCTCTTGAAAAACCAAACAACGGCCCATCCGCCGCCAACACCGTTCGAGACTCCACCCTCATCTCGTTGAAAGCCTTCTTGAAGATTACATTAACGGAACTCCCATTGTCCACCAGAATGCGGGATACCGTGAAGTTCTCGATGGCAGTCCTGATCACCAGCGCGTCACAGAAAGGGTCCTCGTGGTCAGGTAGGTCCCTTCTGGAAAACGTGATTTTCTCATCCGGGGGCGGGGTTTGCGACGTCGAGGCAATGCTCCGACGATACATAGTGTGAAGACTGGCCTTGCGGGTGGCCTCGATCCCCACCCCCCATGAATCACTCCAATCCCCCCTCGATCTCCTGTATCTGACCGGTCTACACACCGATCTTCCTCCCCCGCTCCCGGCACCTCTACTATCCGTACTGCCGGTTGTCGGTCTTCTCCTCCTTTTCCTCTCTTCAACTCCAAGAACTCGGGACATGTTGCCGTCGCGTGACCCTCCTCCTCGTGGAAGTCACAATAGGGCAAAACTCCCTCCCCACGTCTCTCTTCTGGGGGATTCCTCCTCCTCCCCGCTCCCGCTCTCCCACGGTCTCTTCCTCTTCCTCTCCCTCTGCCTATGGCCATAGCTTACTGAGGTGAGGGTGGGAGTGGCCTCGGACCATGCCCCCATCCTAGCGGGTGAAACCTTCCTGGTCATTGATAAAAGTTTCTTCCCCCCTGCGGAGGACCTCTCCCAGGTCCCTGAACCGGGCCTCCTGGTTGCCTCCACCCCGACTCCGGGTGCACGGGCCCTCTTAGTTCCTCTCTCCTCCTTCCTTCTGGCTGCCTTCCCCCTCCTGGCTCCCTCTGCTCCACTTCCGTCAATCTTGCCAACTTCCTTGCGAACGCTGGGTTTGCCGCCTCCATGGCTATTTCTTTCGCGGCCTTCTCCATCAACCCTTCGAAGGACAGCGGCGCCTTCTTGGTGAGGCTCATCTTGAAGAAGCCTTCCCTTAGCCCCACGGTGAAAGCCATCTGGAGGGCGAAGCCAGGCACCTCCTGAATGTCCAACATCTCCTCCTGGAAGCGGTCTACGTAATGAGCCAAAGACTCGTCTGCCCTCTGCTTGATCAGGAAGATGGACTCCGGGTTCCTCTGCCTCTTTTTGGAGGTTGAGAACCGAAGCTGGAAACTTCAGCTCAGGTCCTCGAAGCAATAAATAGAACCAGTTGGGAGTTGGTGGAACCAATCCCTAGCCTTATCCTTCAAAGTGATGGCGAAAAGGCGGCACTTGAAGGCGTCCGTCATGGGTCTGATGGAAACTGCGTCTTCAAACCACTGCAAGTGTTTGAGGGGGTCATCCTTCCCCACGTAGTAGTTCATTTCCGGCTCGCGGAACCCTTCTGGAACGGATGCCGAGAGGATCAACTTGCAAAAAGGAGATCCTCTCGCCAGTGATTTCGCCTGGTCCACTCGCGCCACGAGGTCCACCAGCGCGGCACTCGCCAGACTAGGGAAGAGCTCCCTTCCTTCCACCTCTCGCCGACTTCCTTCCGCCATTACCTCTTTTCCTGGCCGCCTCCCAGGTGCATCTTCACCTATCCTCGCCGAGTCGGCCCCTCCCCTGGGCGCGAGATCTGGCACTTGAGGAGGGGGGTCTCGCACTCGCCTCTTTGTGCGAGTTGTTTGAGGAGATCCATGATCCCTCCAATGGACGACATGAACTCCACCCTCCCAACATACTCCTCCTGGTTGGGGGACCTCTCGCCTCCTCCTCCCGCATCTCCCGCCATAAGATAACCCCTCGTTCTTCCGCACAGGCTGCAGCTCCACGCTCATCGCACCAAAAATGTTGGAACCAGCAAAGCCGATTCTACCTAAAGCTCGGAACTACTGAGGCAGCTCGTGCTTACTCCCTTGGGATCACTCTCGAGGCGAAGAACTAGACCGGAGGCTTCAGTGAGGAAGTCCCACCTCTTACCCGGAAGAGACTAGAACTAGAGCTCTTCCCCTCCCTAGCCAATACTGAGCTAGGTGCTTTAGAAAAGATAAGAGGAGTCAAGAATGCTTGCTTCTCTAAGGCACCTTACCGGTCTATTTATAGGCCTCTGTACTGGGACTGCTAATAACCAAACTATGCTGTTGTGAAAATACCAGAATACCCTTGGCTGGGTCTGCCAACAGCTAAACTTCGCTATCTTAAAAGACTAAATGCAGCCCACGCAGGGTAAAAGAGTAAAACACCTCCGGGGCCCAGAAGGTGGGCCCGACCTTACCTGAACCGGCCCTGAAACCAAGACGACCATTCTCTTGAGGCACCTCTCACTAGGGTCCTCTCGCCAGGCCGAACCCTCTCGACTCGCCTGGGCCCTCTCGCCACGGAGCTTCTCTTTTGAGCCCTCTCGACTCGCCTAGGCCCTCTCGCCACGGAGCTTCTCTTCTGAGCCCTCTCGACTCGCCTAGGCCCTCTCTACTCGCCGGGCCGAACCCTCTCTCCTCTCGCCTGGGCCCCTCTCGCCGGGCTGCGAGCCCGATGTTGTACACTGTTATGCCTAGACTGGCCGCATCCAAAGCATATGATTTGTCTCTGGCCCGGATCATCATGTCTCTAACCATAATTACCTTGCCTCATCGGTCCTTGCATCTGTAGAGGTGGGGGAGCTAGGACTGTAGGAGGCCACTGCTCCTGCCTGATATTGGGATGACGACGTCCCCCACCCTTCCTATATCTAATAACCTTGCAGCTCGAGGATTCCCTACTACCTTCTCCGGATGATGACCCCTCTAGCGTTCTCTTTCCTCAACCTTGCACCATTAGCTGGTCAGCCTCCAGCTTCTTTTCCATCTGTATAATCTGTGCAGTGGTGCCATGAGATATGAATAATAAGGGCTGACTCAAGAAGTCTTGGAGCCCGTGGTAGAATCTTTTAGCATACTTCCGGTCATCCCAGTCATGGATTCCTGCAAACCTGGCCAGATGGGAGAATTCTCTTTCATATTCGATCACGGATCTGCTCCCCTGCTGGAGGTTCAGAAACCTTGCTTCAAAAGCATCTCTGTCTGTGGTGGATACGTAATGATCTAAGAACGTATCGCTGAATTCCTCCCAAGAAATATCCATCAGCTCCCTATCAGTATATTTAGAGTTTCTTACAGACTTCCACCACCTCTTCGCATGTGCATCCAGTACCAAGGTGGCAAGATGGACTGCCCGGCTGATTGGGCAGCTGATGCTAGCCAACAGCTCCTGAATAGTCTCAAGCCACTCCTCCGTCTTCACAGAATCCTCTGTCCCGCGGTATACTGGCGGAGATAGACTCTTAAAGGCACTCAACTAGTTCGACCCCAAATTTTGCTGTGGGGCCGGGATCTACTGGGCTCTGAAGGCTTCCAAGATAGCCGTTAGAGTATGCCCCATCTCAGTCTGCAAAAAGGGAGTGACAGCAGGAGGGGGAGGAACCATATTCGGCTGCGGAGCGACCTACGATGGTTGCAAAATATGCAAGGTTTAATTATAATTGGCCTAACTCATTGTGTTAATTGGACTGATCATATGACTTTTACATGGGCATACCATCGCTTCCGCTACATAGTTTGTCCGCAAAATAATGTTTCAGCGGGGTGTTCCAATGTTGTGGACTTTGTTCTCATATGATCGTGTGGTCAAGTGATACTAGTTTGTAAGATCTGACTTCCAAATTTGGAAGCATACCCGAATCATATGCCCAGAACCGCCGCCTTACGGTGATACTACCACACGGGTGGGTTGACACCGTAAGACGCCGATTTTGCCGGCTAACATGATCATACCCCAGAGCAAATATGAGTAAAAGAAGCAAGTAAATAGTCCACAGTCACATCATATATATATATAAATGGAAAATACATCAGTCCAGATAGAGTACATCAATGAAAAGTAAAAAGGGCTTATGCCCATGTACATCATATATAAAAATCCCTCTCTCTCTCTCTAACAGTGGAAGACACTATCATCTCTAACTCATCCCACCTGCGGTAGATCTGCAGTTAAAGTAGTAGTAGGTAGTAGTCGAACTGGCTCCTCAGGTCCTGTCACCTCGTCCTGCTGGTCGTGATGGTACCCCATCTCCTCGAGCCCCTACAAATAGTTGGTCACCGACCGTTAGTCAAAAGACTAAGTCATTTCTTTCGCACCTCGCCCCACAACTCCTAGGCATCTTGTGGGAGGACGAAGCAGAAGGAAACAATGGGTGGCAAGTATAAGCAGATGATAGTGGCCCTATACTAACAAGTATATGAGGAGTACAAGTAATACTACTCTAGCAGTTCTATGTAAGAGATATATGTACAGTAAAAGAAGAATAGAAGGCAGTACGCAAGTAGGAAACTGAAGTAAGTAAATGCTGAAGTAAAGGATAGTAAGAAAAGTTATACTACCATCACCGAAGTATCCTAACTTATATGAGTGTCCATACAAACATATAAGTTAGTGTTTTAAAATTTAACTTATTATATAAAAGAGCCCATACTAATTTATATGATAAGGATCCATGAAGCGTATGACCTAATATGAATGAATGCATATGGGTTATTATGAATCATGCAAGTGCAACTCACACACAATGACTCTGTGATCACAGACCTTTAGTTCCCGCTTTTTGGAGATAGCATCACTCTCTGGTACCACCATTGTGGCTATGGTAGTAGTGGAGCGGACGTCTCCACTCCTAGGCAGGTTTGCAAACTACCAAACCTAGACCTCCCATACGCCTCTGTACACGTCCTAGGTGCACTCTAGATTCTTGCGTACTAATTGCTGACTACCCGTCAGTCTTGTTGGGCCGGGTGTGCGTTTCTGGGGATTGTCCACCAGACTGCAGTATAAACAACCTATTTGCCCCTTAACCCACACACCCGCCTGAGTCACCGTACTACCATCGGTGTGACGATTGGCCCATTACCGCGTGACCCGCCACAAGTATGTTTATGCACATGCAACTATTACAACTCGAGTCTTCAGCTCGCAGGACCAGCCTGTCCTGAATCCCTCCAACCCTACACGAGTGAGCATATAACACAAATCCCTCAAGCCCTAAACGAGCGAGAATATTACACAAATCCCTCAAACCTAGTATGGGTGAGGATGATGATACGATGCCTAACCTATTAGGCTACTCTTGTCTACGGGTTATTATACTCAGTGACTTAAGATTAATCCCAGGACTACCTAGGGTATACCCGATGATGGGCTCTCGGGGGCACTAGGAACTACGATGGGCTGAATCCCAAAGCTCCCTTTCTCAAGGATATTTACTTTAATGGATGCCTACCCATGATTCCCTTTTTGCTCTCATTATTACTCTTGGCGATCCTAATGATTTAAGATGTTATTGAAGAGGCGACGGTCTTCTGCCGGCCTCTACCTGGTTGCTAACTAAAGGCTTGCACTTTTGCTCTCGTCACTAAGACAACACTACCAACCAGGGTTATACTCCACTTGTGATCTCTAGCTCAACCGTCGATACATCTCCCGGTGGTCCTTATAGTATAACCTACTTCCACTATGCGCAGCCCATGACCTAATACCACCCCAAAATAGAATTTCCAACTACTTGCGCCACTTGCCCCAAATGATTTATCCTAGGATGGTATGGCCTAATAAAGTGAGCATATTGCTTTACATAATTTTCTTAAGTCATTAAAGCCTCCAATTAAATCATTTAACTAATTCCCTAGGTCATTTAATACATGAAGTAAAACAATTTATAACCCACTGACCTAAGGAAGTTCTCCTGAGTTGTATCTTGGTAAAATATTACTGTCTATCCAAATTCATAATTTTCCTTTGAATATTTCTATTTACTCCTTGATTAATACAAAACTCACATAATTGATATTTTCCAAATGAAGTACAAGGAATACATTACCCAAAATTCTAGGAAACTTACAGAGCATAAATATCATTAGTTTAAGGCTAATGGCAGAGTTTCATCAACTTCTATAATGTAGTGACCAATCAAATTCAATTCTTACTAATTTACCAAATTGCCATTATGCTAGTTTAAAAATTATTATGGCATCCAAAAATTTTGAGATAACTATACAAGACTAAGCATACATTTATACAGCGCTAGAAATTTTTCCAACATTTTCTGATGTACATTTATATCATAACTAAATGATTTCCCAAAAGGGCAAAATGGTCAAAAGTAGATACTATCATTATAATATAATTAATAAGGGCTATAAATTTTTCCAAGGATTACATAAGACTCCCTTAATTTCTAGGCAAGATTTGAGAATTTTAACTCTTGAATAACCCTATTTTCAAATTTTTATCCTTAAATGGCCTATCTTTCAAAAAATTCAAATAATAGGATTCTTGCTTCCAAAAATCCAAAAATCTCCATGAGGGTTAAATTTTATTCTAATGAGTCTCTAGAATAAGTTCCATGATTTTTTAATGTATCAGATAGGCTGAATATGATATATTTCAAAAATTACTATTTACACCCCAAGGCTATATATAACCAACACACGCAAGTGGGTTAACCGAACATGCAGTGGTCCAAATATGCTGAAAATTTTACAATGCACATGTTGTGTCCCCAAGGACCTGCCACCAAATTTTGGGGCCATTTGGAGTAATATTACTCAAAATATTTCATTAATTTAAATTTGTGTATTATGACAAAAACTATAAGAAAATTTCTTCCAAAAATTTTCATATTTTCATAGGGTCTAAGTATGACCCTAACAAGAAGCTGACCAAAATTTTAGGTCATGTGGATATATGGTTTGGCATGAGCATGCATTTGTATTTCTTCCCTTACCTAGGACCAGCCCTAGTAGAACAGCCCTACAAGAAAATCTAATGGGTCAAATTACAAGTTTAGGGTGAAAATGAAAGTTAAGAGCAAGGCCTACAATTTTCATTTAGGATTCATGTTCTGGAAATGCCTCTAAGAGGCCTATTTTTAACATGCAAAGTTACTATAAATGTGTGACATAAATAAAATGTTTCATTAAATAACATTTATAAAACTATAGGGTAAAATGGATGGCATCGGGTCATCGTCCCCGATCTGCCAACGACCTAGATTGGTTTGCGCTGGGCTAACTTGTCTGCCATTTTCTGGCCAGCTGAGCCACCGCCACCGCCGACGATTGTTGCCACCACCTTCATTGAGGTGGGGGCTAGCGTTTCCCGGCGGTGAGGCCACTGGAATTGGCCCCTCCGGCGATCCCGAGCAAGAAGAAAAGCTCAGTGTTTTCTCACATTCCTCTCATGGTATCAGGCTCGATTGAGCCCGATGTCTCCCCTTATCGATCTAGAAGGCTAGCACGGGTAGAGAGGCGGCGAAACGGACCTGTTCCAGGCCTTGGCGGCGGTTGCGGCGGCGGTTTGCCATTTCCGACCTTGCTCTGGCGGCTACTTCCCAAATCCTCGTTCTCCACCAATTTCTCTGCTCCAACACACGTTCTCCACTCCTCTTGACGTTCTAAAGCTGCTGGTGGGCTCAGATCTGGCTGATATGGGCTATAAGGGGAGATACGGCCGAGGTGAGCTCGGTTTGGAGCTTTGGTTGTTTCACAATGGATACCAATTGGCCACCAGCAGCCAAACTCCTTTTAATAATCAATAGGAGGCCGACCAGCAAGTTTTTGGGGCTGGAGGAATGAGTCATGTGGCCTCCACCTTCTTCTTTGCACTTTCTCTCTCCTATTTTGTGTAAATTCTCCAAAATGCCCCCATGCATGTGTTCTCTCTCTAAAACAAGAGGGTAGGGGTGGACTTTGATCACTTGGGCTGATTATGGGCTAAGTTTGGTGGGCTTAACCCAAGGGAAATGGGCTTAGCCCCCATTTTCTTTAGGCCATATGTTTGACCAAGTTGACTTTTTAGGTTGACTTGGTCAACATGGCTAGTGGGCTGACCCCACTTGAGGGTCATGGACCCTATGGCATGAACCAACATGGGTTGGGCCATGATGATGTCCCACTTGGACCATTTGGGCTTTTAGGTGCAGGTTTGACCAACCTAGGGCTAAGGTTGACTTTGGTCAACTAGGGTCAAAGGGTGACTAGGGCTCCTATTTAGGCTAGTTTGACCTAGTTTGACTTGGGCCCTATAGTGGGCCCCACATTGCTATAACCCATTACCTAGTGTCAAACCTAGCTAATTTCCCTAACACCCACCTCATGCCCAACCCAATCTAAGTTAAGGGGTCTAGAAGTAACATGGGATGTTACAATCTGTACTACTCGCAATAGATGCACTTGCCTCCTTTCGTTAAAACTCAGTTTCAACTTTTATATTTAATAAAATCCGCATGCCCCGACCATCCTAACCAAATAAAAAACCCGCGAGTTTTAACCACCACGACTGAAGAAAATATTGCAGATCCACTAACAAATCCTCTAGCACAGAGAAAGCATGATGGTCATGTTAGATCTATGTGTATATGATACCTTAATGATCAACCCTAGTGGGAGTCTTGTGAATTGTATATTTGTCGGCTATTGTAATAATTCATTTGATGAATAGAGTACTATACATTTCATTTATATATTTTGTTAAGTTATTTTATTGTGTAAATTAATTTCTATTATGATAAAGTAATTTAACGTAATAAATGCACATAGAATGTTTGCGTTCATAGGAGTAAAGTGGTGACTTGATTGTGAGAGCCTATATTATTAGAAGCTTCATTCTTAAATGGCCCCTGGTCGGCGTATCATCTTAGAAGCTAAGGGCGATGATGACACATTAAGACTAGCATGTGTGTAGACTGATGACCGATCCTCACTGGTCATGATATTGTGATATCAAGTCATCACATGGGTACTTGTTAGAGAACAAGTTATACTGGAAAAATCCACCATGAGAATACTTTGTGGATTGTTATATGAATGTGTGGGCAATGATGATACATTAAGACTAGTATGTGTATTGACTGATGAATGATCCTCACAAGTCATGATATTATGATATCAAGTCATCATATGGGTACTTGTTAGTAAACAAGTTGTACTGTACAAATCCACCATGAGAATACTTTATGGATTGTTATATGAACGTGTCACAAGTATGGCTCAAATGGCAATGGTGTTTGTGGTCCTGAAGTAACATCATTCATCTAGTGAGGAAGAGCGTGCTTTGATGCTATCAAAAGTCCAGTCTTGAGAAAGTTGGATGAAAAAGGTGGTTATTGGGTACGTTATAAATTATTTGGGTGTTTGCGTGTGAGCAGAGATGGGATTTGTCCTCCTATATGACAGGGGTTGCATCCATGGGCCCATTGATGGAATGAGACTGAGAAATGAATGGTCAGGCTTGGTTGAGTCAATATGTGATATTGGGCTCACAAAATTCTGGGTGTCCATTATAGATAATCAAACTAGGATTGAACCATTATGAGGGTGACACGATCTATACCTCTAGTTCTATCCGGATGTAAAGGATGAAGGGACATTACAACACTGATACAATGGTCACAATGGCTTTCGAGTTTTAAACTCTTATTTCTTGGAGAGCAATGATGCATTGCTAGATGCCACTCATTGTTTGTGAAACTTTTGTTTGATACTTTCAAGATCAAGTGGGAGACTGTTAGTATTACCATTGTGATCTAGAAGTGATCAAGCATATAGTCTCACTTCCAACGCAGTATGATCCTATCAGGGTCACACATAAGAACATTTGGAGATTTTGGAAGATTGGATTATATTGGTTTTACTCATGTGATGAGTGAAAGGACTTAACTCAGCCAAACGTTGAGTGCATTGAGTTCACTCAACGATTCGTCGAGTCAATTATAGATTCGACGAGTCTAGCACTTAGGCATTGAGTGCATTGAGTTCACTCAATGATTCGTCGAGTCAATTATTTATTCGACGAGTCTGGTACTTAAGAGTTTAGTGCATTGACTTCACCCAACGATTCGTCGAGTCAATTGTTGATTCGATGTGTCTAGCACTTAGGTGTTCAGTGCGTTGAGTTCACTCAATGATTCGTCGAGTCAATTGTTGATTCGACGAGTCTGGCATTGTGAATGTTCAGTTTACTCATTGCTTTTGTCGAACAAATTATTGATTCGATGAATCTGGCGCTGAGCTCATCGAGTATGTTATGATCACTCGAAGATTAGTCGAGTCAATTGTTGTCACGTCAAAATTTTATATTCCAAATGTTTTGGGTTTGCGAATAACGACGGGGCTCTTGTGTTTATTCCTTTGGGTATAAATATAAGATGTTTTAGGGTTTTGATTATTTCAATTCCGAGATAGCACATGAGCCACATTGTACAAAACCTGGGACCTAAAGGCTGACAGAAAATGTTTCCGCTAACACTTATCTTATCGCCGTCATCGAGCTTGATTTCGGCGACTGTCACCGCCGCCTCTTCTAGTGCAGACCTAGTGGTCGGTGAAGACGCAGAGTGCCTTCTTCCAACTTAGATCTTGCCGCTAAGTGATCTGCAGATTTCTTGGAGCATCTTTGTTGAGTATTACTCAATCCCTCAAAGGTAAATTTTATTTACAGCACTTTACTTCTTGATCAATGTTAATCGCTAGATCCGAACTATTTTTGGTTTTCTTGTTCCTTATTTACTCTACGCATAAGTGTTGTTACATATAGAAAAACTATCACAAACCGCATTTTTCTCAACGATTAAATCTTATCAGAGTAAGAGAAAATACGTACCGTGATGCCATATCATGCAGGGGATAACTGTACACGCTCAGGAAAAACTCCAGACTTTAGATTTTAAGGAAAATTCATAGTTTAATATGAAAGAAAACTAGTTATATTTAATGACCATATCCCTCGCCACAGTGGGTCAGCTAGTCCACGATAAAAAATATATATATTTATTCGCAGCAAAAAATACTTTAATTAAGTTGTTTTGACATCCTAAAAGAGCATAAGTGTCCCCGAGGGACGACTCATGGTATGCATGACTCTAAGGTTGGTGTAGTATATATAAAAAGATAGTCTTTATGCTATAAGAAAAAGTAGTGTCTTTGTTTTGTAAAAATGATGTTCATGAGATACATGTAGTAATGCTTTAGGGTTTTAAAATACCTAACATGCAACCTAGCATAAAACCATCCCAGAAACAAGTGAACAACCTCAAATAGGCAAAAGTAGTAGTTTTAGTTCATACCCAGCAACATAAGTAAGCCACAAGTGGGCGTCAACAACTTGACATGAACCCACTGGTCAGTATGCATGTCTATACAGAAAGGAAGATAAACTACCTCACCAGATGAGGAACAAAAACCTCAACTACCCAGGAGGCCACAAGCAAACTCCACTAGAGGACTAGCCATCTAACTGGCTATAACCTGAACCTGAGGCATTCAAAGAAAGAACACCTCACCAACAAAAAAACAAAGGAAGTGAAGCATTAGATTCATAAGCAATGAAAGAAGGGGTACCAACCCTGCAAAAAAATGCTATCAGTAGAAGAAAAGCATGACAGTAATAGTAAAACACTATCAAAAGAGCAGTAAAAGCACACCAAGTGTGAGCATACATAACAACAAGCTCTGCCAAAAAGACTGCAACAGCACCAATGCAAACATATGTTAAGAGAAATATCCATAAGAAAGGAAAGGAACTAACAGTCCTAATCTTGGTGAATTATTGGCCGTGGTGAAAACCTTGGGTCGGAGTAGGCGGCACAACCCTCACCAACAACCAGACCCAAAAACACTCCAGGGTGAAAACAAACGGTGGCACCTATAGAGTAAACACACCAAACCATACCAGCCCAACACGACCTAGGTGATGGTGGCCACAGCTCAGCACGCACAATTCACCCCTTATAGAGCCCACAAAAATACACCACCTGCTATAATCAACGAGTCGGCATGCAAAAACTAGCCGATCACCCAACTCCCCCCTAAGGAAAAAGCCATACTAACAATCCTAAGGAAACAGACAAAACCCAAGGCAAAAGCGTCGAGTTAACTCGACGCGGCGCTGAGTGGGTTACCACACTCAAAGCCAAATAGCTTCGGCATTGAGTGAGGTCCACCCACTCAACGCCAAGAAACCTAACCGCAGTAACAGGCTTTGGCATTGAGTGAGCCAACAACACTCAACGTAAAAAAGCCATGACGTTGAGTGAGGTCGACTCACTCAATGCCAAATGACTTAACTGCAAAAGCATGCTTTGGCATTGAGTGAGTCCACCACACTCAACGCCAAAATATCCACGGCATTGAGTGAGGCCGACACACTCAATGCCAAATTACTTAGCCGCGAAAACAGGTTACGGCGTTGAGTGAGTCCACCACACTCAATGCCAAATCAGCCACGACGTTGAGTGAGGTCGACTCACTCAACGTCAAATGACTTAGCCGCTGGGAAAAGCTGCGACATTGAGTGAGTCCACCACACTCAATGCCAAACAGCCACAGCGTTGAGTGAGGTCGATTCACTCAACGCCAAACCACTTAGTCGTAAAAACAACCATGGCGTTGAGTGAGGGCACCACACTCAACGTTGGAAGCCTAATAGTCTAGGCGTTGAGATAGGTACACTCACTCAATGCTTTTGACTTAGCCTAATAATCAGCTATCCCGACCCCAGCCCACTCAACGCCACATATCCAGAGAGTTGGAAAGTTAATTCCAACTCCCACTCCTACCTCTTCTACCCAACCACAGCAATCTAAAAACTTAGACTAAACCTAATTAAGTCCACATCCTACTTCATGCTACCATCTGAACATAACCGAGAGTACATGAGGAGAGGAGAATAAATTAAAGCTCGGACAACTTGAGCAAGCTCTAACTGGAATGAAACGCAGCTACCCTAGCTTCTAGGAAGGAAAGAAAACTATTACAGCAAGTATAAAAAGAGTAAAATCAAGCTTGGCAAGAGCAAATAAAGCCACGTGCCTCTACCTCCAGGAAAACAGCCGCTATCTCCAAGGTTTGGCACCAGCGGCAAGATCGGCCACCTAGGAAGGAAGATCTCGACGAGAGCAGCTCAAATCTGGTATTACCCGAGCGAAACAAGCCCTAAATCTACAGCTATCCGACGACCAAAGTTGCAGCTCCTCCGCCTCCCGCTTGCTTCCTTCCGCGAGAAGCTAACAAGCTGTAGCTAGCTCGGGAAATGGGGAGAAATGGGGAGGAGGAGAACAGCTGGAGCTTTTAATTCATACCCTCCCACTAACTCATCCTATAGCTAATAAAATATTAACCTAGCCTAAGCACTAGCTGACTTCATATATAAACCTGCTTATATAAAATCAGCCACTAGCTGACACTTATACCCATATTTATATAATCAGCCAACTCATACACTTATGCACATATGTGTATAATATACCTATATATAAACTTATTTATAAAAACAACCACATATTTACATATATATATATATATATATATATATATATATATATCCTGCACATATATATATACTTTTTTTTAAAAATAAAGCTATCAGCACCCAAGCTTACACCGAAACATATATATATACATACATATATACATATAAAATAATTGGCTAAACAAAGTTAGCCTAAAAAAGCACAAGCCTCACCAAGCTCGATCACAGAAGGCCATGCACAACAAACAGGTAGCCACTACCGATTAATAAAACAAACGTCGAAATGACGCGAAAAACAAATGGTCTCGGATTTCGACAAAACTCACACCGTAGCTAAATACCCAAGCTACGAAAACAACGGCGAAATCGAAAACAACATTCGACGATCAAAACTCGGGTTAACACCTCCCGAAGCCAAAGCACAAGCATTCCCCGAGAGTCTCAGTCAAGTCACCAAAACAGACTCCTGC
Organism: Platanthera zijinensis; assembly: GCA_039513925.1. NCBI lineage: Eukaryota > Viridiplantae > Streptophyta > Magnoliopsida > Asparagales > Orchidaceae > Platanthera > Platanthera zijinensis. The sequence continues at coordinate 87,769,126 of CM077081.1, read as the reverse complement.
TAGCTAGGGAATCTTGCCAGCAGGCTACAAACAGGCCACTATAGGAACCTGGAGAGCTAAGACCATGCTCTAACAATGGTAGGAGGCCGAAAACACATCATCGTAACGCCAAACAATGATCAAACAAAAGACACAAAAATAGGGGCGTTACAGCCACCCCCCTAAAAGAAAGTTTCGCCTCGAAACATTACACATAGCACTTCTATCAGGAAGGAAAAATAAATAGATAACCTAGGCTATAAAAGAGAGCGCAAAAAATACCAGGAATAAGGTCAGGGAAACAAATGAGGGTAGGCCTTCCTCATCGCCGACTCTAGCTCCCAAGTCGCGCTTTCCACATCCTGGTTCCTCCACAAAATCTTAACCATAGGAATGGTTTTCCTCCGCAACACGCGATCCTGAGCATCCAAAATGCGGAGAGGCACCTCCACATAAGAAAGATTCGACTCCAACTGAGGCACAGAATCCAAAACCTATCTGCCACTCGTCACACATTTTCGTAGCTGACACATGTGAAAGACATCATGCACGCCAGGAAAATTTGCAGGCAACTCCAACCTGTAAGCTGACAAACTAACTCGCTCAACAATCATAAACGGCCCCACGTACCTCGGGTCCAACTTCCTATTCTTGCCAAACCTCTTGACTCCAATCATCGGGGAAACCTTTAAGAACACCAAGTCCCCCACAGCAAATTCCAAGCTAGACCTATACCGGTTGGCGTTCTTCTCATATCTCTATTGAGATATCTGAAGCTTCTCCCAAATAAGTTTCAAAGCAATTTCCATCTCTTCGAGCGCCTCTGGACCCAACAGCGGTCCCTCGCCAACCTCAGCCCAAAACAAGGGAGTCCTGCAGCTCCTCCTATGCAATGCTTCAAAAGGAGCAATTTGCAAGCTTTCCTGATAACTATTATTATACGCAAACTCCATGAGCCACAAACGCTCATCCCACATCCTCTATGGTCTAGAATATAGCATCGGATCATGTCCTCCACTATCTGATTGACTCGCTCTATCTAGCCATTAGTCTGCTGGTGGTAAGCAGTAGAATATCTCAAATCCGTACCCAAACCCTCTTGCAGGCTCTTCCAGAAGCGAGATGTAAACCGGGAGTCTCGGTCTGAAATAATGCTGACAGGCACACCGTGCAACCAAATGACCTCATTCAAATACAGCTCAGCTATCTTCCTCAACGGATAGTCGATCTTAAATGGTACGAAGTGAGCACACTTCGTCAATCTGTCCACGATCTCCAAAACTGAATCATGCCCCCTAGGAGTTCTTGGTAAGCCTGTAATGAAATCCATCGCGATGCTCTCCCATTTCCAAGTCGGAATCTCCAAGGCAGTCAGCTTGCCACCAGGACTTACATGATCGGCTTTCACACGCTTGCCAATGTGGCACTCAGAAACAAATCTGGCTATGTATCCCTTCATCCCATACCACCAGGCAATCTGCTTTAAATCACGATACATCTTAATATATCCTGGATGGTAGGCAACACTAGATCCATGGGCTTCCCTGCACACCATCACTCAGATATCTCCAACGGCGGGGATGGAAAACATGCCGTGGTACCTCAAGGTACCCGCATCATCAATAAAAAAATCTGGCAATTCACCTTTCTCAACTCTAAGATACAAATGCAGAAGATCGGGATCATCCTTCTGATGCAGTCTCGTAAGCGCAATCCATGAAGGTTCTTCCACTACCAAACTACCCTATAAATCGCAGCTTCCCACAGAAATGCCCATCAAAAGAAACTCCTCTACTAAAAGATCGGCGGAGAGACCAAAAATCTTCCCTGACTTCCGACTCAGGGCGTTGGCCACCATATTGGCCTTGCCCGGATGATACTGGATCTCAACATCATAGTCGGGCATATACTCCAACCATCGTCGCTGGCGCAAATTCAATTCCTTCTGGGTGAAGACGTACTTTATGCTCTTTTGATCAGTAAAAATCTTGCACTGCGTGCCATAAAGCAGATGTCTCCATAACTTCAGCGCATAGATCACGGCCGCAAAATCTAGGTCATCTGTAGGGTAGTTCGCCTCATGAGTCTTCAGTTACCTTAACCCATACGCAATCACTTTCCCTACTTGCAACAATACGCAACCAAGACCAAAATGTGATGCTTCCACATAAACATCATTATCCATGCCTTCCCTGGGCAGGGTCAAAATAGGGGCACTGCACAATCTATCGTTGGGCTCCAAGAAGGCTTCCTCACACTTCTCGCTCCAGACAAAAGTTGCGTTCTTCGTGGTCAATCTTGTCAAAGGTGCAGTCAGGGTCAAAAAACCCTCCACGAATCTCCTGTAATAGCTGGCTAATCCAAGAAATCTCCTAATCTCCTTGGGTGTTCCCGACCTACTCCAATCCATCACAGCAGTAATATTTTCTGGGTCAACTGAAATCCCACTCTTATTCACCACGTGGCCTAGAAATGCAACCTAAGGCAACCAAAACTCGCATTTGCTCAGCTTGGCGAAGAGCTTGTTGTCCCTCAAGGCAAATAAAACCAAATATAGATGCTGGTCGTGTTCCTCCGCATTGTGGGAATAAATCATAACATCGTCGATAAACACGACCACAAACTTATCCAAGAAATCCTTGAACACTCAGTTCATCAAATCCATAAAAGCTGAGGTCACATTTGTCAAACCAAATGACATAACCAAAAACTCAAAATGCCCATGCCTGGATCGAAAAGCAGTCTGTGGAATGTCGGACTCACGGATCCTGAGCTGATGGTAGCCAGATCGAATATCAATCTTGGAGAATACTGTGCTATCCCGCTACAGATCAAACAAATCATCAATCCGTTGTAGAGGGTACCTGTTCTTGATAGTAACCTTGTTCAGCTCTCTATAGTCGATGCAAAGCCTCATCGACCCATCTTTCGTCTTTATAAAGAGAATAGGGGCACCCCAGGGCGACAAACTCGGCCTGATAAAACCCTTTGCCAACAGCTCATCCAGCTGGATACGCAACTCCTCCAGCTCTCGCGGGTCCATCCGTTGCGGCGCCTTCGCAATAGGACTCGTACCTGGCTCCAAATCTATAACAAATTCGACATCTCTATCGGGTGGAAGACTGGGAAGATCATCGGGAAACACATCAGAGAAGTCAGACACCACAAGAATCTCCTCCAAATGCGGCACACTAGCAACTGTCCCGACTAGAGAGACCAAACAGGAAAAGCAGCCAGAATCAAGCAACTTCTGAACACATACAGTAGAAATGACTAGAGAATCCTGGAGCGGATAAGCATAAACACTCCCAGGCTGACGGTCGTCCTTAACAAATTCCAAGCGCTTACCCTTGCACTGGATAACTGCATCATAACTGGACAACCAGTCCATTCCTAAGATAACATCGAAGTCTTCCAGGTCGATCACCTTCAAATTTGCCTTCGCTAGAAAATCCCCCAACAAAATCAGACAATCCCTAATACCCTGATCTGAAATCACGGAATCACCGGAAGGAAATGTGACACAAAAAGCATCACTAACTTGCTCTAGACCCAAATGATAACGCTCCACAAAGGCTCTAGACACAAAGGAGTTGGTAGCACCACAGTCAAAGAAACACGCACCCAGCAGTTCCACACCTTAAATCTTCCTATAAGATGGCATATGCAACTAAGAAAACAAAAGCTATAGCTATACTAGAAACAAAACATTCAACCTAGGGAGAAATCTAACATGAAATGACCTGAGTCGAAGTCTGCGCTCCCTCTGTAGAAATTACATTCAGCTTCCCCTTGCCTTTATCCAGATGCTGAGGCAGGGGTAATGCCTGAAGCGGAACTGCTTTGAGAACAGGCTGGACCTGTGGGCACCTTGTGTTGAGATGACCCTTCTGCCCATACTAAAAACAGACTTTATCTTTTGACTAGCAACGGCCAACATCATGGCCCTTCTTCCCACACAAGGTACACACCAAATCCCCCTATGAGAACCCTGAATCGCATGAACCTACTCCTTTTATGCTACCAACCTCTTGAAACATTTCTCCACAGGATGGCCCGGTCGGCCACAGAAGCTGCAAACCTCCTTGCTCTTCTTTCTAGAAGAAGCATCGGGTACCTAGGGGCTCTTTCCTTCAACAATTTTCCTTTTATCCTTTCTCACCTACTACCCTCTTAGCTTAGCATTATTAATGGCCTCCACCTTCAAAGAAGCTTCTACCGCACCAGCATAACTCACTTCTCCATGAGCAATGGCTAACTACTGAACATCACTTCTCAGGCCGCCAAGAAATCACTTAACTATATCCTCTTCGGAACTCACCAAGCTGGGGGAAAACCAGCTCTATTTGCTGAATTCTATTTCGTACTCCGCAACTGTGAGCTCCCTCTGCTTCAAATGTAGGAAATCATTCATCAGGCATTCGCGCTCAACCGAAGGCAGAAACTTCCTTAGCAACAGTTTCTGAAGGTCTCCCAAGAGCATCCCTCTTTAAAGCTCTCCTTCTCTCTTAGCCACCAACTCTTCGCCAACCCCTTAAGCTGATAGGCATCGATCATCACCCTCTGATCAGGGGTAACTCTAGAATAGGAGAACATCTCCTCGATGGCTATAAGCCAATCATCCAAAACGATAAAGTTTGTCTTCCCATCATAAGTAGGTGGTCCAAGTCGCTGGAAGTGTGATATGAATATCATCTCCGAGGGCACCACAACAGGAGGTACTAGGGGAGTATGAGGAACAAGAACAACTATGCCTACAGTAGGGTCTGACACTCTCAGAGGCTATCCTTCCACAACTGCTAACAGAGACTGGATCTGAGTCTGCATACCCATCACTTGCCTAGATAAGGCATCATTACTCTACCGCAGAATTTTAATCAACTCCTCGCTTTGCACTCCAGAATACTCACCCTTAGATTGGGGAGTCGATCTCGTCGAAGGACGCCTCGCCATCTTATAATCATATCAGCATGACTTAGAACCTACCCCAACTGCTAAAACAAGACTACGCAGTACAGACAAACATACTTAATTTTGAACTTCAACTGCTAAACATTCTCTGGGATTTGTTTTTATAATGATGATGTTATGCTTAACCTAAGATGGTTCACCACCATCCTACTAAATCATATGCCTAGACCACGAATGCATGTATTTGTATTATTTTGACTCAAGGCCATGTGTGTACATATTTCATCATGCAAATCTTTAGCTTTGCACGTTGTGCTTACGCAATGTTATGTTATGCATGTTGTGCTATGCATTCTAAAGAAAGGAATTAATGCATGCCATGGGCGGCGTACACATGAAAATGTTTTGCATCCCATACCTCATAACATTTCCAAGCAACGAAAAAATAAAGCGTGCTAGCCACATTCATGTGGTGAGGTTATGCATCCCATACTACATAACCCTCACATGTTGCCTCTTATGGAGGATCCATATACTAACACATATTATGCATCACATACTACATAATATGCCCCGTATACTTCTATTCATGCTTATGGGTGTAGTGTTCGTGCTTTAGCCAAGACGTGTTGATGATATATCGGTGTGTGTATGATATGATACCAAACTATCAATGCAAACAAGGGAAAGGTTGCCCGACCAATTGTCAAGCAACCTCCCTCTGATACCAAATGTCACAACCCGCATTTTTCTCAACGATTAAATCGTATCAGAGCAAGAGAAAATATGTGTCGTGATGCCACATCGTGTAGGGGATAACTGCACACACTCAAGCAAAACTCCAGACTTTAGATTTTAAGGAAAATTCATAATTTAATATGAAAGAAAACCAGTTATATTTAATGGTCGTATCCCTCGGCACAGTAGGTCAGCTAGTCCACGATAAAAATAAATATATTTATTCACAGCGGAAAATATTTTAATTAAGTTATTTTGACATCTTAAAGGAGCATAAGTGTCCCCGAGGGACGACTCATGGTATGCACAACTCTAAGGTTAATGTAGTATATATAAAAAGATAGTTTTTACGCTATAAGAAAAAGTAGTGTCTTAGTTTTGAAAACATGATGTGCATGAGATACATGTAGTAATGCTTTAGGGTTTTAAAATACCTAACATGAAACCTAGCATAAAACCTTCCCAGAAATAAGTGAACAACCTCAAATAGGCAAAAGTAGTAGTTTTAGTTCATACCCAGCAAAATAAGTAAGCCACCAGTGGGCGTTAACAACTTGACACGAACCCACTGGTGAGTTTGCATGTCTATACAAAAAGGAAGAAAAAAATACCTCACCACATGAGGAACAACAACCTCAGCCACCCAGGAGGCCACAAGCAAACTCCACCAGAGGACTAGCCATCTTGCTGGCTACAACCTGAACCTGAGGCATTCAAAGAATGAACAACACAATAACAACAAAAACAAAGGAAGTGGAGCATTAGATTCATAAGCAATGAAAGAAGGGGTACCAACCCTGCAACAAAATGCTATCAGTAGAGGAAAAGCATGACAGTAAGAGTAAAACACTATCAAAAGTGCAGTAAAAGCACACCAAGTGTGAGCATACATAGCAACAAGCTCTGCCAAAAAGACTACAACAGCAGCACAAAGGCAAACATATGCCAAAAGAAATAGACATAAGAAAGGAAAGTAACTAACAATCTTAATCTTAGTGAATTATTGGCCTTAGTGAAAACCTTGGGTCGGAGTGGGCGACACAACCCTCACCAACAACCAGACCCAAAAACACTCTAGGGTGAAAATAAACGGTGGCAGCTACAGAGTCTACACACCAAACCATACTAGCCCAATACGGCCTAAGTGGTGGTGGCCATAGCTCAACACCCACAATTCACCCCTTATAAAGCCCACAAAAACACACCACCTGCCATAATCCACGAGTCGGCATGCAAAAACTAGCCGATCACCCAACTCCCCCCTAAGGAAAAAGCCATACTTACAATCCTAAGGAAACACACCAAACCCAAGGCAAAAGCGTCGAGTTCATTCGACGCGGCGCTGAGTGAGTTACCACACTCAACGCCAAATAGCTTCAGCATTGAGTGAGGTCCACCCACTCAATGCCAAGCAACCTAACCGCAACAACAGGCTTTGGCATTTAGTGAGCCTACCACACTAAATGCCAAAATAGCCACGGCGTTGAGTGAGGTCGACTCACTCAATGCCAAAAGATTTAACCGCAAAAGCAGGCTTTGGCATTGAGTGAGTCCACCACACTCAATGCCAAAACAGCCACGATGTTGAGTGAGGTCGACTCACTCAACGCTAAATGACTTAGCTGCAAAAATAGGCTTTGACATTAAGTAAGTCCACCACACTAAACGCGAAATCAGCCACGACGTTGAGTGAGGTCGACTCATGATGACTACATTTAGTCATCCTTTTTTAGGGTAGTTTATTATTCAAAATGCCTAAGTTTATTTATATTTCATGCTTATTATCTCATGTTTTAATGTCTCTTTATAATATATTAATTCCTATTTAATTATATGTTTTAAGTATTTTTGTGCTTATTATGTTTTATTTCTTATTTAAAAGTCTTTTATGTTATAATAATCTCTTATTTTATTTTATGTTTTATTTTATGTTATGTTATTTTATTTATGTCTTGTTTAATCTTTAATAATTATTGTTATGTTTGTTATTGTTACAATTATTGTTATGTTTGTTATTGTTATAATTATTGTTATGTTTGTTATTGTTATTGTTATAATTATTGTTTTATTTGTTATTGTTATTGTTATAATTATTATTATGTTTGTTATTGTTATTGTTATAATTATTGTTATGTTTGTTATTGTTATTGTTATTGTTATATTATTAATATTATATTATAACATCTAACATATATTTGCTTTGTTCTTGTAGGTTTAATTTCACTTGGAGCAGCCCAATACATGCAAACCGAGCTTCCAAGCAGCCCACATGTTGAAGCCGAGCCCTCCTCCACTACATGCAGCCCACCAATCAACTACAAGCAGCCCACCATCCAGCCCGAGCTCAAGCAAGTCCCCATCAAGTGCAGCCCGGCCCTCATCAACTCCTACCCGAGCCCAACACATGCAGCCCTTCAACTTGGAGCAGCCCGGCCACCTACCAAGCCTCATTAAAGCCCACACAAAGCAGCCCATTATAAATCCAATGCTTGGCCGGCCACATACATGCATGCATGCACCTTGCCACCTTCCTCTCTCTCTCTCTCCATATTTAATATATTTCATTCAAGCACCTCCACATTCACTCTCTCTCCCTTCTACACACTTCCATTCATCCCCCCTCTTTATTTTATATTTTTATTTTTCATTCCCTAAAATACAATGCATGCATGTAGCCACCTCTCTCTCCTTCCATTTATTATCATACATTGCATCCATGTCTCATCTCTCCCCTTCATTTAATACAATGCATGAACCTCTCCACATATGTGGCCGGCCACCCCTTGGCTCCCTCCTCTTTATTTCCATCTAGAATGTTCTCCCTCTCCTATAAAAGGAACCTCACCCCTCTTGTTTTAAAGTTAAGTAGTTTTAGTCTAAAGTAGTTTTGAGTGAAGATTTTGTAGAGAGTTAGAGAGCAAGCTTCCATTTCAAGTATTTATTTTCTTGTTGTTTTATTTCATTTCTCCAAGCAATAGTGTAGTAATTTTTGTTATTTTATGTACTCTCATTTCTAGTTTAATGATAATGCAATTTTCCTTTCTTTTGTTTTCTTTCTTTATCATGTGTAGCTAATCTTGTTTTGTGCCCGATCGCGATAAACTTTGCGATAAAACAACGAATCTTTATTTTTTTGTTTGCATTTGTATTTTTCTATTTTTGATTCTTCCTTGATTTATTTCGTATCAACTCCGTATTGCTAGTATACGGTAGTAGATTCCGATCTTATATTTGAGTAGCCAAGAGGCTCGTGAATATGAAAGATCACTCAAGGAAGGAAGGAGTTGAACGCACCCCTAGAGATAGGATGACATAAATCCTCCGGATTGGAGTCAAATCCAATAGTACAGGTCACTTCGATAATGCGACTTTAGGCCATTTTGACTTATAAAGAGATTTCGGTCAAAACGTCTATAAGTTAGGGGATTTAATGCTCTAGCGAGATTACTTCCTAATATCGGATCCGTCACGGTCTTAATAGATTTACAATTGTTAAACTAAATTATTTCATTATTTTATTTCAAAGTGAATCGTCGATCGCGCACTCTTTTCTCGTAATAGTTTATTTCTCTTTAAGTTTAGTTTATTTTAATTTTCAAACATCATTAATTGTTCGGTAGGATAATAGAGTCGTTGTGAGTAATAGTACTTGCCTGCCCCGAGTTTTTATACGACCTTGATATTTTTCATATCCTATACTATATTTCAATAGGTACACTTGCCTTAATCGAGTATAGATTGGATAATACGATTTTCTCTATCAAGTTTTTGGCGCCGTTGCCGGGGATTATTTTTGGCAATATTATGAAAGCATCGAATTTATTACTTCTACTAAAATTCAAAAAATATATATATATTATTATTATTTTTATATATATTTTCTACCCAACCTAAAATCTCTTGAAAAGGGTAAGGGGCTTTAAGCGCCACCATTTTACCTAGTACCTTGCGAACCCTTCACCGGGTAGCCCTTGGGAAGTTCGAGAGCCAATCCACAAAAAAATCTATTTTTCAAAAAATATTTATAAAAAAAAACTAATTTTTCTTGTCCTTTTTGGTAACAGTTAATTTTTTTTTATGGAATCATCATATTTTTGCGCTTTTTGCGGGTCGCCCGACCATTTTTATTCTGAATGTCTTTCGGGAACCCCTCCCTCTTTTGATTTTAATTTTTCTGGAGAAGGTCAAAGTGGCCAATTTGACCCTTACTCTAATTTTTATCCAACTTGGGAGATGGGGAACCCGTCTTATTTTTCACATGATTTAACCCCGCAAAGCGCCGCACCTCTACATTTTAATTTTAATTCTATCGATAATGGGTATCTTGAATTGCAAACTTCTATTGATAATATTAGTTCGCATTTCAAGACCATGATGGATTATCTTTCTCGCGAGGCCGCTTCTTTTTCTTTGTCTTCTTCTCCGTCTCCTCCAATTTCTTCATGTAAAGAGTCACCGGATATCCGGCTTGTCTTGTTCTCTCGAGGAGGATACCTATTCGGATTTCCCGGATTGTTTCCTTCCTCCTTTGGAAGACACCTCTATGGATATTCCGGTGTGCTTCTTACCCGTTGAGGATGACGAGATATCTATTATTTCTCCATCTGAAGACGTTGGTGATTCCATTTCACTTCAATTTTTAACTGTTCCAAATTTTTCTAGTTTTAGCGAGTCTTTTTCTTCTTCTTCTTTTATTTTAGATAATTCTTCTTTAGTCCTCTCTAATCCTTCTTCTCCCGAAATTTCACAAGTCTCTCCTTCTCCTTGTGACATTTCCATTGATGAAAATTCTTTTTCTACTTCTTTTATTCCTCTTTCTATTTTTTCTTCTTTTTATTCTCCTTCTTTTGACGACCCCTTCTTTCCTGTTTTACATACGGCGGAGTTCTTCTATAACTCCGTCCATTCTTTTATGGGCGTCATTCCCTTGAAGATTTCACCGCATGTCGGTGCAATTCTTCAATTCTTCCTTTTTTTAGTTTACTCTCCTAAGCGCATACTTAGGGAGTTACCTCTTTATTTTAGTTTTTATTTTCCCTTTAGCTAACAAATAACATCGGGCTCGACCGACGTTAAACAGAGAGCGCTCTTGGGAGGCACCCCTTGCTTATCATTTTTTTTCTTTGTCTTTTTGTTTTATTTTTCAAGAATAAAACCCCCGGCGGTTCGTTTGGCTCCATCCTTTCCTCTCTTCCTTAGGCCTGAGCCGGTGTCCAGCTCAAGCATGGGGGAGCGACATCTGCATTCGGCCTTACGACTCCGGGGAAGTCGTTTTCTTTTTTTCTTTACTTTATTGTATCCCACCTCCCCTTTCTTCTTCCTTTTTCTTTCTTTAATTTTTCATTGAGGGCAATGAAAGGTTTAAGCATGGGGGAGGGTTTTGTTGTTTTCTTTCTTTTCAAAAAAAAAACAAAAAACAAAAATGATTAGTATAGTTTTATTGAGTTTCTTTTTAGTACTACTTCTATTTAGCCATATCAAAAACCCAAAAAAATTAGAAAAATCCAAAAAATTCCAAAAAAAGATAATATTTCAAAACCCCAAAAAAATGAAAAAATGTCAAAAAATCAAAATATAATAAATCTCATGCTTAGCTTTTTGTTATTTTTAGAACTTTAGTTTGAGTTAGTTTATAAGCATTTTATTTGCTAATCGTTTATTTCATCATATTTAGGTAAATTTAATATTTAGTGATTTAGTTTTGAGGATCATCTTATGATTTTACTTTGTTTAGAGTAATTTATTTAGCACCTTTTCTCTTTTTTTTAAATAGTTTCAATTTTGTAGTAATTTTGCTAAAACAATTTTGGATTCCAATTATTATTACTTCATGCTTTTAGATTCTTAGGAAATCTCAATCTACTAGTAGTTGCTCTTTAGTATTTTAGTTTATTTTCTAAAAATTTTGTTTAACCCCATCATTTTTCTTATTATTTGTTAGATCATATGTCATGGGAATAAGAGGATAAAATTCATTATTCCTTGGTAAACATATGCAACCCAAAAATAAAATGAAGAGAGGAATTAAAAAGTTCATATATGTCGGGGGAAGTGATAGGATGTTAGTCTATCATTTCCTGGTATTACATATATATTATTCAAAAAATAAAAATGAGTGGGGTGAGAGGATAAAATTCATCACCTCCAATCAAAGACCTCTTCATGTTAATTTCCTCCCTAAAACCCCCTTAGCCAATTTCATTTTCTTTGTCTTTAAATTAAAATATGTGGAGAGCATAAGTAGTAGGTTGTCTTCTTCCTTAAGTTTCTTTTAAGTCATGGTTTTTATAATTCCAATCTAACCTTGTTTGCACTTTACTCCGTTTTGAATGCTAGTTAATTTATTAGAGAATTTTTGGCTAAATATTTCTCTCTTTTCACTTTAATTTCATAATTTAGGACTTGATTCTTTAATCTCTAAATTTTACTTTTGGCTAGATTTTGATGTAAATAAATTTTTAGTTTGTTTGAAAATTATATAATGCCTTATAAATATTTCTCTTCCTTTTGCTCTGGAATAGCAAAAGTCTAAGCATGAGGGAGTTTGATGACTACATTTAGTCATCCTTTTTTAGGGTAGTTTATTATTCAAAATGCCTAAGTTTATTTATATTTCATGCTTATTATCTCATGTTTTAATGTCTCTTTATAATATATTAATTCCTAGTTTAATTATATGTTTTAAGTATTTTTGTGCTTATTATGTTTTATTTCTTATTTAAAAGACTTTTATGTTATAATAATCTCTTATTTTATTTTATGTTTTATTTTATGTTATGTTATTTTATTTATGTCTTGTTTAATCTTTAATAATTATTGTTATGTTTGTTATTGTTACAATTATTGTTATGTTTGTTATTGTTATAATTATTGTTATGTTTGTTATTTTTATTGTTATAATTATTGTTATGTTTGTTATTGTTATTGTTATAATTATTATTATGTTTATTATTGTTATTGTTATAATTATTGTTATGTTTGTTATTGTTATTGTTATTGTTATATTATTAATATTATATTATAACATCTAACATATATTTGCTTTGTTCTTGTAGGTTTAATGTCACTTGGAGCAGCCCAATACATGCAAACCGAGCTTCCAAGCAGCCCACATGTTGAAGCCGAGCCCTCCTCCACTACATGCAGCCCACCAATCAACTACAAGCAGCCCACCATCCAGCCTGAGCTCAAGCAAGTCCCCATCAAGTGCAGCCCGGCTCTCATCAACTCCTACCCGAGCCCAACACATGCAGCCCTTCAACTTGGAGCAGCCCGGCCACCTACCAAGCCTCATTAAAGCCCACACAAAGCAGCCCATTATGAATCCAATGCTTGGCCGACCACATACATGCATGCTTGCACCTTGCCACCTTCCTCTCTCTCTCCATATTTAATATATTTCAGTCATGCACCTCCACATTCACTCTCTCTCTCCCTTCTACACACTTCCATTCATCCCCCCTCTTTATTTTATATTTTTATTTTTCATTCCCTAAAATACAATGCATGCATGTAGCCACCTCTCTCTCCTTCCATTTATTATCATACATTGCATCCATGTCTCATCACTCCCCTTCATTTAATACAATGCATGAACCTCTCCACATATGTGGCCGGCCACCCCTTGGCTCCCTCTTTATTTCCATCTAGAATGTTCTCCTCTCCTATAAAAGGAACCTCACCCCTCTTGTTTTAAAGTTAAGTAGTTTTAGTCTAAAGTAGTTTTGAGTGAAGATTTTGTAGAGAGTTAGAGAGCAAGCTTCCATTTCAAGTATTTATTTTCTTGTTGTTTTATTTCATTTCTCCAAGCAATAGTGTATTAATTTTTGTTATTTTATGTACTCTCATTTCTAGTTTAATGATAATGCAATTTTCCTTTCTTTTGTTTTCTTTCTTTATCATGTGTAGCTAATCTTGTTTTATGCCCGATCGCGATAAACTTTGCGATAAGATAACGAATCTTTATTTTTTTGTTTGCATTTGTATTTTTCTATTTTTGATTCTTCCTTGATTTATTTCGTATCAACTCCGTATTGCTAGTATACGGTAGTAGATTCCGATCTTATATTTGAGTAGCCGAGAGGCTCGTGAATATGAAAGATCACTCAAGGAAGGAAGGAGTTGAACACACCCCTAGAGATAGGATGACGTAAATCCTCCGTATTAGAGTCAAATCTAATAGTACAGGTCACTTCGATAATGCGACTTTAGGCCATTTTGACTTGTAAAGAGATTTCGGTCAAAACGTCTATAAGTTAGGGGATTTAATGCTCTAGCGAGATTACTTCCTAATATCGGATCCGTCACGGTCTTAATAGATTTACAATTGTTAAACTAAATTATTTCGTTATTTTATTTCAAAGTGAATCGTCGATCGCGCACACTTTTCTCGTAATAGTTTATATCTCTTTAAGTTTAGTTTATTTTAATTTTCAAACATCATTAATCGTTCGGTAGGATAATAGAGTTGTTGTGAGTAATAGTACTTTCCTGCCCCGAGTTTTTATACGACCTTGATATTTTTCATATCCTATACTATATTTCGATAGGTACACTTGCCTTAATCGAGTATAGATTGGAGAATACGATTTTCTCTATCAACTCACTCAACGCCAAATGACTTAGTCGCTAGGAAAAGCTGCGACGTTGAGTGAGTCCACCACACTCAACGCCAAACAGCCACGACATTGAGTGAGGTCGACTCAGTCAACGCCAAAACACTTAGTCGTAAAAACAACCATGGCGTTTAGTGAGGGCACCACACTAAATGCCGGAAACTTAACAGTCTAGGCGTTGAGTGAGGTACACTCACTCAATACTTTTGACTTAGCCTAATAATCAGCTATCCCGACCCCAACCCACTCAACGCCACTTATCCAGAGAGTTGGAAAATTAATTCCAACTCCCTCTTCTACCTCTTCTACCTAAACACAATAATCTAAAAACTTAGACTAAACCTAATTAAGTCCATATCCTACTTCCTACTACCATCTGGACATAACCGAGAGTACATGAGGAGAGGATAATAAAATAAAGCTCGGTCAACTTGAGAAAGCTCTAGCTGGAATAAAACCGCAGCTACCCTAGCTTCTAGGAAGGGAAGAAAACTATTACAGCAAGTATAAAAAGAGTAAAATCAAGCTTGGCAAGGGCAAAGAATGCCACTTGCCTCTACCTCCAGAAAAACAGCAGCTACCTCCAAGTATTAGCACTGGGGGAAAGATCGGCCACCTTGGAAGGAAGATCCCGGCGAGAGCAACTCAATTCTTTTGTTACCCGAGCGAAAAAAGCCCTAAATCTACAACTATCTGGCGGCCAAAGCTACAGCTCCTCCGCCTCACACTTGCATCCTTCTGCTGGAAGCTAACAAGCTGTATCTAGCTCAGGAAATAGGGAGAATTGGGGAGGAGGAGTACAGCTGGAGCTTTTAATGCATACCCTCCCACTAACTCATCCTATAGCTAATAAAATATTAACCTAGCCTAAGCAGTAGCTAACTTCATATATAAACCTGCTTATATAAAATCAGCCACTGGCTGACACTTATACAAATACTTATATATAATCAGCCAACTCATACTCTTATGCACATATAAGTGTATAATATGCCTATATATAAACTTATATATATAAACAACCATATATTTACATATATATATATATATATATATATCCTGCACATATATATATATATATTTTTAAAAAAATAAAGCTATCAGCACCCAAGCTTACACCCAAATATATATATATACATACATATATACATATAAAATAATGGGCTAAACAAACTTAACCTAAAACAAGCACCAGCCTCACCAAGCTCGATCACACAAGGTCATGCACAACAAATAGGTAGCCACTACCGGTTAAAAAATCAAACGTCGAAACGACGCGAAAAACAAATGATCTCGGATTTTTACAAAACTCACACCGTGGCTAAACATCCAAGCTACTAAAACAACGGTGAAATCGAAAACAACATCCGACAATCAAAACTCGGGCTAACACCTCCCGAAGACAAAGTACAAGCATTCCCTAGGAGGCTCAACAGAGTCACAAAAACAGCCTCCGGCTAGCTAAGGAATCTTGCCAGCAGGCTACAAACAGGCCACAATAGGAACCTAGAGAGCTAAGACCACGCTCTAACAATGGCAGGAGGCCAGAAATGCGTCATCGTAATGCCAAACAATTATCAAACAAAACGCAAAAAACCGGGGGCGTTACAAAAACCCAACAGGATTGTGGTGGGCCTGGGATGTTCATAACACCAAAAATGTTCCATGAGTGCACGAGACGTATGTCCGTGCATGCCAACATCTATGATGTTTGAGATATAAATATATTTTCATGCTACTTGTTTGCAAGGAAGGAGCACCGCCGCCTCGAGAGAGGGGTGTGATCGTTATAATTTTGTCTGCTAATGCTGACCATTGACTTGTTTTGCCACATTTTGGTGGGATGTACCTGTGCAAGTGACGGAGAGCCGAGCAGGAAGTAGCAGACCGAAGTCCCTTTGCTATGATGACTGGCCCTTGAAGGCATACTGTTTACTATTTTCATGTGTGGTCGGCATGCGTGCCAATATTTGTAAAACAGATTCATTGACAAAACTATTTGTAATGCCTTAATGCCAAACTCTTATGTATTTTGAATATCATTCCTACTTGTTGGTTGGTGGAAATTCCTGGTGTTTGGTTCTTTATAATTTTAAAAGCTTTCACTAGATTAAAACTTTGAGTTATGATACATGGATGTTTGGTTTCAACGAGTAACTCAACTGACTGCTTGTGGAATATAGCATGGGGCCCTAACCGGACCTTCTATTATATTTTTCATGACAGATGGGGGTGTTACATTTTCTTGGTGGAATGAGAATGTGGCTGCAGCTAGAACTTAGAGAGAGGTGACAGACAAACTCATACTCTCAAGTGCAGGTTGTTAGTGAAAGGAGTCCTATATAACACAAAGCTAAGAGTAAAAAGTTGAATTTTGAGTTTCACTCATGACGTAGTAAAGTGATTGCCAAACACCTCTCTCTCAATAGCACTCAAGTGTGCATGGAACTTGCATGTGCGGGGGACTCATGGTTACTAGAAAGTATTGAATAAGCAAGCAAGATCGTCGTAGTCCTATGTAAGCCCGAACGAGAGGCTATCGGTCTAAGAGCGATAAAGTACTGGTTCATGAGGATGATCGATCCGCCCTCACAATAAACATAGACGTGCCAAGACCAAACAAACCTAAAAGTGCGAAGTGAGTCGCGAGTGAGAAGGAAAATTAATATGTGCAAAGGGAATAACAAGTCAGAGAAGACAACAATCAACTTATATAATATAATAGTTCTTTTACAAAAGTTATCCCCACCCGAGAGTGTAGGAAGGACAAAAAGGAGAAAAGGAAAATAATATAACAAAAAGAAAAAGACATGATAGCCAAAAATGCGTCCAAGTCCTAGTCTTCAGGACTTGCCTTCATCGCCACTGTCGTCACCACTGCCATCTTCTTCTTCATCCTCATCGCCAAAAGGCTAGTTGAACTCTTCTTCAGACTAGTTGGCTGGGAGGTACAGTTTGGGGACCAGTTCTCTTGCAGTAATCTTCTTGCAATCGGCCTGTAGCATGTTGAATGTCTATATCATGCAAAGCGTTTGCTCGGTGACCTTTATGGCTATGGTCCTCATCATCTCATCCACTTCTCGCTCAGAGAATTGCTTCTCTCCCCTGTGGGATTACTCGCCACATACTGTGGGAAGGATTGTGTCAACAAGCCAGATGGCCTTGGCTTTCAAGCCCCTATTCTCTTCCTCCAAGCGGGCAATACACGCTTGGAGTTGGTCCGTAGTGGCGACGTCCTGTGTAAAGACGTGAGGAGTTTTTGTTATTATAATGTAATGGAAAGGAAGTGTGAGTACCCCGAAAGAGAGTCGAATACTTACCTCCCCGCCAATGCTCGACGCTAGAAGTTTCTAGGGAGTCGCAACCTACAGTGTGACACCCTTCGCCACCTCGACCCCAGCTTCACGTGCAACCTCAATCTAATACCAAACTCTTTAAAGGTGTAGGCTCCAACGTGAGTTCATATAAGTGAGCTCGAGTGCTCGTAGTTGAGCCTGTGTGCTCTCGCATACCAGGGTTTGGGCGGACAAGTCAGCTAACTTCACCGCATCTCTCCTCCCATAAAGCCCATAATAAAGGGAATATGCATGACCGCTGGGAGGGATCAGATCCGGCCAGGAGGGCAAGAGTGTGGATATAGAGTCTCAATCATGCTTTCCATCCCAGAGGACCATTGGCTCGCCGAAACTGTCCTTGACCTTCTACCCTAGCACGAAGTTGGTGTGTGAGTCGGGTTGTCCTACTTCTTATTTGGGCAGTTCTTACTCGGCAGGAGTTTCAGGAGACTCACCTCCTGCCAATCTTCTCCTGTGGGCCTTTTAACCACCGTAATCTTTGGTCACCAAGTTTTTCTTCATCCGCTTGTGTAGGACTGCTAGAGGGGGGGGGAGTCGTGGCTAGCAGGTACTGTCCTTTTCTTACTGTTGGAAGGAGCACAGGAACACAATATCTCACGGTAGGCTGCTATAGCCTTTTCAGCTCGTGCGAGCTTAGTGGTAGGGGCTCAGATACACACTTAAGGGGAGTTCACGAGGATGAACTTCTCACCTGCATCATAAGGGGTCATTTATCACTAGAAAGGAGAGGAGACCGCGAGAGGTAGGAGGTTGGAAGAATATGGGTCAAATTGTACCTTCATAAGGAAGCACAAAGGGAAGCAAGTCGATGTTTCGCCTTAAGAAGGCGACCTTGAAATTCCTCTGAAGGAAGAACTGGTATAGCTTTGCATCTATGTCTCCAACCTTGGATGTGTGGTAAAAGTCACCTTGTCTTGCTAGAGGGCGAGTAAGGGATGTTCCCCAGATTCTCGTAGATAAAAATGAATTTTCTGACCTAGTGGTGCTATTGGTTGTCAGTCTCGCATACCTTGTAGTGCAAGGCAGAGAAGAAGGCAATTCCATCATTGGTCACTCGGTAGATGAAGAGCTTGTGAAAGACGGTGATGATGAATTCAATATGTTCCTTGCGCCTGAAGTAAGCAAATGCCACCAATATCGTGATGGCGTGTTCAACTGCACGGGGATGGCGCCGAAGTACTTCAGAGCCCGACGTGCTTCGATCCATAGAGGAAGATAGAGTCCCACCTCGAAATGCAAGATTGGAATCGCAAGTTCGTATTCATGGATGGTGTTGATCGCCTTGCCATTGATTGGGGCACATGGAGCTAACCCTGTAGGGACGTTCTCAACTATGCAAGAAAATACTCCAGCTCGATCAAGTTGCCTTCGAACAAAAAGTTGTCCAGGAACTATTGAGTGCATTTGGACATGCCATCTACCAGCTCGTCATCACCTCCCATCGTAATGGATCGATAAGAAAGGAAAATGGGCAACCGCAAGAGCTATTATAAGGTAGGGGTGAGAGATCGCAAAGAAATAAATTTGGTGGTTGGGAAGTATGATAAAAAGATTGGGGGGGGGGGTTATTTATAGATAACATCAAAAATGATTGATGGGAAAGAAAGGGGGAGGAGGCATGAGTGCATATAGCTAACTCACCGCTCCCCATCCTCTCCTGCAAGCCAGCTTTATGACCCCCCACTTGGCTTTGGACCAATCCCAAGGAGCACTGCTTCTCGCCTTAACACTCACAAAAGTGGATTTCAACACAATGACACATAAAACACAAATTACGGACACTCGCTTAACAAGTACAAATTCAATAATAAGCTGTTTCAGTACAAATATAAGGAGAGTGTGGGGGGGGGGGGGGGGGGGGGGGGGGGGGGGATGGTAGGCTCAGAATTGGATCCATTTCTATCTTCCCCATCCTCGCTCCCTGCCCTGGAGGGCGGCGAGGATTGTTGTACTCTCGAACCTTGTTGATTTCTAGTTGCACAACATGCAGATAATCCTCGATTCAGTCTATATGCACTATGGGAGAAGTCTCCTCGCCACTTGCTCCTTTTCTTTCCTCCACCGCCAACATCACCTAGTATCTCTCCAGGTTGCTCAGTCATTATTCACTGGTGACCCACTCTGCCTGCATCTCGCGGAGCATATGTCCATGATTTCACAGAATCTATGCCACATGCCTCTTCAACCCCTCAGGATCACTCGCATCATCGTGGAAGTCCTCCATCGCCTCGGGAGAGGGAGGTGGTAGACACACACTCGCGTCGGAGGAATCTGCCACAGAGATGTCTCGACTATCTACAAAGGGGGACGAAGAATATCAAAATCGACACCATAAGGAAGATGGGACAAGTTCTTATACTAACCATGAGAGGGACCAACTTCTTTGCCAACTTGATAGCGAGATGGTATTGGTCATCCATGAAAAAATTTAATGAAGGGGAGCAAGAGAGATTTCCCAAGACCTGGAGGAAAGGAGATCAAGTCGCAGATTAGTGAGATGGAAGGGATTTGAATCGATAGAGCACATTGGGTCTGGGTAACAATAGTTGTGGAAGAAGCATCCATAGCCTCACGAATCAGTGACTTAGATGATGTTCCCCCTTGGCTATTGGTCTCAAAGGGAGGAGCTGCAGATGATAACTAACAATCAATGCGTGTAATAAGGAAATGGATTCGACGATGTAATGAAAAACAACTTACCCTGATCCGGCTGAATTATGTCGGAGGAGGACCGAGTGCTCGCCTCCTTGGTAGGGTGAGTCCTCGGAGCCTTCAGGTAGCTCGTGCTGGCAAGAGGATGTGAGTCGATGTGCGCAGCGGTGCCCACTATCCAATTTATTGTGGTCAATTTCCCTACGGACACCAGGATTAATCATGACCCGAATATCAAAGCATAATACAAGAAACTTAGATCATGGAAACCTGCAATACATTAAGGTGCGAGAGCTTGAGGCTAGACACCGAGAACTGCGAAATGGTCAGGGCGAGCTTGTTGGGCGCCGAGTCGTGCTTCACTTTCTTAGCCATCTTCTTCCACTTTGAAGGGGATCAGAGCTGGAGGACTTGTTCGACACCTATGATAGAATCCCAATCGAGTAGGATTTGTTCTCTCCCGAGCAATGTCAAGTTGATCCTTGAGCTCCTTGGAAAGAGGCATTTTCTTACAAGATATATGAGGAAAGATAGATGGAATGTGTCTTTAGCCCGGTGGGGGGTCGTCTTGTATATATATTTCGGTTTGGTATTGTATCCACAATAACCTAGATTTGTATGAAGTCACCCTTAAACTAAGATGAATTAAGTTGTATTTGATGTCTTGTTTGAGTTATGTGTTTGCAACATTTAATTGCAAAGTGTAGACCAATGTTAGTCTACAATGAGTTACCAAACACAGGACCATACAATGTAATCCCTCATTATGTGATCCATGTTGTTGACTCATGTGTAGCCTCTCTATTGGGATACACTTCATTTTCAAGCACTAAACTTGTAGGAGATAGACTGGTTTCTAATTTCATTGAAGAGAGAAAATTTTCAGAAAGAAGAATTTTTCTAAGTGTTTTACTTGAGTATTAACCTTAGTACTCGAGTAGAGTTATAATCAGTTCTCGAGTAAGCTGAGTCAAGAGCTCGAATAACTGAAGTACTTCTCGAGAAGTTGTGAAGTTAGTTCTCGAGAAGCTGCTTAGTACTCGAGTACATCTCTGCTTGCTCTCGAGTAATCAGTTTAGTCCTGCTCAAAATTCTTCTAAGTAAAATTCTCGAGAAGTTAAGTTCAGTACTCTAGAAGCTAAGGCTAGCACTCGATAAGTCTAGGGCTTAAAGCGTTGAGAGCGCTTTGTCATGAGTAGCAGAAATATCTCTCGGGAAAACTAAGTTAAGTTCTTGAGAAAGACTTGCTGTACTCGAGAATAAGTTATCTAGTTCTCGAGTAAAGTTTAAGTCAAAAATGTCGAGAGAGAGACTTGACTCAATGCCTTCTGACAATCTTCACTTGAGTAGTCCTATCTGTTCTCGAGAAGTTATCTACTAGTTCTCGAGTAATATAAGCTAGTTCTCGAGTAAAGTACTTTATGTCTCGACAAGACAGACCTGAATTTTCCTTAAGTACTTCTTCTCGAGAACCTTGTAGTTGCTTTCTCGAGAACCAGCCATTGTTCTCAAGTATTCCTATCTTCACTAGAGAACTGAAGTTTGATTTTTCAAAATTTCGTTAAGTCTTACGGGACACTTTTTCAAATTAATCTCCATGACTATTGGTCGACCTGTAATTTCATTTATGATTATGACTGTTAGTCTATTCCTATAAAAGGTTTAATCATATTCGACTAACCCTAATAGAGAAATAAGTATTTATAATCATTTTTATTCATTCTTAATCGGGAATAACCGAGCTGACTGCCGAAATTCTAGGATTTGAATGGCTAGAAAATTTCTTAAATTTGTTTCCTAAACTGTCCCAGTAAATAAGCCAAATAATTAGTCTGTGGATACAAAAATTAATGCTACCTTGGAATAACTATATTCTTGAGAATTTGGAGCATTAATTATAAGAGCATTATAGGCATATAATAATAAATTTTGAAATCAAACTACCTTAGTCAATATTGGAAAACTGCAGGGAAAATATTCGAACAGAACCTGGAGGAAGTTAGTCGAACTCAAGAAAAGTTCATCGATCTGAGATCAAAGTTCGTCAAACTAAAACCTCTCTTTCATCGAGCTGAGCTCCAAGATCTTTGAACAACAAATTCACTAACCAATCTGAGTTCTAAGATTGTCGAACTGAGATAGTCTTTTCATCGTGCTGAACTTCTGGGAAGAGATCATAGTTCGTCAATCTCAACAAAGATTTCGTCGAACTCAACTCAAAGAATAAGTCTGAGTTCGTCGATCTCAGCTAGGATTTCGTCGAACTCAACTTAGAGAAAAAACTGAGTTCGTTGATCTTTGATCGGCGAAAGTCGAGCTTATTTCAACCATCTTCGAATGACTTTTCTGCTCTTAGAAAACTACTTTTCCCTGAAACCCTTTTGTATCTATGTATTTTGAAGGTTAATCCAACCAAACTAAGTTTGTTGACCAGACCTAGACCTAGATAAAAAAACCTATGACCCTAGACTATACATCTTGGGTCAATCTAAGAAATCCTAATATTGAACCTAGCCCAAATCAACCCTAAACAGGTGGGGTTCCAATAGCTGCGCAAAGAGTCAGTATTGTGTACAACCTCCTATTTGCCAAGTAGGTCCCTCCAAAGGGGTCCAGACCCAGAAAGGTAGTTCAAGTTGGGTTAGGCTAAGTGAGTCGAGTAGGCATGTAGTTGGGTCTTTTCTAAGCTTGTGTGTGGCATCAACTGGAGGCTAGCAGAGGGCTAGTAGTGTGTTCTAACTCAAACATACCCCGAAGTCAAGTTGGGAGACGAGTGCGGGTCTCCACGAGCACTCACCACCTAAGGTGAGAGGTCACTCATTCTGCAATTCTCCTACATAAGAAGTCCAACTGGGCCTGCTAATAGCCTCTCAAAACAGCAAAGTTAATTGACAAACCACTTTGGGCTCCATATAGTAGAAATATAAGCCGAAAAACCGCTATTTGCAGACCAGGCTTGAAAAACTATAAATAGACCCTATAAGGCACCTTTTGAGGGGATCTGCTTCTTTAGCTACATCCTCCTCTCGTCTACGTTGGTTGGCTTCCAGTGCCCTCCAAGGTGCCCAACTTCATCATTGGTTGCAGAGGGGATGCTTTTTTCGATCTTCCGGGTGTGTCATAGAGCTTCTCGCTGTAGATTTGGGTTTGTTCTTTAAACCTTAGCCACCAGTCTAGTGTTTTGGCTCAGGAAAAGTAGGTGCAGGTTACCCCCTTTGGTTCTGAACTCTTCTTGTGACCGAGTTCTTGTTTCCATACCGAGTAGTTAAAAACTCAAGTGTAAGCTCTTGATACCCCAATTCATCAATCGTGAAAAGCATATCCTAGCAGTTGTGATTGATTAGAACTCGAAGTTTCTCAAATTTCTCTAACTTGCTCGCCGTAAACATTAGAAGGGTCTCTATAGAGACTCTTTCAGGTGTAGTAGCTTGGCCCTTACTTCTGCAAAAGGAAGAGGACAAAGATATTCGTCAAAATCGATGCTTGATGACTTAAAAGAATGTAACATGGATAACAAATTTGGATTGTGAGGATGCATGTGTATTCTTGAGTCAATGAAAAATCAAAAAACTTTACTTCAAAATGGAAATTATTTTGAAAAAGGTGTGGAACCCAAAAACAAAAATAAAAAAAACATTTATATTTATAAGCATGTTAAATTTTAATGCACACACAAAGAGAGATTTATATACATACTATATTAAAAGGAAAAAACACCCTAAAGGTTAAAGATTCACATTCTAATTTTATCATTTTTATTAACAAAATACAATGGTTAATATTTATGTAATTTTCTTCTATTTTAAAAAAGTGCTCTCATATAAAAAAAGTTCTCTAACTATGATAAAATGTGTTCTCCCTCCCGCTCGCTAACCCTCGTACACTTCGCAAAAATGAGCAACGAGCAGAGTACAACACTCAGGGATTGTGAGCAACGAGAGTGTCGTCGTGCGGGACAATGTCATGGCCGGGATAATTTTGTGCTGGGCACGGGGGGTCCCTCCATGCACTATCTTATTGGAGATACTATTGCGGTTGGTAGTAGGGGCGGAGCCCTGTGCCTATCGCTCATATATATATATAATATATATATAATAATAATAAATTTAAAATTAGTGCCAATAAGCTTTCGGGCCAAATTACGGCTAAACTGTGCAAATTTTGTAAAAATGTTCAACATAAATGTTGTAGATCTCGTTATTGCCTGTAAAATACATATATTATTTGTATAATTCCGACATGTATTATAGGAGAACCAACTCAAGCTTTTTTATGCATAAAGCTTATATATTCCAAATCCATAAATATCAGAATAACATATATAAGCTCAAGCTTTATATATATTGAAAGTTAGGGTTAGATCTGATATACTCTAGAGGGGGGGGGGGGTGAATAGAGTATGTATGTATATTTAAAAAACTTTTCCTGAACTATAAAGATTGTACCTAAACTTAGATACTATATCACAGCATACCAAATTGAAATAAATGAAATCACAGAAAAGCTAAATAACACAACCACAATAAGAACAAGAAGAAGTGGGCAACTAGAAAACACAAGAATTTATAGTGGTTCCCCAACGTGGGTACATGCACTCTTCTACCACCCTGGTAGGAATCCACTCAGGTTTTAGATCAGGTGACTACAACCAATGAGCTTTTGGTCAGGTGCTCAAAAACAAAACCTCAAGTCTTTTGGTTAGGAGACTTGCAACTAGGAATCACTTTTGAAGGGAGTAGAGAACCCTTTTTACAGAGGAGGTGAGAGAGTGATGGTGTATTCTCTTTCTCAAATACAACTGAGAAAACTAGTGGAATTAATGTTAACAAAAAGCTCCCCCTGAAATATTGAGTGTGTTCAGGGAAGAATGGAACTTTTCTTCAGGGTGATAGGCCTTCAAGCTTTCAACTTTAACCCGAAGAACTTCAGGAACTTCTTGACAGATGTAGTGTTGTTGTCCTACTGAAAGTTCCTGAGAATATGATAGAAGAAGATTCTTGATTTGGATGGTTGTTCTTATTCTTCAAAAAGATTGTTCTTCTTCTAGTCTAGCAGTTGTTGATTGCTTGACTGATCGATTCTCTATGTCTCAAGAATTCTGTATGTCTCTTAGATTGTGTATCTATATATTGGAAGAAAAGGAACTTCTCGTTTTTATATTTTCCATGTGGAAGTCCTTTTGAATTTTAAAAATCTTCCTATAATTAATGCTGACGGCCTTGGAATAATTTGGCATTGATTTGCTTCCCCAACTGTCCCTTAGAAAATCGGCAGGCAATAATCCTGATGAAGACCATAATTAATTCTCTTGTCTAACGGTAATATTAAGAAAATATTAGAGCATTAATTATTCAGGAATCATTACCACATAATAAGGACAAAAGAGGAAAATAGCTAAGACTGGATTCATCGACCTGAGTCCACAGTTCTTCGAGTTGAGAATAGTTATTCGTCGAGCTTAGATCCAAGATCGTCGACCTCTGAGTGCTGCTTGATAACTTTCTTCTTCTGTGCATCAAGTTTGTCGAGCTGAGATCTAAGATCGTCGAGTTGAGCCCTGAGAAATGGGTTCATCCAGCTAGTCCAAGATCATCGAGCTGAGCTCGAGATTTATCTCTGAGTTGGTCAAGCTGACCACGACTTTCGTCAACCAGGTGATCAACGAA